>CAWUHW010000002.1:4107364-4707364 GCA_963922195.1 Panagrolaimus sp. PS1159
AAGGTCATTTGTGGTTCAACAAAAAGATTTTTTCATTTTCTTTTGCGGCAGTCTAATTTGATTTTTGTGAAAAAATATGGTGTCCAAAAAAGTAATTATTAATATTACTTTTTTCATTTTATTTTTACTTGTTAATTGTTATTGCTTGGAAGAAGAAATTAGCAAAGATGATAAAATTCATGATTATCTTTTATCGGCTGATAATACAGCTTTTAATCAACCTGTAAGTTTTTCTTTGGATTTTAAGATAAGTGAAAACGGTTACCATTAAAAAAACACTCTTCATTTTCCTAGTAAAATATATACAGTAAATTTTTTATAAGCATATATATTATTAGGTTATGCGTTTTATATGTTAATTACAAACACTTACGAATTTGCCTGGTAAAATATTTTGAAAAACTCAAAAAGAATTTTTTGAAAGTTTTTCAAAACATGAAGCTTTTAAAAATGAAACAAATTAACTTGATTTCGACTTTGAATCTAAACCAAAACAGGCATAATTTAGAAAAAGTTATTTATTTGCAAAAAAAATTATTTTTTTTAATTAACATCATAAAAAAATAGTTATTATCTTTAATGATTCAATGACGAGATTATCCAATAATATAAAAGTTGTCAAATGAACGGCATTAATGTTTACGTCAAAAAAAGTATATTTTATCATCTTGTATTTTGAAACCCAATAAGAATACAAAATAAAGATTAACAGTTTAAAGCATAATTAGAATTTTAAATCCTGTAAAAGGGAACAAATACATAAAAAAAGCTTTGGCAAATTAAAATTTTCTAATTTATTATTCTTAAATTCCTTTAAATAGCTTTGTGTAATATAACTTTTTTTGCAGTTATTAGATGATGTTTTGGAAGCATCTGGAGAAGAGCCAACATTTAAACTTGAAGATGGTTCATCAATTCGGGGTATTCCAAAAATTATGCCAAAATTTTCTCGAACTCCACCAATTATTTTCAATTCAAACGGTCGCGAATACCGACGCAAACAGGCATCAACATCTTTTACAGAAGTAATTTTTTCATTTAAATTTTAAAGACATTTTAATTTAAATTAATTTTAGATTGCAAAACCAGCCCCAAGAACTGAAAGTTTTCTTGGATCAATGCTAGATTTACTTGGATTTGAATTACCAAAATATAATGATAATCCTAAAAATGATGTTGAAAGACTTCAAATGGAACTCTTTTATGAGCAAGCAAAACAAAAGAATTCAGTTAAACGAAAAAATATTCGTCAAAAATATCATAATGCACAAATTTTACAACATTTGCAACCATCTTCAACAAAATGTAATCTTGCAATTGATACTGCAGAAACTTTCATCATTGATGGATTTATGGGACAATGGTATCAAGTAATGTATACTTCAACTGAATCATCAAGTACCTGCCGAATGATGTCTTTTCATATGCTTAATCGAAGTAATCGCCCATATGGAATTGATACATCTTTTGAAACATTAGAAATAAGTAAAAATGAAAATTCATTTGATCCCCCCGCAACCGTATCCGGATTTGGAAATGTTCATTCACCTGGTGAACTACATTTTCGAAATATGCGACAAAATGCTAATAGTATGCCAATTGGAAAATAACTTTTTAAAAAATTAAATATTTTTAGTTAATGCAATTCATACTGGACCTGTTGATCGTTCTGGACTTTACCAATATGCAATTCTTACAGAAGATTGTTATTATCCAATTTATGTTTTTGCAAGAGATCCAATCGTTTTTAAACAGGTATTTCTAAATAAATTTAGATTTTAATAAAATATTTTAATTTTGTAGAAATACGAACAAGAAGCTCTTCAAATTATGCGTGCAAAAGGTCTCATTAATGATTTTTCACAAGTTTTTAATTTTATTAAAAGTGTTGATTTTACAACTTGTCAAATGGCTCCAACACTTTTCACAGGATAATAACATGTGTTGAAATTTTTTTAATAATTAACTTTATATAATAAAACAATTTGATTAGTTTTCATTAACAAAAAAATAGAATTTTTTAATTTATTTTTAATGTTTTTAAGTAACTGTCTGTTTAGGTGGTAATATTTACAAATTTTGTTTTGAGTAAATAATAAATATGTTCAAAAAATTTTTTGTCTGCAACAAATTTTTTGACAAAACTTATGGCATTTTCGAAACTGTTAAAAATTTTATGTCATATTTTTAAAACTTTATTTTCATTATTTTTTAACTCATCTATTTTTACCTATCTACATTTAGAAAAAAATTTATCACTGATAATAATAAAATTTGTATAAACAAAAGCAACAAATGAGATTTCATAATAAAAAAAATAATAAAAAAACATATTAGCAATTTATAAACTAATTTTTAAAACAATATAACATATTTAATCACGAGGCAGAAAAGAAAAAAGGGTAATAATAATGAAAATAATTATTAAACGAGCTATCATGATTTTTTGCATCAATAAAAAAGAATAAAATAGAAATTTTGCAGTTTATTCAAAATTTTTGTTTATTATAGCTTTTGTTAAAAAAAAGTAGATTTTATAACAATTTATAAAGAATAAAAAAGTTATATCGATGTCGTTCAAAGAAGAAGAAAAAAGACTGTAACAATAATAATAATGGTTAAAACTGAGAATCAAAGAAGAAAAAAGAAGAAAAATACAAAATTTAGAAAAAAAAATTATATCACCGCGTGTTTGAAGCCATTTTTTAAAATATAATTAATCAACAGCAAATATATATATTTTCAAATTAATAAAACCTAAGTAAAAATGTTATTTGTAGGCAGGAAGGTGGCTTTTTGTTTTGTTTGCTTTAAACGTGTCAAAAAAACATAAGTGTGGTTTTTCTTTTTTTAGAATCCTTCATCCCAACCAGAGAATTCGTCTGGAGGGATATCTTGATCTGGTGGATAATTATCAAAGTTGCTAACATCTGCTGGATTAGATACTTTTGGAACAATTGGAGCTTTAAGGGCACGAGTTCTTAAACCTTCCCAATCAAAGCCCATAAACCATCTAAAAAAAGATATTGTATAAAAATATCTGATAAATATGTTTTACCTATGTTTTCTAATATCATTTACTCCACCACTTCCAGAACCTAATCTTTCACCAGGGTTATCACGGCATAATTTTTTAACAAGTGCAGTTGCAGTTTTGCCAATTCTTCGATTTGGAATGTCTAATGCATCAATACCTTTCAAAATTAATGTATAAGTTTTCATTGGATCAGAAGCCTAAAAATAATATTTATTTTATTAGAATCATTTGAACAATAGCTTTAAAAGATACCTGGAATGGTGGGCGACCAAGCATTAATTCACAAATATAAATTCCTAATGCCCAATAATCTGCAGCTTGATCATGACCTTTATTCAAGATAATTTCAGGACTAACATATTCAGGTGTACCACAAAATGTCCAAGTTTTTCTTCCACTTGCAAGTTTTTTAGCAAAACCAAAATCAACAAGTTTAAGATATCCAGTTTGAGTTAAAAGGCAATTTTCAGGTTTTAAATCACGATAAACAATATTTTTTCGATGTAAATGTTCAAGGCCTTCAAGGACACATGCAACATAAAATCGTGCAGTATAATCATCAAAATGTCCACGATCTCGAAGTGTTGTCCATAATTCACCTCCAAGACATGCTTCTAATAACATATAAACATATTTACTATCACGAAATGTTGTATATAATCTAAAAAAGTGTGAAAATAAAATCTTATTTGATTTTTGTAATGAAAATTTTACCTAACAATCCAATCAGTTTTTGTTTCAAGCATAATATTTCTTTCTGCAAAAATATGTTCTTGTTGTCGAGTATCAACGATATGCTTCTTTTTAAGGGCTTTTAATGCAAATGTTCTTGCTTTATCGCCATTGATACAAACTAGCTCAACACGACCAAAACCTCCAACGCCAAGTGTTGCAATACGTTTAAGTTGTCGAAGTTGGAGCTGAGCATATTCATTATCTTGAGCAATTCGAGTTGGAGATGGTGGTTGTTCTTGGGTAGCTCGAGATGAAAGGGTTGCACGTCGTTGGCTATCCCCGTAATCCCGTTTAAGAGCTTCCAAATCACCAATAAGTTTTAAGAATGATTCTCGATCAAGTGTTAACACTTCAACGCCAGGATTCATTGCAATAACATTTGCAGTTCGAACTTCTTCACCGAGTAAAGCTTTCTCTCCAAAGAAATCACCTTGTTTAAGAATTCGAATTTCTCTGGGTTCATGTTCACCTTCGATTGATTGTGTAACACGAACTTGTCCGCTATTAATAACAAAGAATGTATCACCCTTTTCACCTTCACGAATAATATAATGCCCACCAGCATAATAATCTTGATCCATAACATCAGCCATTTTAGAAATTCGATCTTCCGAAAGATTTTCAAATATTGAAACTTTATTCAAGAAATTCATTAGCTGTGAATGTCTTTCCATTCCAAGTCTCATTGTAATCATTTGGAATGCACTTCGATCCAAAACCCATAATGATACATCTGATACCGCTTGAACGGATGCCGTCCTTGTACAGTTATATAAAATTGCAAGTTCACCCATAACCGTTCCAGGTCCAATACAATTTCCTAATATTGTACCTTCACGTGAAACTTGAAGTTGACCTTCTGCAACAACAAATAATCGATCACCAGGTTCACCCTCTTGAATAACCCATTGTCCAGCTCTTGCCCTCATTTCAAACATGCATTCAACAAGTTCAATGACTTGTTCCTTTGCAAGTTGCCTCAAGAAATCATTCTTTTGTACGGCATCTCGAATAAGTTGTTTTGAGCCAGCGGATTTTGAATGATGTTGAAGGGTTGCTTTATGCTGGTCAAGTTTTGCAGGCTCTGCAGAAACCGCCAATTTTTTAGATCGAACATTTTCAGGATGTTCAGCCGTCGGTAATACAGCTTTCTGTAAAATTAAAAAAAAGAATATTATAAAATATTTAAAGAGTAATAAAAAAATTTAAATACTTGTTGTAAATCAGTATGCAAATCTTCGGTGTGTGAACTCTTTTGATTTGGTGTTGCCGGAGATGCTGCCGATTCAGCTTTTTGTTGTAAAACTGATCGAAGTTTATCACATTCTCTTTGCAATGATTTAACTTCCTTTTCAAGATCAGCAATCTTTTTTGTATGTGCTTCAACAATTGATTGTGATTGTCTTAGCTGTTTATCCTTTTTTTCAATTCCTTCTTCCAATTGTGGAATAAGTTTTTGAATTTCTTGTGCATCATAAACTCGACTGCCAACTTGAACCTAAAAAATTATGCGATAAATCTATGAAAAAAATAATTACATCATTTTTATGTTTATTTGTTAAAAAGATTAAAAAAATTAAATTTTTTTTAAATCTTTTATAATATTAATCAATAGAAAGAGACAAGATTATAATAAAAAAAGAAGAAAAAATAGAGATAGATATGACCATAAAAGTATAACAATACTTACCGTCCATGGATAACGGAGAAAACCTTTTAGCATATTCGACATAATATACCCAAAATCTAAGATGAGACAAATATTATATAAAAGTGTGATTAAGTATTTATAAATCACGTTGAAGAAGAATGTAATAATTTATTAATAGCAATTTAAAGTTATGTTTTTATAAGAATTTAAAATGCAATATGTCATTTTCGGATTGCAATCAACAAATATATTATTTTGCAAGCTTTCATTTAAAAGACCACCCTTTGAATGCCACTCCGATAATGTCAAAAAAAGAAGGCAAGATCAAGGGGGGGGGGTAACAATCATTCCAAAATGTAACTTTTTAAATGGCACACGTAAAAAAAGCCGACAACATTGGTGTTTTACGTAAAGGGAGACAAAGCTCAAAATAAAATGTTTGTTGTCTCAAAATTTAAGCTATCCAGGAAGAAAAAATAGAATGCCTGAATTCTTTTGTTTCAATAAATAATTAACAAATGTTATTTTTAAAAGCAACAAGCAAAAAAAATTGTTTCGAAAAATCCATTAATTTAATTTAAAAACAAAAAAAAGAATTGATCAGTTTTTGTTCAAGTTTAAAAAAAAAGTGTTAAAAAGTATTTTTCATTTCTTTTGGAATTAACGCAATTTTATATGACTCAAAAATTATTGCATAAAAAAGGAAGAAAGAAAAAAGCTATGCCTCCACAAAATTCTTTTTAGCAGCTATCAAAGATGTCAAAAAGCGCGCAAAGGCATTCCACGTTAGGGCTAGAAAATATATGTATAAAGTCTTCTTCACTTTCTCCGCCCTTTGCAAAAAAAAAAAACAAAAAAAAACGAGGATGCTACTTGCATTTTTGAGAATTCAATAACTTTGGAACTAAGAATTTTCTTTTTTCTTTTTTTACTTTTTAGTAAGGTCAAATAAGAAACAAAATAGAAAAAAGAAAGAAAAAAGCTTCGAAGAAAAAAGAAAGAAGACTTAGTTAAGACTTTTTAGGATTCAATTAAAAAAAAGAAAGGAAAAAGAGTAGTAATAAATGATGCGAATAGACTTTTAAGTTTTCTTCTTTAATAATGAATGATGTTAAAAATTAATTGATTTATTTCTTCAAAGTTATTTTCATTTAACTTTTGTTTTTAAATAAATTTTAATAAAAAACTACTTTTTACAAATTTTAAAAAGTTAGGGTTTTCCTGAAAAAAACTAAAAAATTAGGGGTATAAAAAACAACAAAAAAAAGCCGTTTCAAGTTTCTTGTTAAATAGTTTAAAAACGACTTTGAAACAAAAGAGAGACATTTGAAAAAAAGAACAAGATAAAACATATGATTGACAAGACGACAAAATGACAGGGAGCTTGCTTTTAAAATGAGTGGATTTTTTCAATGAGGAAGAAAAAATAAGATTAAGTGAGCAAAAGAAAGAAGTAAAAGATAAGAGTATAAAAAGGATATATATGCTTTAATCAAATTAGCTTAAAGAAAAGAAGATAGGTATTTTTGAAAAAAAATATAAATTAATTTTCTTACCCTGAACATGTTCATTGCAGCCGCCGATAAACCTTCTTGTGATAACATAATTTTTGGCAAGAATCAACTAAGAAGAGAAAAAAGAGTTTTAATTGACTTCTCTATCAAAAAATAATGAATGATAAGGAATTGTTTTTTTTATTCGTCTTTAAATTTATTTTGCTTTTTGCACAATTTTTTTTGTTTTAAAACCAGCAATAATCATTTGAGGTTATTAACCAAAAATTGGTTGAAAAAAAAGAATGAAATTTTTTTTGTCAACAACAAATCCAGTAATAATAATAATAAAAGGAAGAAGACCACTTCACAAATTTTTCAACAGAAAAAAATATTGCTTATTTCCACCAACAAACAAAATGAGGGATTTTATTTACCCGTGAATGAAGAAAATTCCGTTGGTTTTATTGTGTTTACACCTTTTTGAAACTATGATGCAAAAAAATTGTGTAAATATACATACAACCTTTTTTCGGTTAATTAACTAAAAAAAGAACTTTCTTAAAATAATACAACAAAAATTTTTTTTATTGTTAAAAATCGGGCAATGAAAGAACGCGATTGTAAAATTGATAGGGAAATATCGGAACCGTTGCAAAAAAAAAGTTTTGTGTGTGACACACAATGCAAAAAGCAAATATATGAATAAAAATAAAAACGATCAAATGCTAAAAGCAAAAAAAACCGAAAGTCTTGCAAAAAACAGTGGGAGCTCTTTTGCAGATGAGAGAGGTAAAAATAAAATAGAATAAGAATAGGAGTGTAATGCATGTTGTTGTGTTAAGCAGCCTACACGCATCAGCAATCTTTTTTTTTCTTTTGCGGTTCCATTGCAGTGCAATAAAAAATGTATGCCTTCCCTAATCACAACTAACTTTTTTTTCTTTTTTCCACCAAAAAATCTAAGCAATTTAAACGCAAAAGATGAAAAAATGCAATAAAGCAAAAAAACGCGCAAATAATTTTTTGTTATTTAAACTTCCAATTTTTTGGCTTTTTTTTATTGATGAAAAACCCCCCTTTTAAAAAAAGCAATCAAATGAGATTGTCTTTATATTTACGATCAAAAGTTAAATACACAAATGATGTCCCCAGTTGTTTCAGCAGAAATACATTAAAAAAATGATTTTAATGAACGCAAGTGATAGTCTCAATCACAGTTAATCAGACATCACCTTTTAAGAATAAAAATTATATATAAAAGGAAGTTGAAACAAAATACAAAAAAGGAAAAAAAGAAAGAAAAAGATAAAACAAAACACATAACTATCATCATTCAAAAAAGAGGAGTATCAAAGTGCCCTATTAAAATTGGAAAATTCTGTTTCCCTTTTTTGATGATAAACTGTTGTAACAAAGCACTAAACTAAAAGTATCAAGAAGACGAAAATAAAAGTTTGGGCACATATTTGAACATTGGAAAAACATAATTGTATTCTTTTTTTATGATTTTTTGAAAAAAATTTATTTCAGAAAAAAATGTACTAAACCAGTCTTTTTTCATTTTGAAAATCATAAAGTTTCGAACAAATTCTTTTTTCCTTTTTTTGACTAAAACTGAACTTTAAAATATTGGCTCAAAAATGCAGATGTTTATTACTTTTTTCTACTTTTTTTGTTACTTTCTCTATTTTTTTTAAAACAAGGTCGTTGAATTACACAGAAAAAAAAGATTTTGCCCAAAAAAATAAAATTTAAAAACAATAAGCGCAAAATTTTTTAAACAAGATTAAAGTTTTTTTTCTTTTGCAAAAAAATGAATCCTACTTTTTTTTGCAAAGAAAAAATATTTTCAGGAGTGATGAAAAAACGGAGAATTTCTTTTTTGTGACATAAAAAAAGTAAAGATATTCTAAAAAAGAAGCATAAAAAAGGCAAAAATATTATTTTTTTTATTCATTTCTCATCCTTATACATATTTGTATACATGCTTTAAAAGTGCTACCTAGTTGGTGCAAAAAAAAGCAGCAAAAGAATATTCTCATGCCACACTTTTTTTCTTCCTAATTTAAAGATAAATACATCTATTTAAAAAAAAGTTTTTAGCCACCAAAAAAGTGTAAAATAAGTGAATGAATTAAAATACTTGGAAGAAAATGCGCTGGTAAAGTTTATAGAATTTTTAAATAAGTAAATGACTCAGTTTTTTGATCAAGAAATAAATGGGGGTATCATGTGATTGTAGAAAATTAAAAAATATAGTTTAAAACAAAATTTAAAAAATAATTTAAAATAAAGACGGAACTTTTTTCTAATTTTTGAGGTTAATCAAGTTTAAAAAAATGTTGTACACATAAAAAAAGAGAGGAAAGAACCATGATCAAAATCGATTAACAAACAAATAAATATATATTTATTTTCATTTTAAAATGGACAAAAAAACTCATTCTTTGTGTTAGAGTTATATATGCCTGTTTTCGGTCTGTCATCGCACAGTTTGTCCTACGACAGAACAGAAAAAACTTTGTTTTAAAGACAAATACATATTGAAAAAACGATTCGAAAAAAAGAGTATGTTTGACTAAAAAAATAGAATTTTTCAAAAACAATATATATGTGTTTTTAAACCAAAAGTGTTAAAAATGGCATTTCCAGGCTATTTTTCTTCAAAAGTGCAAACACACTTTTGAAAAGTATCCAAAAAAATTAAAAGAGGGGGATAAAGTAAACTTTTAAGTATGTCTTTAAAACGTCATAAAATACAACTTGAAATTTTAAAATGTGTGAAAAAAAAGGGAAGAAAAGAAGCGGAATAATTTTACTCATGTTTTTTTTCGTTTCAAGGTTTTTCTGCCATAATGAATCAGAGCTTAAGTAATAATCATAGTTTTTGTTTCCAAATAATCAGAAAAAAAATAGATTTTATCAGAAATATAAAAACAAATATGAATAACATGTTTCTTGGTGTTTACGCACAAATTAAAAATATTTTGATTGTTTGTTTTTTTTTCCAAAATTACTTTGTTTAAATAAATTTAAAAAAATAAATAAGATACGGAAAAAAGATAAAAAAAAGCTAAATAAAAGCAAAAATTGTTTTGTCTGCAAAATTTTAAGTTTTTGTAATTTAATAAAAAACTAATGGTAGCAAAAAAAGTTTATTAACTCTCTGAAACTACAAAATAATCATATTTTGTAATGCCATTTTTTTCTGTTAATAAAAACACACGCATTTTACGACAAAAAAAAAGCAGAAAAAAGAAAGCTTTAAGGCTGGTAATAGTAATGCAGGCGCGCTTTAGTTGAGTCGTCGTCGTTGCATATATTTTTTTCTTCCTTTCAAAAAAGGCAAGTAACATAAAATTCAAAAAAAGACGCACTCTTTGAATTACTATCCTTTTTTTCTTTCTTGGCAAAGTTGTCTCGTTTTTTTGCCGCCATTGGCAAAGCAAAATAAAAAAAAAGCAAAAAAGAGTGCAACGCCGTTACACTTGCAAAAACATATTTTTAGCAAAAAAATAAAAAAAGTGAAGAGCAAAAAAAGAACCATACTATGAAAATAGACTAGAATTTTATAGGAAAAAAGTGATATCTATTTTTTTATAATAAAGACAATAAAATTTTGTTGCATTTTTTGCAGAAATAAAAAATCATTGAAAATGTGTGTATGATTAAAAACGGAAACAATGTTGACTCAAAAATGCTAAACAGTTTTTTAAACATGTTTTTATTTTGCAACAAAACTTGCAACATTTTTAATGGCATATAAATTGCAGGTTTTATGCCCCCCTTTCATTTATTTTATTTCAACCCTATAATTATCCGCTTCCATTGAAAAAAGGGAAATCGCGTGCAAGATTTGAGTAATCATAATTTAAGAAAAATAAAAATAACAAATTTAAACGAAAAAAAAAAGATATTATGGTTGCACTTTATAAAATGTCTGAAAAACAATTTTTTGTCTATATTTTTTTTCCAAAATTTAAAATACAACATAAGTGTTATAAAAAAAATTTCAAAATTCTGGGAAAAAAATCCTAACAATATCAGCTTTACGAATTTTTTGCTTTTGCAAATTTCTTTTTTCATATTTTAGAAGGTCGAGCTTAATTAATCTCAAAGGGTTTCATTTGCAAAATATTTTTTTATTAATTTTAAAATAAAAATACGTAAAAATTAAAAACGAAATTTTAGAGGAAAAAATGTTAAAAATTTGAAAATAATTTTATAAAAAGCTACAGAGAAAAAGGTAAATAATTTTTTTGAGAAATAATACCCAAAAAATTGTTCAAATACTGTTTAACAATTTTTTAACGTTTTCTTATAAAAAAAGCAAATTTATGAACAGTAGCTGAGAAATTACGATGTGTTGAAAAAAAAGAAGTAACAAAAGAAAGACGTTTTGGCAAAAAAAAAGAAAATTCTCAAAAAAAAGTGTAAAAAAGATTTCAATCAAGACATTCTATTTAAATGCATTTTAAAAGCAATTTTTTACCGTAACAATGTTATCGTCTGTAAAAAAGAAAAAAATTAAATTTAGAAAAAGCTAAGAATTTGAATGAATTGTGAAAAAAGAGAATAAAAAAGATATTGTATTAAATTTGACAAGCTTTTAAATCAAAAATAAAGAAGGATAAAATAAAATTTTTTTTAAATCACATTAATTATGTTTTTGTGTGTCTTTTTTGCATAAATAAAGTGAAAAATCAAATAAATAATCCTAGAAAGAATTTTTAAAGAAGAATGAAATAAATTTTTTGCAAAGATTTTTTTTTAAAAAGTGAAACAAACCTGTAAATTTGATATTTGTCCATTATCAGATTGTTTTCGAAGTTTACTAAATAAACTTCGAAATGGTCCACCTTGGCTTGATCGAGCAGATGATGCCGAATTAGACATATTTAAATGGCTAATATGTTCAACGGCTTCTTCTTCGGAAGGAATGTTTGATGATAGACGTTTCAATTTAAACCTTTGATTATTTGTTGCTGTTGTTGGAGTTGGAGTTGTGGTTGGAGCTGTGGTTGTAGTAATTGAAAGATTACTATTATCAGATGTAATTGGAGATGAAAATAAATTTTTCGACAAATCGTCGAATGACGCAATGGATTGTTCCGGTCGCGGCAATGCTGCGTTTATTATATGCTGCAAATGCAGCTATCCAAAAATATAATCTAAAAAAATAAATTTTAATCTCTTCTTCAAAATTTTTTTTACCGAGAATTTACTGGGATGAAAGTTTTGATGTTTGAAACACTAAAAAAATAATATAAACAAATAAACAAAAGAAAATTATTAAAATAAATTTTTAGATAATTATCGGTGTTAATATAACACTTTTTACAAAATTATATAATTATTTCATTTTAATAGTCATAAATTTTAAAAACTTTATTGCTTGAAAAAAAAATAATTTAAAACAATTAATAATAACTTTTTTTGTAAGTGAATGGAAGAAAAATACTGGTATTTGTATGTTGTTTTTTTTATAAGTATGCACTTTTATGAATCGAGAACTTTTGTTGAAGCTGAGAAATTGCCACTGGAACAACTGAAAAAGAAAAGAAGAATGGGGGGATGAAACACAAAGGTAATAAAAGGAACATTAAATATAACTTGAGAATATAAAAAAAAGTATAAGGCAAAAAAACAAATTTTTTTTTCAAAAATGTAGTGCTGATAACAAGACATTCTTATTCTTTTTTTTGTTCGATTTGGCGGAAATCAAAGAGAAAAAGTGAAAAAAGACTGGACTAAAGCGCTCACACTTTTGTTTTGTTGCTCAATACTTTCTTTCTTTTTTTGCCTTTACTTTTTTTCTTAAAAAATAAAGTGAAAGTGTAACCGGTTTTTTTCTCTCGATTATTTGAAAATTATAGGGTGGTTTTTCTTTTATTAAGTTCACACTTTTAAAAAGGGTCAATTTAAAAACAAAAAATGTAAAAAAAAGGAAAAAATGTTGATGTGCTGAAAAAACAAACCTTATATTATCACACCCTAAAGAGCCATCTTCAGTTGTAAGGCTTGTTTCAGCTGTAAGCAAAGGTGAAGTTGCACTATTTGCGGCATTTTCTGTAATACCATTTGCAATCATAAATTTATTTAATTGATCCATATCTTCCGGAGATATTCCAATTAAAAGATGTTTCATCCCTGAAAAAAATCATTGTTTTTCTTTAAATAAATAAATAAATCTAAAAATGAAACATTTTCAATGCAGAAAAATGGTTCAAGAATTGCAAAAACGCAGCTAAATAAATTTTTTAAAAATATCTTTTCAGCTTTAAAATAAAAAAAAGATCGCAAAAATGTAACAAAAAAAGGCTCAAAATGGTTTCAAAATGACCTCAAAAAAAATTTGCAGACATGTCTATTGTTCAGAAAAAAAATGCTTTTACAAAATTCAAGCACAAAAATAATTTTTTTTGTTTCTTGTTGAACGTAAAAAAAATGTTGTTACTAGGCGGATTTACTTTTTTACAAAAAAAAAACTTATGTGTGTCTCGTACATACATACTTTTAAAATTTAATTGACTTTTTTTTGTTTTATCGTTGCTGGTACAAAAGTAAATTGGGGCGACAAATTCAAGCATAAAAATTTTTTTTATATAGCAACGAAAAAAATACGTTAAATTTTAAAAACAAAAAATAATATTATTTTAACAGGAAATAATAATATTAATAATAATAATATCATATGATTAATTTTCTTTAAAAAGCTTAGAAATAAAAGTATAAAATATTACTTACTTGCAAGTAAATGCTTTCGTTCAGGACCATAAATTTCAAGGACCTTTTTACCAAATTCAAGAATTGGAATTACGCCTTCCCTCCATCGTTTCATTAATATTGCAAATGAATTAAGTTCACTATGGGTTAAACAAACTGAAATCTAAAAAAAGAAACACATAAGTATAAATTGATTCCTTTTATTTTTTTTAATCTCTCTATCTCTTTTCTCTTATCGGGCTTTAAATAAAAACATAAATAAATAAAATCTATATATAAAAAAATGAATAAACAACTCTGTTATTTTTTTTAAGACAACGAATAAAAATTATGCCATTTTTGAAAAAAAAGAGAAACAACATAGTTAAAAAAAGAAGTTGAAGCTTGAAATAAAAAGTCAAAAAAATGACATTTGATTCATAAAAAAATCTTTTTAAAAAAAGAGAAACTAAAGTGATAGATGACTTTTTAGCTTGTCAAATCGGTTTTTATCTTCCTTTTTCTCTTGATTTTTTTTTGCCAAGGAATTAATCAAAAAGTTTTATAACAGATTTGATTTGTTTTAATCTACCGCATATTTTTTAATAAAAACAAATGATATTATTTTATCTGTCAAAAAATGGCTAATTTTTTAACTTATTTTTTTATCAAACTTTTAAACTCGTATAATAAAAGTATTAAATAAAAGAGCAAACAATATCCCAATTTTTTTTCTTAAAAGAAGCTTTCAAAAAACACGCATTCTTTTTTGCATTGTAAACAATTAAAATATTAAAACTAAACAAAGAGAAAAACAAAAAAAAAAGAAATGTGGCAAAAAAGAATTATGAATAAAAAAAGCGTAGGAAAAAAGGGAATAATATAGAAAGGCTATAAATGTTTTAAATTTCGCACTTCATTATGCCACTTGAAATAAAAGCTCTTTTTTTAATCAAGAATAAAAAAAGTTGCATTGCAAGTATTTTAACACGGAATACACTTTTTTTTTGCCACTCTCGACTTTCAGAAGAAGAAAAAAAGTTTTCTTACTCTGCTTTTCCTTTTTTTCTTCTTTTCACCCCTTTTTTTGCTAACACCCTCTCCTATTTCTCCCCTGTCTGTCAATAGGTCGTCATTTGGGCTGTGTTGTCTCCTCTTTTCTTCTCTTTTTTTTATTCTATTGCCACCCCTTGTTGTTGTTGCCTCGGCAGCTTTTTTTAAAAAGCATGCTGCTTAAAGCTTACCATGTTTTTTTTTCTTCAATTGGATTGAATAAAAAAAGAAGAAAGACTTTCAAAAAAAAGTTTGAAGCAATAAACGAAGCCATTTGGCAGTTTATTTTTTTTCTTTAAGAATAAAAAAGATTAGACGAAAAAAAAAGCGGAAGATAACTGTCAACTTTATGTCACTTTATTCGAAAATTTCATGGTTCAAATTTTTGTGGAAAATTAAAGCTTTATAAAAAAGGGTGTCAGTTGTTACGTGTGATTTTTACGTTGATAAAAGTTCAAAAATTAAGCGACAAAATTTATCGCTTCAACGTTAAAATAATATTAAAATATCAAATTTAAAACAACCCTTACCATTGTAATATATTCATTGATAAGTTCTTCATTTCTTCGAGATGAATTTGTTGTTGAAGTTGAAACTGATCCAGCAATATATGTGGATGGATCAGCACTATTAAATGTTGATCTTCCTAAAAAAAATTTTTTTATTATTTATTTATTTAACGATTAAATAAATATTATACCAAATCCTGTTGTTGTGGTTGAAGCTTCACTGACGCTAGTAATTGATTCTTGGTAAACTGACTGAAAGCATACCCCCATTTGGTAGCAAATTTCAAGTGCTATATCCTAAAGCTTAAAATTTAATTTGCTTTATAAAAAAGGGAGTTAACATTTTTAATGGGTAAAGTTAATTTTTATGTAATTTTATTTTAACTTTAGCATTTTACTTACCTCTGTTCGAGTATAAATAACTGCCAAATCAAAATTTTCATTATTAAGTCCAATTTTAAGTGGTAGAATATTTAATTCTTCCTCTTTAACATATCCAACTGAGGCAATCATATGAACCGGAACCAATAGTAAAGACTCCTATAATTTATACAAAAGGGGCTTATTTAAAAAGTTTAATGTGTGAAAATAAAAACACTCTTTTTTTACTAGCCTTTTTTTATTATTTTATTTTTTTGGATCAAAAAGTTGGATAAACATTTTTATTTTAAAATGTGTAACCGAAAAACACTTAAAAGCATTGATGACAACAGAATTTGTTACCTCATAGAAAAATAGAAAAAAACAAAATACAGGAAACTTGCAAAAAATAATAAAGAAAAAATAAAGTTTTTCAGTAACAAAAAAAAATAAAGAAAGAAAAATTTTTATGTTTACTTTTTCTCTAAGCACTCCCACACATTGCATCTTAAAACTACTACTACTACGGGAGATGCGCTGAGTTTGAGGAACCAAAAAATAATTTGGTTTTATTCAATACAAAAAAAACAAAATGTTCTTTCCGATGTTTCAAAATATAAATTTTTGAATTAATTTTAATATTTTTACCTGATTTATTGAAGAAATCATTTTAATTCCCTCAGAGCTTACATCTAAAATTGCATCTTCTTTGAATTCAGCCTTTGAACCAAGAATTGTAATATGTCCATTGTTCTTTAAAAAAATACAAAAGATAGAATATCATTTTACAAAATTGTAACAAATAAATGTTTACCTCTGCAACATCTAATATTTTTAAAAGATCTGTACGTCCACTGGGATCGATATCACATCGAATATCAGGAACAAGACCAGCATACTAAAAAAATATGCAGATGAATTGAGGATAAAAAAACGCAAAAAGTAGTAATGTTGTTTTTTCTTTGAAACAAAAAAGAAGGTGAAAAAGGCAGACATTAAATCAGCGGGGATATAACATTAGAATCAAAATAATAACATAGAAGGTTTAGTTATTTAAGCATATGGAAAAAAAGGGAGAAAGCAAAAAAAGGAACCCGACATATTGCTAAAATTATGCCATAGGCGTCAAATAAGATTAGCCATATGAGAAAAGAAAGCTGTAAATATCTTTTTTTAAAAAAAAAGAAATGACAGAAGCATATCAAATTATATATATATGAGAAAAAAAAGTGAGTTTCTCAAATAAAACCTATTTTATAAAAAAATAAAGCTGCAAAAAAACATACAAGAAAAAAAGTTTATATATCTTTAAACAACAACTTTGAACAAAATACAAATAAATATTTTAAGATTAAAATTTAAGCAAATTTTACAAACCTTAAAAAAGTTGCAAAGATGTCAATAAAGAAAAAAGAGTCAGAGTATATTTATTCAGGAAGGAAAAAGGAAACTGAAATAAAAAAAAATGTAAACAATGATAATGTTCATGAGAGCCCTCTTTATTTCTTTTTATTCCTTTTTTTAACGTATGTTCTTAATCGGCTTTAAAGGTAGGATTGTATTCAAACAATTCAAAAAAAAACTATCGATACTCGATTTATATTATGAAATAATTTAAATATTGATTTCAAAAAAGGGGTTTTTACAATAAAAAGAAGTAAAGAAAGAAACAAAAAACATAAATCAAGTTTTAAAAAAATAAAAAGATTAAAAGAAATAGATAATGTTTAAAGAAAAAAAGAAAGAATGTAAAACGAAATCAATACATACCTATTGTTTCTTAAAACAGTTATTTTTCTTTTAAGCTGTTTTGGAAATCCCCCATTTTTTATGGTAACAAAAAAAATACATTAAAATCAAATTAAAATCAGCAAAAAATAAGAATGGAAAAAAAAGGAAAGAAGGAAAATATTGAAAAAAGTGAATGGTTTTTCCATTCTTAAAAGTGACATTAGACTTTTTACGATGGCTTAACGTCAGAAAAAAGAAGAAACGAAACGAACGGAAGAGAAAAACCTTGAACCCCAAAAAAGGAGAAGTAAACAAACATATATATATTCCATTCTTCTTTTTTCCATTATTAAGCTTTATTTGAAAAACAACAAAAAAAAGTTTTTTTCAAGAAAAAAAGTGAAAATTTAAACTTTTTAAAAGTAAAAAAAAGAAAAATACGGAAACAAAATAGTGCCAAGGGAACAACATATATAACAAAAGCGACAATGACGCTTAAGAAAAGAAAGAAAATTTTTATTGACTAACTATATAGCTTTTTTTAAAAGTTTAACAGCAGACAAACACATAGTAAAATATATATTTATATATAAAAATTATATGTAGTGCAAAAAAAACATGACAATGGTCAGCCAAAAGTCATGTGCCTCTTTTTATAAAAAAAAGAGTAAAACAAATTAGCTGTTGTTAGTTATTATTATTGATAACAAACATAGAAACTAGTCAATGGAAAGGATAAAAAAATCAAGTATGTACGTATTGAATTTTCGAACAAAAACATTTTATCTCAAAGAGACAAAAAAAAGCCTACGGCAAAAAAAATAAAGTAAAGGAAGAAGCTACGTTGACTTAAAAAAATACATATATATTGGGGTAAAAAAAGACAATTTAAAAAATGAGTCTAATTTGTAGCATGTTTGACCATTCAACCGAAAAGGAAAAAATAAAAAACAGAGAGATATACATATTTTTTAAGTGCAAAATAAAAAAAAGAACGTTATAGAATAAAGAAGAAAAGAAAAAATTCCTTAAAAAAAAGACAAAAGCGGAAGCAGCAAAAAAACAAAATAGAAAAAATGCATTAAAGCACATTTGTTTCTTTTTTTTATTTAAAGACACTGACCTTTACGTTGAAGGTTCGCGTTTCACGTATATTGCTGCCGTTATGATGGGGCAAAGAAAATGACATTTTTGTTTTAAAAAAACAATCGGTCTTCTTCTTCTTATTGTTCTAATGTTATTGTTCAAAAAAAATGTGCTTTTTCTGTTGCACCAATAATTTCAAAATATATACGATGACACTTTAAAAAAAATAAGATGAATATATTTTTCTGCAAATTTAAAGAAAAAGCAGACGACGATATTTACAACATACACGTAAAAAAACTTTTTTCCTCTGTTTTCTACGTCTTATATTTTTTAACTCCTTCTTTTTAGCGCCTAAAAATTGAACTCAATGGAAAACGTTCTTTGTTATATATTTTGTATTCTCTTTTTTTGTCCCCGTCTCTTTTTGAGCGTGTTTTTACTCTTCTTTTCTTCTTTACTTGGAGACAATTGAATGCGCATATATAAAAGGGGGAAAAAGAGGAGAGGAGACAGGACACACTTCGGTTTTTTCTTTTCTCCCAAAAAAATACACAACTTTAAAATCGGGCAGGAAAGTTGTGTCTTATATTTTTTCTTCAATATTTTTAAAGAAAAACGGAAATTATAGCTTTTTGGTACATACATCTTCCTATTTTTCTTCAAAAGTTGAAAAAATGGGAATCGGAAGAAGAAAAGAAAAAAAAACATTATCAATAACTTCCCTCAGTTTTTATCAATGGGGAAGTAAAGCGCAATTGGTCTCAAATGCGTTTATGGGATTGTTATCATTAAAATTGATAAAACTGAAACAACTTTCATCAATTAATCAATGAAGAGCAAAAATTAAAAGAAAGAAAAAGTACACGTTATTATTGATTAAAAAAAGAGATGTTTCAAAAAAAAATTAATCATCATCCATTTAAATTTTAAAATGAACTTCCATCAAAAAACGCATAAAAAAATAATTAAACTTTTTTGTTTCAGCAAAAATTCATTAAAAAATTTTTGTTTCTTTTGTTTTTTTTGATAATAATAAAAAAAAGCAGTCGAGGATTTGGGTTTTTATTATTTTGTTTTCTGGAATTTTGGCGTCGCATTTATTTGTACAGCCGTTGATTTTAGAGTTAAACAAAAATAACAGTGAAAAAATCATTCAAAAATGCAAATTTTTAGTTTAAAAACGTATTGTAGGGAGCAATAAAAAAAATTTCCAACACTATTTTTTTCATTAAAATGTTTGAGCATTTGGAAAATTTTAGTTCTACTTTCAATGATTTTAATAAAAATTTTCAAAATGTTGGGGCAAATATATGTATGTAAATGTAAAAATACTACCAAAAATTTTTATAATTATTTAAAAAATATTATTGTTAAAAGTATAGTCTTTTTTCGCAAAATTAATAACAAATAAGCAAATTTAAAAACTTCAAAAAAAGCTCAAATAAAAATGATTGATTAAAAATTTTTATACATAAAAAAGAAAGAAAACAATGAAAACAGTCGTGCATTTATGTACAAAGACAAGTATTAATTCATTTTTTGTGAATTTTTTTAAAAATTAATAAAATTATTCTTTTTTAATGAATGAATGAAAAAAAAAATATGGAATTGGTAAAAACAAAAATCATGGAATTTTCTTGAAGTTTCAAGGTAAAAAGAAGAAGAAAGAAAACCGATAGAGAGCTTAAATAAAAGAATGAATGAACAAAACAAAAAAAAAGAGAAACACGCATTTAAGCAATATTCATTGCAGTTGGCTGAGAATTGTTTGAATTTGATTGTTGAGTTGAATGTGAAATTCTTGCAGAACTAATTCTAAGTAATTGAAGTTGTCGAATTGCTGCTGCGGCATTATATGCTTTACGCCAATTTCGTTTTGCTAATAATGATTTACGTAAATGTGTTGCAACTGAACCATGAATATCTTTGGTTCGAGCAGTATTTCCGCTAATCCTTAAAAAAACAAGATTAATAATAAAAAGGTATGTATAAACAAAAGCAAAAACAACAATTTGCGTACCATGGATGTTGCAATGCCCGCTCACATGAATATCGCATTTCAGGATTACAGCACATTAAATGTGAAATAAAATCTTTGGCTAAAAAAATTAAAAGATTGAATTTTTCTTTTTTTTGTTGTCAGATTTTAATCTTTACCTGAATCAGATATTTCATCCCAATATGGTGAATCAAATTCATATTCACCTTTAATTATTTGTGCAAATAAATTTGCATCATTTTCATCATAAAATGGTGGATATCCGCATAAAAGGATATATGCAATAACACCAATTGACCAAACATCTACAGCTTTCCCGTATGGCTTTTGTTGTAAAACTTCTGGTGCAACATATCCTGGTGTTCCACATGCAGTTGCCATAATTCCTGATTCTTCAGTTTTTGATAAACCAAAATCTGAGATCATAATCTTTGAATCTTCATCTTGATTATAATACAATAAATTTTCTGGTTTTAAATCTCTGTGTACAACACCATTTCTGTGCATAAATGCTACAGCTTCCATTACCTTTAAAAAATAAATTAAATTTTTAGTCTTTTTTCAGAGATAAAATTAAAACTGAGTACAAAAAGTTTTTGAAAGTGGCATACCTTTGATCTTTTACCGGGGATGATAAAAGATCAAAGAAATGTGCCAATTTTGAAGAGGGCAAGTGCCCTAGGTACTACTATACCAATCTGAATAAATATAATCCTTACTTGTCGAATAAGATTTGATGCATCTCTTTCTGTGTATGAACCCTTTGCAACTATTCTGTCAAAAAGTTCTCCACCCGTGACCAATTCCATAACCAAATAAACATATGCTTTTTCATCATATGTATCAAACAATTGAACAATATTTGGATGTCTTAACCTAAAAAAAATGAAATTTTAAAAAAGTTAAAAAATTGAAACGGATATTACTTTCTAAGAACTTTAATCTCATTTTCAAGTGATTCTTCTTTTCCTTTTAAAGCTTTTTTATCGATACATTTAATTGCAACCATTGTACCAGGTTCAAAGCGGCATTCTGCCGAGAATACTTTAGAAAATGCACCAGTTCCAAGAACTTCACGAAATTCATATCGTTCACGAATTGTTGGCTGTGCAAG
This sequence comes from Panagrolaimus sp. PS1159, assembly GCA_963922195.1. Lineage (NCBI taxonomy): Eukaryota > Metazoa > Nematoda > Chromadorea > Rhabditida > Panagrolaimidae > Panagrolaimus > Panagrolaimus sp. PS1159. Next base: position 4,128,844 of record CAWUHW010000002.1, read on the forward strand.
GGATGCTGCTAATGATGGAGATTGACCTGTGACCATTGGAGTTGGAGCATTTGGATTTGGGGCACCCGCAGATGTTGGAGCAGAATTTCCAGGATCTTTTCGTTTAAAGATTTGCATTTGTTTAACAACTGTAAAGTTTGTCGAAACACTATTTTTGTGCCGACACAATAAAAGAAAAGAAGTTATATAACCCTTTTTTTAAAAAAAGGAAAAAATATAAAAAAGATAAATTTCAATTATATCTCCAAAAATATATTTTTCCTTTTCCTTTCTTTTCTTTGTCTTTTTTCAATTAATAAATTCTAAAATAAAAGAAAAAATTATTAAATTGAAAAAACTTGTTACAAAAAAATACACGGTTATTTTACACGGCCATCAATAGTTATGGCATTTTCTCGCAATGTTGTATTTTTTCTGACACAAAAATTTCCTTATATGTATAAAGAAAAAAGGGGGAGAAAAAAAAGAAAGAGAGAAGTCTACTTAGTTTCTGTTGTCGCATTAACAAAAAAATGGAGCTTTTGAGCTATGTGCCTTATTTTTGGAGACGTAATAACTAACGTAAAGCATTCATAAATGGATATGTCATAGAAGATTAACCAAGGTCGAAAGAGAGAGAGAGAGAAACAAAATCATAAAGCTGCTTTTCACAAATAATATCCCTTAAAAGCTTATACTTTGTCCCATGGACATATTTAACAAGAAAAAAAACATAAAGAAGAGAAAATATTTGATAAATTTCTTTAAAAATTAAATTATAAATTATAAAACAGATTTTAATTCAAAAAGACATTTAAAAATGGAAAAGAAAAAGCACAAAGTTTAGTTTTTTTCTTAGTAGTTTGATTCCATGTTTTAACAAAAAATGCTTGTAAGAAGAAGAAGAGTAAAAAAAACTAAAAACTGATACCTAACAACAATTTTTTGCAAATAATTTAACAAAATTCACGTTTTCAAATTTTCATTCGAAATTGTTGAACTTATTAACTTTTTAGAGAAAATGATCAATAAAAAAATTTAAGAAAAAACGAGAAAACTGTAGCTTCGTTTATGCTTAAATGAGATGTTTTGAATAATCATAACATCACAATTAAAAAGAAGTAATAAACTTTGAACATTGCTACCTTAAAGGCTGCTGATTTCTATTCTCTCGTGTCATTTGACAGTTTTATCTCAAATGTTATTTGGGGTTTTTTTCTCCTCTCTTTTGTTGATATAGAGGTTATTATCACATTACAATAAAAATATAATCAATATATTATTGGAGTCTGCATATGAAAAAAAAGCTTTCGTATTTTAATGCTGTAAAAAAAGACATAAGCCTGCCTAATACAGCAGCCTTCCGTTTTTATCATGATGATGAGAAGAGGAGTGTAAAAAAAAGAAATGATGTTTCGCATTATGAAATTGATAGCCTTTTTTTAAGAGTGAAACAAAAAAATGAGATATGTTTTTGACATAAATGGAACATCAGGCTCAAAAGCAGCAGAATATATATAAAAAATGGGATTGTTTTTTTATAGGTTTTATATGAGCGAAAACTACAGTATATTTTTTCATACTTAAAAGAAACCCTCAAACGTTAACAGAAAAAAACCTATTTGAGTATTCATTATAATAATATAAAAAAATATAGCAGCAGCCGGCATTAATAAATGAGTATTAATAGACGTTAAAAAGTTGTGTGAGAGAAAAAAAAAGAAAATATAAAGTAAGCTATCATTCATTCACTTTGGGAGGGGGTTTTTTTTGTTTTGGTCGTCATGATCCAATAAAGTTTGACGTCAAAAGATAATGAACAAAAAAGGAAACTTTAAAATAGCCGAGAAAGTGAAAAAAAAAACAAAAGGCATAGAACAACGGGACACCCCTTCTAAAAAAATTATTTTAGCATGTAAAAAAGCAGCATTGTTTCCGAAAATGCGTTGGTGGGTAACGAAAAAAACAAGTTCAATAGCATTCAGCTTTTTTTCTGCAACATTTGACAATAGATGTAATGTTACGTAAAAAAAATTTTTTTAACATTTTTTTTAGGACTTTTAAAGCAATTTCCAAAAATACAATTAGCAAGAATGCTGCTAAGGTCAGAGAACAATAAAAAGGCCTGCTGCAAAAAATTTAAAATAGATAATTATTTTCTATAAAAATTTAAAAAAGACAAAAAGGAACTTTTAAAAATCTTAAAAAAAGTTCATGGTTTACAAAAATTGAACATTTTCAAGTCTTTTTTTCTTTTTTTCAATGTTTACTCAAATCTTAAAAAACAGTGACAATCAAAACATAGCAAAAAAATTGTTTAGAAACACGTTAAATGTTTAAAAAAAGGAATAAAAAGATTAAAGAAAAAATTATACATTTTTATTATTTTGCAAACTTTAGCACCTCATTGAAGCACGTAATTTTTTATTTTTGAAAAACACGGAAAAGAAAGAACATATGCTTTACTTTCTTGCCCGTTGTTGCTCCTGCTGTTGTTGTTGCAAGCTGAAATCAAATCAATAAGCAAAAGGAATGAAAAAAAAATAACAAGAAAAGAAGGTGAACAAGCTGTTTAAAGTTTGCGCGTAAGTGATCTTCCCAGAGAAATAAGCAAGCAATAAAAAAAAATACATAAATGTACATTAAAAAATATAGAAAGGGAAAAAAAGTTTTGTGCTTGAAACAAAAAAAAATTGCTCTTATTTTTTCATTGCTTTATTTTTTTTTTCACAACATGTTAAAAAAATGAGACAATGCGTTTTGTCTAGCTGTAAAAGACAACCAAGAGGAGAAGAGAAAAAAAGAAAATGGAGATAACCCCCTTCTGTCAGCTGGCAAAAAATGTGGTGGATGCTGCTTAACTCTTCTTTTTTTAACCAACTCTTACAAATCAAAATTAAAAAGTCATATTTTACTTATTTTATTAAAAGAAAAAAGGATATAATGTACTTTTATTATCTCTTAAGCTAAAATCTCTGTGGAAAAAAAACAACGTCAAAAGGAGCTTAAAAATACAAAAAAAAACAATATTTTTCTGTTATGATTATTTCATGAACCATTGGTTCTTAAAAAATTGGTTATGTAACGATTTTTATTGGATTCAGAGTTTTTCGTTTTAGGTAAATAAAGAATTCTATTAAACTTAAAATTGAAATGGGAAAACTTTAAATTAAAATCCAAAATTCGATTTTCTTACAAATGAAAAAACGAAAATTTGAAGAACAGTGTTACCGTTTTCGAAAGTTAAATTTAAAAGAAAATAACCGTTTTTGCAAAAATTTAAATACATACCAAAAAATTTTATTCCATTGAAAAAACGAAAATGAAAATTAAAATAAAGTTTTAAGATTCATAGCTTTTAAAAGATAGCTATTATCTTTCTTCTTTTTTTTCTTTTAAGGTTGGCCTTCCTTTTTTAAAACTACAGATTATCACAAAAAAAATTTGTTTATCCCCTTTTATCCAAAAAAGTAGACGACGAAACTTTACCCGAGGGAAATAAAAGAACTTTTTCTTCATCTTTTTTTTTATTTTTATACATCTGATAAAAGAAAATATTATTTCAACGTCATTATCTTTTTTCTTCTGTAAAAATAATTTTTTATATAAAAATAAAACCTGTAAAAATATATATGACGCATTACGTATATGTATGTATATATGCCTATTTTTCTAATAAACTTTTTTTTTCTTTTTTTGCCCTTGTTGCTTGCCACACACAAAAACATTGCTTTAATATGAAAGCAAAAACCTTTTCAGCACAAGCGCCAACGCATTTTATCAAACAAAAACATATCAAAAAAGTTTATAAGGAAGCACCGGAAAGTGGGATTGGTCAGTTGAAAAAAAAGTGAGTGAGTGAATGAATGAAGAATTTAATGACATATTTAAAACAATAAAATTTAAATTATGAAAAATAGATGTGATAATTGTAACCATGAAAAGAAAAAAAGAAAAAAACTGAAATATGTAATTTGTAAAAAAATTTCACTAAAATTATTAAAACTGAAAAAACAAGTAAAAAATTTTGGAGAATAAAAAATCAGGAATTTCGCATCAACGAATTTTGTCTTCTGTTTTTTTTTCATCTTGTATTTAAAATGAAAAAATAATGATTAAGCAAAAAAAGAAGCCGTCATTTTTAGTATTCTCAAAATTGCAACGTTAAAGAGATTAAGCTTCTATTCAGATAAGACATTTTCTCCTTAAAAAACCAACAAAAGACATGGTCATAAGATATATATTTTTTATAGATATTTTTGCTCTCTGCACTTTAAACATCGTTACTATGCGAAATTTTTTTTGGCGTTGTTAAAGTTTGCAAAAAAAAGCTCCATAGAACCAAATAATGCCGCTGTAATTTTTGATCATATGTTAAAAAAACTCTGGGATTTTAATCATGAAATATAAAAAAGGGGTATATAAATTGCATGTCTAAGAAGGCTAAATATCAAGAAAACCTTACCTTTTTAAGAGGATGCAAAAATAAAAAACTAAAAAATCATCGCCCCCTTTTTTAAGTGTTTTGAAACAAAAATGAGAGCGAAAAAAAGAAGATGAATAATCAAGTGCCGTTTTACATTCTTATAAAAGATAAGATCAAAAGCAATCACAAAAATATATGAATGTATCCTTGGAAAAACTTTATAATAATAAAATCCCACATACTTTTGAGAAAAAAAATGAAGTAGAAAATAGAAAAAAATGAAATGTTTTTTTTGTGCAAGAAAGGCAAAAGCACCTGTCAACGACAGCTTTTTTTAATATAGTAGACTTTCTTTTTCTACTGTCACAAGGAAATAATTTTCTTAAAAATTGAAAAAAAAAGAAGGAAAGACCAAATACAATTTTCCTTTTTTCTTCTATGCTTTTACTGTTTTTAAAAAAAAGTAATTTATCTTATCTCGATTAAAACCTCCTTTTTTCTAATTTTTTTAAAAATTTTACCCATTAAATACTTTTTCTTTTTATAAGAAAGCGAATTAAAAACAAAATATCAATTATGCATAAAAGTATTATATATTTAGTTAGAAAAAAAATAATTTTGTTTTTAAAAAGTATTATTTTATTCTTTTATCAAAGAACGTTTATAAAAAGAAGGAAAAAAGGGATAATAAACTTTTTTTAAAGAAATCAGAAGTTTCCGCGAATCTCCATTGATAAAAAAAGAAAAAAATGACAGTTTTTTTTGATGTTTGATGAAAAGAATAAAAAAAGAGACCAAACTTTTGAGCTTTATGACTTTTTCATTTTGATGAAAAAAAGAGGGAATTATTATTAAAACTTAATTATTAATGTTAGTCACATTTTTTACGTTTAATAAAAAAAGTTTTTGTTATATTTTTTTTGGATGTTCATTCAACCGATAAAAAAACTTTAGTAATGCCAAAGAACTGTCAACAACATTTTTATTCTATAATTTTTTTAAAAAAATCATTTAATTGAAAAAACTTTAAAGCTTTACCAAAGATAAAAACCATAACCCAAACGAAATAATTACTCTTTTTTCATGACTAAAAAAGTATACCGAAAAAAATTATTGCTTAAAAACGTAAAAGATTTGTTAAAATAATTTAATTACTTTTGTTTCGGGGAACGAACGTCACAATAGGGAAACTTAAAAAAAACCTGACAATTTTAATATTATTTTAAAGGTTTTTTTACATCCACTTATTTTTTTATCTTATTTAATAATTGGCTCTAAAGATTAAACACTCTCAATTCTTTGGATACCCTTTTCGACGGCTTTTATAAAAAGTATTACCTTTAAATAAAAAGTTGTTTTAAAAAAAGGAGTAAACTTTAGAAAAATTTATAAAAGGCTAAAAAAAGAAAGTTTTTTGTAAAAAAAATGTCAAAATTTAAAAAAAAAGTTTTTCTTTATCCACAAAAAAAAGATTTCAGTGCAGCATACATACAAATATATATACATGCACAGCAATTTTAAGGTTATTTTAAAGAACAATACAAGCTTGTTGTTTTTTTTTCGGCAGAGTTTTGGGGCATGCTCTTTCGTTTCATTTTATTTCAATAACAAAAAAAAATGGTTTCTCAGTTTCTTTTTTTTGTTGTTGAAGATCTCCTCGCTTTTTTTCTGCAATTTTGTCCTCTTGTCATACATCGCCTTAAGAACATTCTTTTTTTATTTTTTTGCAAGCAACGATGATTACATTCTTGAACGAAAAAAAAAGATGGCTTGCTACTTTTAGTGTTATGCTTTTTTGTTGAGAGAGGACAACGCTAAGTGATGCCATAAATGGATTTCTCTTATTTTTTGGTTGGTTAGTTGACTTAAAATATATATATATACATATATGGACAATGAAGATAACAACAAAAACCAAATATAAATGGAAAAAAAGTATGTACCAAAAAACATGAAAAATAGTAATATATTAGTATTGTAACAAAAAAGGACACAAAAAACAAATGAATAAAAGATTAAAGAGCAATAAATGTTTTAAACTAAGCAAATAAGTAAATGCTTTTTCATGTTTTTGTCTTCCTTACTTTTCTTATTACTATTACTCGGGTTTTCAAAGTTAACAATTAAAGCTAAGATTTTTTTTTCAATGACAAATGTACATGGCTATAAAACTTACTTCCGTAAAGTGTGCTACTATGGTAAAAGAAAAAGTGTTATTAAAAAAAGTGTCAACACCACTTTTTTTAAAAAATATGAATTGCTGCTGTCAAAAAAGGTATGGTACAATAAAAATAGCCTCGAATGTAAAATTATTTTACAGTCAACAAAAAAAAAACTTTTTTTATCAAAAACATCACTATTATTTTTATTTTATAAATACTATTTTTTGAAGATATTATTCTACCTTAATATCAGTTGAGATTTATAAAAATAAAGATACAAATGAGAGAATCTATCTTTTCATTTATTTCTTCATTGCTTTAAAAGCATTGGTTAAAAAAAAGAAGTCGAAATGCATAATACTTCCTTCAAAAAGAGAGAGATAAATGCCAAAAGACTACGTTAAAAAGAAAAAAGAGATAATGTTTTTGAAATTTGATCCATTTAAAGTTTTTGTTGCGATTTTTTTAGATGCATGTTTCATTTTTTTAAAAAAAAGAAGAGTAGAATTTTTTTCAGTAAAAAGGAAAACGTACAGAAAAAATAGCGCAAGTGTTAAAAATGTTTTGTTTTTTTAATAAGACGAAAAACAAAAATGACCAAAAACAGTGGTGTTAAAAAGATATGATTCAAGAAAGATTCAATTTTAGGGCTATTTATAAAAAGATTAAGAAGACTAAAAATATAAATTTATTTTGTTTTTCGTAAACATGAGAAAAATTAAAAACACATCATATTTGGAAGCAAAAGAAAAGGGGAATGAAAAGTTACATGAGCAAAAAAATTAGCAGTCAATCCGTTATTTGAAGCTTTTTTTTCTATGTGTCCACTTTTTTTTGTTGTTAAAGCTGAAAGTAGCACAATATAAAAGCAGACCACTTTTTGATGGTCCCAGCAAAGGAAAAAAAAAGCTCCAAAGCGACATGAAGCAACATAACATTTTGTACTCTTGGTTGCTTGGGCATGCCATTTTAGGGGGCAGAAAAGGGACAAGGCTGCTGGTGCTACAGCTTCTGCCGTCTCCAAAGCTATGGTAGTATTAGTCTTTTTATTGCCGCATATTTTTTTTCAAAGAAGAACTACAGCATTTTTCATATAAAAAAAGCTGTGGAGCTTATTTGTAAAATGAAAAAAGTGTAAGCATTCAGAAATTCGAAAGAAAGAAATAAAATGTTTTGTGACGCGTTAATGTTCACCGGTAATTATTTAATAAAAATGAGAGAGAAAAAAGCAACGTTTAAAATATGCTTTATTTTTCGTTTTTTACCACAAAATAAAGAAAAGGTAAAATTTAAACAGAAACAATTAAAAGAGGAAAAAATTTATTGTTTACTTTTTTGCATTTCTTCAACGGTTGTTCCAGATTTTCCAACAAATCCTGGATCTAATAAAGCAAAATCAATGATAACTTTTTCTGGTTTAACATCAATAGCTTGGGTAAGATAATTTGTAATTGCTTGTGAAAATCCAACATTTGAAGTATTATTGATAATTCCAACAGCTTTCAACTAAAAAATAAGCAAAAAGAAATTAATTAACCTAAAAGAATTTAAACACTCACTTCTAAAACAACAATTCTATCATCACTTTCACCGCCAACAGTTAATTTTTCTTGATCTTTAATAATGATAAAAATGCTACTATTTGGTTTATTTAAAGTTGTTGAAAGAAATGTTGTAAAATCTTTTGCAAAGTTTTCAGTAACTTTATGATTTGTGTATAATTTTACAATTGGCATATTCGACGATTAAATGGAACACAAAACAAGTTAAATAGCTAAAAGAGATACAAATTAATTAAATTAAGTTCTTAAGTTAACCTCGCACAAACTAGAAAAAGAAGAAAAAAGAAACGAAATGCACTTGTTTTTGGTTTCTTTTTTTTCAAACAAAAAGTTCAGCATTTTTTTAAAAATTGAAATCAATAGGTGCAAGGGTATAAAATTTGTAGTTTACTAATGTTTTACATTGTAAAACATTCATAAATGGTGTTGCACTTTTTGTAAATATGTTTGGTTTGTGAAAAGTGATTAATTTTTAAAAATATGGTTCATACAAAATTAGTAAATCAAATAACAATTTTTTTATTAATTTTATAAATTTTTAAAATTCTAATATTACCGTAATGTATAACTTTTTGGAATTTTTTTGAGGTCATAAATCAACAAAATTTGAAAATTATTAATTAGTTTTTTGCATTGAAACAAAAGTTAGTCTTTGGTTTCGATGCAAAAAAATAATCACACATTAATATTTTTTTTACAAACTTGTTGGGATTTGTCAAAATAATTTGTTTTGAAACGTTACTTTTACTTATCTTATTTTACGTGTTATGTTATTTACCATTAAAAGTATATTTTTTACAGATCACAAAACCTAAACAACAGAGAGAAAATGCCATTTGTAAAATTAGTTACAAACGTTCCTGAAGAAAAAATCCCACAAGATTTTAATCAAAAATTTAATCGTCTTTTGGCAGATATTTTTCCCGGAAAATCATATGAAGTTTTTGCAATTGATGTTATTTCAAATAAAAGATATACTTTCGGTGGAACTTCTGAACCATCTGCAATGCTTAAAGTTTGTCAAAGTTTTTAATTGTATATTTTCAATCAAATTTTTTAGATAACGGCTTTACACATTTTTTCACCAGAAAAAAATGTTAAATATTCTAAAGCAATTTGTGAATTTCTGTTTTCCACTTTACAAATCCCTGGCACTCGCATTCTTATTGAATTCATTGATATCGCTACCTGTAATGTTGGATTTAATAGTTCAACAGTTCAAGCTTTAATAGATGAAGGAAATTTTACTACTTCAAAGTAAAATTTTATAGGTTACTGTAGAATTTTTTCCATAGTTCGCTGCTCTATTTCAATGAATAACACTTTTGTTAAGAATATTTCTGTTATTTAATAAAACATCTTTTTTATCGCTTTAAAAAAATTTTTATCAATCAAATCAGTTATCTAAACACTGCTTGTAATATAATTTTAATCACCGCTTATCATATTCCTACAACGAAAAGTTTAGAGATACTTCATCATAACATTCGAATTTGTTCTGAATCATACATAAACTATCGTAAAAAAACGAAATCTATTTTTTACAGTTTATACAAAGTTTTATTTTTAAACGGATGCAAAAAATCTGCAATTTATAAGTCTATCTTTGGAAGCTTCCATGAATGAAGCAAAAGAACAAGTTGCTATTACTCCAAGGGAGTATCAGGTTAGTAATATTTATTATAATAATTACTTCACTTATATGATTTTTTTATTTTAGCGTAAACTTGCTGATCATTGTATTAATAATGATGCAATTGCTGTTCTTCCAACTGGTTCGGGTAAAACTTTAATTGCTATTTTGCTTATTGAAGATTTATCATTAAAAACAAAGAAAAAATCTGCTTTCATCGTAACTAAAGGTTCGTATATATCTTTATACAACATTTAATACAATTCTATTGTTTGAAGGTATTAATGTTCAACAACAATATGAATATATTAAAAAGCATTTGAATTTGAAGATTGAAAAATGGCAAAATAAGATAACGAAGAATCCACAAGATTTTGTTAAAATTATTAGAGAAAATGATGTAAGTTATTGTATTTATTATAATCTTATTTCTATAATTAATAGTTTTTAAGGTAATCATTTTGACAGCTGATGCTTTTAGCAAAGGTATAACTCATGGATGGATAAAGATGGAAGACTTTGGTGCTATTGTTATTGATGAATGCCATCATTGTATGGCAAACAAGCATCCATGCAGATTAATTGTTGAAAAGATAAAAAATTATAAAAGAGCGAAAAGTAAGTATTTTAATGGTTCATGATTGGTTTAAATAGTATTATTTAAGAGCAACAACATCCTCGATTTCTTGGTTTAACTGCTTCTGGATTAAATGGAAAAGTTGCTCCCCATCAATTACCACAAAAGTTTATGGAATTAGAAATTGCACTTAGTGCTAAAGTTGTTACATCAGATGAATATCTCCAAGTATACATATAATATTCATGAAATTTAATAAATTTGTGGTATTTCAGGATGAACATCGAAGTACTGTAAATGAAACTGTATTTTTTACTAATACATATAAAGAAAAGACGACTTTTGAGGGGCTTGCACAATTAAAAATATTTTGTGAAAATAATAATGAATTTTCAATTGGTATAGAATCTGATCCACGAAAAAGAATTATTGAATGTATTAAACGTGCAACAACTGTCATTAAAGATTGTGGACTTTATTGTGGATATATTGTTATTGAACATGATATAATTCCAAATATCAAAAATATGATAAATGATGGAATAAGTTCAGAAAATAAATTTTTACTTCTTTCATGTGCATTTTCTGTGTTTCAAGATATTTATGATAGAATGAAAATAACAGTTGGAAATTGTGATACATATGAACAAATAAAGGATCATTTACATCCTCGTGTTATTAAAATTATTGAAGTCCTTGAAGCTTATGAAAATTTTCAAAAAAGATGTGAGGCTATTATATTTGCTGAAAAATGTGATACTGTAATGGCATTAGCTGTAAGTTAAAATCCTTATGCATATTTTTTATAGTATATTATTTTAAGCTGCTTCTTCAAAAGCTTGCAAAATTACGTCTTAGCTTTATCAAAGCTGCATATGCGGTTGGAACAGGGACTCAAAAGCTTAAATTTGATAAAAATACTTCTGAAAGTGATTATGGAAATTTGCCTGAAACCATAGAACGTTTTCGACGTGGTGAAATAAATTGCTTGGTTGCAACACAAATCTTGGAAGAAGGAATTGATATTCCATCATGTAATTTGGTTATTTGTACAAATATTGCTTCTACGTTTTCATCATATATTCAATCAAGAGGTCGGGCTCGCGATTCTTCTTCCTTACTTGCTTATATTGTTGCACATGAAGATCGTTCAAATTATATTTATAATGCTCATATTTTTAAATCAATTGAAAAGGTATGCTTTTTAATCCTAACAATTTTTATAGCAGGGTATCAAACTTCGGATTAAACTTTTTTTTTTATCGCTGTTCATTTTAGTTTCTTCTTAAACAAATTGCATCTATCAAAAAAAATATATCTGATAATAAAAATGTTTTTTACGATATTCATCTTGATACTTTGGAAGACCCGTATACTGTAGAATCAACTGGTGCATCAGTAAAATTAACAACTGCTGTTAATTTAGTACATTCATATTGTTCACAGCTTCCATCAGATGTTTATACGGTTTTATCTCCGAAATTTCGATATTTTAATATTCCTGGCGGATTTGGTTGTGAATTTGAATTACCATCTAATTCTTCTGTTCGCGAAAAGATTATTGGTCATGGTTATTCTTGTAAACATGCTTATATGTCGGCAGCTTTAAAAACATGCAAAATTTTACATGAAAATAAAGAACTTGATGATAATCTTTCACCGTATTCAAAAGAAATGTTTGCTGAAAAAGAAAATTTTACTTTTGTTGATGATATTGGAACAACTAAGAAACATCGTCTCTATGATAAAAAGATTGCTGATATTTTAGTAGATAATTTTATTTCTGCTAAAAAGCCATTTTATGTTTATATTATTGAAATGAATCTTGTTACAACAATATCTGCAGAATATAATCCAAAAAAGCGAAAAATTATGGACTATAAAAATGATACACCACATGTTTTTGGATTTTGTACAACAAAACTTTTACCAGAAGTAAGTTTTTGAAAACACAAATTGGTTTTTCTTTTGTAATTTTTTAGATTCCAACGTTTCCACTTTTTGAAAAATATAGTAAACTTATTGCTTCTGTGAAACTTGCTTCAAAACAATTTAATGTTACATTGACTGAATTGAAAAAGCTTCAATTATTTCATGAATATATTTTTGGAAAAATTCTTAAATTGTCTGAACAAAAGATATTTGAACCAAATCGTGCACTTTCCGCAACTTTGGTTATACCTTTGAAAAGATTTCAAGATGGATTCGAATATGAAATTGATTTTGAAATTGCTGAAAAAGCTACTACTGGTTTTCCATCACAACCAACTAAAGATCAACGAGAAAAATTTATTTACGATTCTAGAAAATATCAAGATGCTATTATTAAGCCATGGTATCATCCTGCTGAACATGAAAGTCGTACATATTATGTTGAAGAAATAACTGAAAAGAATTTAAATTCTGCTTTTGATACTGTTGATTTTTCGACCTTTAAGACCTTTAAAGCATATTACAAGAAGCAATACAATCTTGAAGCATATAATCATGAACAAAATATGCTTTCTGCTTCAATCGTACCAAAAGAAATGAATTGTTTATTTCCACCACATATTTCAAAAAGTAATAAAGCGAATAGAGAAAAAGAACATTTAGTTCCAGAATTTGTTCTCTTACATCCATTACCAGCGTCATATTGGTTAATGTTGATTAAAATTCCATCTGTTTTATATCGTATTAATCATTTATTACTTGCTGATGAATTTCGTCATAAAACTAGTAATGTCAAATGTATACCATCTTTTGAAATGAATGGACTTGAATATTCTTCTGATTATTGTGTAAAAATTGAAAAAATGGGAAAATTTCAGGCTACAGAATCTTTTGATGAAAGTATTGAAGAAGAAGAGGTTGGCTTTGTTTATAAAATGTTTATTTATAGAAATATTTTTTGCAGACTGATAATGAAAGTACCAGTGATTCTAGTGATGGATCTTCTAAATGGAATGACAGCGGTATTTTAGCTGATTTGATGGATGATTCCGATATTGATTCTTATGGTTCTTTGAAAAAGTTTGAAAGAAAAGATTCATTAACATGTAAGATTTTATTATGCACGAGTATGAAATACAGCATATTTTAGGCATCGAAACATTTGAAAATGGAAATTCACAAATTTTGCCCGATGATTATTTCAACAATAAAGATATTAATGAACGTCTTTCTGCTGAAGAAGTACCACTTGTTTTTAAAATTCGGCAACCAGAAGCTCAAAATTCTTCATTTGGTGTTCAGCCTGTATTATTACTTCAAGCATTAACAACAACTGGAGCTTGTGATGGATTCAATCTTGAAAGACTAGAAACAATAGGTGATTCGTTTTTAAAGCTTGTTACAACAATTTATTTGTATCAACATTATCCAAATTTGCATGAAGGCCGATTAACATTATTAAGATCTTTACAAATTTGTAATGCGAATCTTTTAAATTTGGGATGGCAAAAAGGAATCCCTTCTTTAATGGTTTCTTGCAAATTTAATCCTAAAGTTAATTGGATTCCACCATATTACAGTATGCGAGTAAGTTTTTTTAAATAGAAATTATATTTATAGATTTTATTTTATTTTTAGAATGAATTTAATGATGATAGCATTGAAGATGATAATGTTTTACCAAATGAAATTAATGTTGATGAAGAATATAATCATTTCTTAAAACAACGTATGAGTGATAAATCTATTGCTGATTGTGTTGAAGCTTTAATTGGAGCACATTTTACATATCTTGGTCCAGATTCTGCAATGGAATTTATGAAATGGTTAGGTCTTAAAGTTGAAGATTCAACGCCAATGAAATCCCCAATTTATTGTGTTATGGTAGGCTTATGTTCGATATAAGGTATCAAATTATTATTCATTTTTTAGGAACGATTTGATTCTTATAAAGCTCAAGAACTTGTTATGTCACAATATTCACAGAAAGAATTTAATGAACTTGAAAAAACAATTGGTTATACATTTCGTGATAAATCTTTTCTTATTCAAGCATTTATTCATCTCTCATGTCATTCACCACTTGGCTGCTATCAACGTTTAGAATTTCTTGGTGATGCTGTTTTGGATTTTCTTATTACTGAACATCTTTATTATCGGAATTCAGAATATACTCCTGGAGAATTAACAAATTTACGATCAGCACTTGTCAATAATGTTAATTTTGCTTCATTGGTTATTAAACATGAAATACATAATTATATTATTCTTGAAAATGAAAAGCTTTCATCAAGTATTCGAAAGTTTTCATATTTGTGCAAACAAAAAGGTGATGATTTAAATTTTCATGATATGGTATGCATTTTGTGTAAATAATTTTAAATAAATAATTCAATGATATTATTGCAGATGGAACTTGTGGTTGAAAATGATACGGATGGAGTATCTGATGAAGAAGTGGAAGTTCCAAAAGCATTGGGTGATATTTTTGAATCTCTTGCTGGTGCCGTTTATCTTGATTCTGGAATGAAAGTGGAAGTTGTTTGGCAAGTGTTTTACAATCTCATGAAAGAAGTCATTACAAAATGGTGTCAGAATCCTCCAAAACAACCTGTTTCTGAATTATTTGAAAAATATGGTAACAAAATGTAAGTACTTAATTTTTTGCACTCTTTTATTTGCTTTTGTATCTAGTGGAAAATTTGAAAAAGGACGAAAAGTAGATGGCAAAGCTTCTATGATGATCAAAGTTAACGGTGAAACCATTGTATCCGGTGTTGGAAAATCTCTATCACTTGCAAAAAGAAGTGCAGCAATTGAAGCTTTAAAATATTTTGAAGCAGAAGAAAAGAAAAAGTCTTTGAATAAAAATTAGTATTTGTTTTTTTATATTTCGTGCAAAAGCTTTAACAATTTTTTTAAGTGCCATTTTTTTATCCGGTTTTTTTGTTTAAGTTGATTTGTTGATCGAAATGAACTTCTTTTTATTTTATTAAACTAAAAAAAACCATTTAAGCAATAAATAAATAAGTTTTTAAACAAAGCTAACAAACTAATGAAATATTTTTTTTCGATAATAGAAAGTAATGAGCAAATCTTTGCTAAACACACACAATGTCTTTTAATGGATTATTTCTTTAAATTTTTACAGAAACAAATATAAAAAAAATTACCCCATCTTTTAAATCATCCGGGATTTTTTAATTTAATGGGTTTTGATAATAAAAAGAATAAAGAGACTCATAAAAATACAACAAAAAAAGAGTTTTGAACTGCTAAAAAAATAGGGATAAATTTTCAAAGAGAATTTTTAGAAAAAGCAGTCATTAAAATATATTTATAAAAACCCGAGAAATATTTTAAACTTTTTTCCCGTTAAAAAGCATACAAAAAAAAAACTTAATTAAAGCAGAAATGGACTGCATTTTTTTAGAGACAAACAGGAATTTTTGGTTGTTCTGGTGAAGTTGGCTTATGTTGAATTGCAAGGACAGGCTGTTCCAAGAAAACTAGAAAAAATTATAAAGTTTAAAGGCAAGATCTAAAATTTAAAACATACCTAAATCATTATTTTGCCATACAGAAAGTTTAATTGCTGTTGAATCTTCAACATTTAAAAGGCGTTCAACGCCTTCGTAAAGGAAATATTTGAACTAAAAATATACTATAAGTTTTGGAAAATGACAAAAAAAATAATTACCTTTGAAAATTCTTCATCCGTTGCAATTATCATTGATTTTAATTGTGATTTAATTTCTCCAAAAGTTTGTCCTTCACGAATTTTAATAAAGAATGAAAATCCAAATATCATTGACATATCATTTTCAAAATGTACAACTGGAATCAAAGCTTCATCTTTTTTAAGTTCTAATTGATCTTCAGGAATTTCTTCAATACGAAGCTGAAAAAAGCCATATAAGCTACAGTATACTTTTTAAAGAAAACTTACAGCACATGTTCCATCGATAACAAATTTCAAAACTGTTTCACATTGGAAATTATTATCAAGAACTCGAAAAGCTCGAGCTAATGCACCTGCATGGGCTTTATCTTGTCCAACTCGATATGCGGCAACTAATCGAAGTTTTCCTGTTCCTTTACTATGAAAATTTATTCCTTGTTGACAATATTCTAGTGCTTGACCAATTGTCCATTCAGGATTAAATATTGCTTCGGTTTGCTAAAAATGTTTTAAACATTGATTAAAGATTAAATATTTTTATTTTTTGTTTACCATGCAATCAGAATTTACAACATAAACACATTGTTGAAGATATGGTTGTTCAGGTTTAATTTCAAATGAAAATACAGTATATCGTAAATGAAATTCATACCGATCACGTGGATCATACATATCTGTTCGAATGCTAAGAATATCTGCAACGGTTGTAGCATTCATATGTTCATAGAATGTTAGGGAAGGTTTATCAAATATTGGTCCAACTTTCCAAATTAAAAATTGATCACGTTTAAAATTTGGATATCGTACAACAAGTTCATCAACAATTGAACGAACAGGTGTATCCTAAATTATAAATTATTAAGCTTGTAATGCACAATTAAAAAGCATACAATATAGCATTCAATCATATGAGTATCAAAAATATGTTTAACTGTATTAATTGCAAATAAATCATCATCTTTATCAAGGATAAGTGCTACGCCACGTGATAAATTTTCCCAAAAATGTGGAAATGCTAATATATCAGGATTATTATCTTGTACTTTTTCAACAACCATAATTGAACCATCTCCATCAAATCCATTATGGGCAGTTGCAACATCATCATCTTCAAGCTCTCGAACATCACCAGGACTAACTTCCTAAACAATTTAAGGATAAAATTTTTATTTGTTATTTTTAATAATCTTACAGTATATAATCGAATTGGAGTATTTTCAGGTAAATCACAAACTTCTCGAACTTCTGGCTTAAGTTCATCAATTGCTTGCATTCGTTCAACTTGAATTGAACCCATAATTTTATATTGTCCATTTTCATAATATTTAATAAACACTAGCATATCTGATGGTGGTTGATACATTTCAGGACCCAATGGAGAATTTTCAATCATTCGAACATATACTGCATGATTAACATATCCTTCACATAACGTTTGACATTGATATAATCCTTCTGGAGGAACAAGAAGGCATGGACGTTGTCCACCTTTAAAACTTCCACGAGTTTGTGCATTTGGATACATAATTTCAGCAGTTCTAAATAAATATACTCGAAATTCTGCATTTGCAAGCATATCACATCGCATTCGAAGTTCTTTATAAATATCTCCAACAAGCATATCCTTTGATAAAACCACTCGTGGAAACATATCATTTGGTTGTTTAAAATCAATGAGATCAAATCTTTGTGTACCATGTTCTCTTAAAAGTGCATTACTTGCAACAAGAAGATTTTGGCAATGCATTGTTTCCATTCTTTCCATATGTGCATCATAATCTTCTTCAAAATTTTCAATAATTTTATTTCGAATATTTGAATGTAAGTCATTATCCGTTGCTTCACACATTAAATCTTCTAAAAAGAATTTTGGTTAATTATAATAATGACATAATAAGATTTTTACCAATTTGATCTTCACGTAAATATGTAACAACATAAGCTGTTCCAGTATCTTGTTCTTTTGAGCCTTCAGGTACACCAAAATTATTACTAATTGCTTCAACATCTGTTACTCGGAAAGTAAGCTCATCATCACATTTAACCCAACGTGGCTTTCCTTGTAAATTTGTATTAACATAGCATGCATAATGTCCACAACCAGATTCACCATAATGTACAACAACTGAATATAAGATATAAGTACAATTTGCAATATTTTTAACACTATCTTCCAAAAATTCATTCATATTCATTTTTGATGCATATTCAAATCTGTAATTTTTTTAAATATACTTTCAAAACAATATCTAAAAATGTATCTTACCGATCATTTAATTTTACAGCATATGCATCAAAAGTTGACCGCTGAAGGGTTAAAACAAGAACAGGGGGTACAGTGACAAATCGGGAAAACATATCAGCAGCTTGTAAACCAAATTCTTCTGCATTATAACAATTATCACCTTCTAGCCTCGAACCGCTAACAAAATTTTCCATTGATTCTCGAACACTATTAAATGTAACATTTCCCATTCGAACACAAAGTAATATACAAATATTTTCATCCGCACTTAAAACTTTTACAAATGGTACATTTAAACATTTAACTATTCGATGTACACGAGATTGAAACATTTGTGTAATTGACATATCACTTTTTGCTTTAAATGCATCATTTACTCGATCCACAACTTTCATAAACATATCATGGACATCTTCCTGTGAAAATGGATCTGTCCAAAGCAGCCTTCCCAAATTATTTGAATCTACAGGATGATCAGAATATTGCATTCGGAAAAACATTGATTGTAATTCAAACATGAAATTATCAATTTCATTTTGGGATGATGAATCATATGAATATACAAGCTAAAAAAATTAATTGAATTCGTTAGCACTTCAAAAGGGGGGTAATTTTCTAACTTTTCTTAATTTTTTAACACCAAAAATCATTTGCATCATTGAATTAAAATAACATGTTGAACCAAGATTTTTAATTCCAAGATGTCCACCATATTTTTGATTCAATGTTGGATATGTCCATCTAAAAAAATCAATTTATGTTTTTAAAATGTTTTTTTTTGCTTACAAATTAAATTTTGGTGGATCAACCATAATTGTAACTCGAAATTCTACCGTATCATCTTCAAGATAAATATTTCGTGAATCATCAAAATTGTCACATGGATAATATTGCGCATATCCCCAATCATTTTCACTTGGATGAAAGCTATGAACTATTCTTCGAACATAATCATCTTTTCCTTGTTGCTTTGACATCATTTTTAATGTTATATGACCTCGCATATTCCATTTTATTTTCATATCTGGATTACATTGAACAAAATATCCAATATGTCGACCTGGAATTGCACCAGATGGAAGATGCTTTGATTGTGGGGATGTATCTCGGGGAAGGATCATTATTCGATATGGAATTCCTCGAACAAATAAATATCGACTATAAAAATGTTGATTTTCTGGACATCGTCGAAATTGTCGAATTCCTTTAAGTCGAAAAATTATTTCACCGCACGCAACATTTGTTGAACAATCTTCTGGATATTCATCCCGTTTGGGAAAGGCTAGTGATTGCAATTCTTAAAAAGGGGATTAAAGGATTTTATTTAAATTTATATATTTTAATAAAAATAAATTTACCACTTTCAATTAACATCGCGTCTCCACCATTTCGTGTTGCTGAAATAATAAACGCAATTACCTGACTATTAATCACAAGTAAAAAAATAGCAGCAGTATATTTTTTGTTACTGAAATATATTCGCGACAAGACAGCTGTTTTCTCAATCAATGTTTGTTACTACTTTTAAGTGGTTAAAAAACAACATTCATGAAAGCCGCCCCGCCGCGTTTTCTCTTTTTTTGCATAAATTCAATAAAATTTTGTTATGCATTTAAATCGAAAAAAATAAGATTAAAACAAACTTTTTGTTTCAATTACATCAACTTCATCTTCAATAAAAGGCACTTCAGATCCAATAACACTTTGATCTAAATCTTCATCATCCATATCTTCTTCATCATCATCATCGGATGAATTTTCAGTAAATTCAATACCTTCTTGAAATGGTTTACCTTCGGTTATTTCAAAGTTCATTTCATCACTATCATCATCATCATCGGGAACTTGTGGAACAAGACGTTTTAAATGTGGGGCATATGCATTGTATAAACCGTGCTAAAAACGTTTAAAGCATAAATATAAGGGGATATGTTTTCTCTAAAAATAAATAAGCTAACTTGTTTAGATGAAAAAATTCCCATTTTATTTGCTCGAGGATAAAATGGCTTAATTGGAGGTATATTAATTTCATCCAAAATTTCTTCATCTTCAATTGCCCAACGTTTTGGTCGGGGAGATTGATGAAGATCATCATTATTTGAATCACGTCTTTTAGCCGTCGGTCTAGCTAATGGTGGTGAGTTTACATCTAAAATTGGGGTTGTACTCCTTCTTTCAATATAATTATCATCATCATCATCAACAACATCAATATGAATTTCATTTCCTGGAGATGATGAATCTCTTGTTGGTTTTGGCATGCGGCCAGACATTTTTTACCCGATCCAAAAATGAGATCTAAATGGATTTAAGATTACTTTTAAATATATAATAATTATAACATCCTTACACTAATATTGCTGTTGATGTAAGAGAATCAAAAATGTTACAACTTTAATAAAACTTTAAATGATTAAAACTTGAGAATATAAACAAATTAATCTTCAAAGCTGAAAAAATAACACCTTAATTTTAATTAATTTCAATAAAAGCACGTTTTATTTTTCATAAAAATTAAACGCAACATTTTTTCCCCAAATTTTACAAAATATTAACGAAGATGTTTTATCCTGCCATAATTTAGCAAACGAAATCAGTATCCTTTAATAATATAGAGTAAAAGGATGCTTTCCTAGCTCATAAAAGTTTAAAAAATCAATAACATTAAAATTCTAAATGATCAAGCTATGAAGAAATAACTATATTTCCTTTCACCCAGGAAAAAAAAACAACCAAAAAAGATATTTAGAAATTTGACAACAAATTACATAAAAATGTGCAAAACTGAAGAACTAAAGTAAACTTTTGAGTTAAACTACAAACTTTAAAGGAAATATCTTTAACAATTTTTGATATTACAAAAGTTTTACATAAGCTTTAGTTATCACAACAAAAACTTTGGAAAGAGGTTCTTCAAAAAAAGACACCATTTCAAACGGTGAAAAGCCACCCCAAAAATTCGTTTTGAGAATTTAAAAAAAAAGTTTTTTTGTGCCCCTTTTTTTGCATTCGAAAAAAAAATTTTTTGAGGAAAAAAACAGAAAAACAGGTGGCCAACAATTGTGGAATTATTTAAAATAATTTATTTTATTTTCCTAAAAAAATTATTATAAATGTAAAGAAAAAAATGTATAAATTTGAATTTGTCTTCAAAATAGATATCCTAAAAATTACAAAATATTTTCTGTTTTATGCGGTTTTTTCTATCCCTTTTTGTTTAATTTTTTGAGTTGAAAGTTTTCTGTTTTGTAAATTTTTGACATTGAAGTGATTTTGTTACAGGATAATTTCTAAAATTGTTTGTATTGTTTTTTTCATTTAAAAACATGTATATGTAAATTTTTTTTCAAATTTTTTATTGCATAAAATCTTTGAATAATTTATTGATTATGTAATTTAAATGGTATCATTAAATGACATTGAAAAAAAATTTATATCTTGACATCCAGAAAAATAAAAGGGAGAAAATAATAGGGGCGTTACACAAAAAAAAGAGAGAGATGACCACCTTTGGAACAAAAAAAGAAGAAGAATAAAAATTTGATTTTTAAACATGCACATTTTTATGAAATATATAAAATCCGCCCAAACAAAATAAAATAAAATAAAGTTGGTGGCTACTGGCAACAAAAAAATTCGTGAAATAGTCGCGCATTGACCCACTTTTTTTTGGGCTGACCTGAACGCTTGCGGCGTCTTTTTTTTACTTCACCTCACTCACCTTCATCAGTTACAACAATGCTCGCTTCAATGGCCGGTAGGCATAATATTTTAATTTTGCTTATAACATTTTATATTGGATATTGTAATGCAAAATTAAATATTCGTGTATCTCGTCAAGCTGGAGCTGTACCACGCCAACAACAAAATCCTGTACAAAATGCTCCTAATTTTTCATCATTCTCAAATGATCAACCATTAACCTCAAAAGTGAGAGGGCTACAAAATTGAATTTTTATCAATAAAATTTATAGGATAATCTTGATAAAGTTAGTGAAGTTGCAAATGAATTCTTGGAACGTCTTGGACTTACATATGAAGGACGTGAAGTAAGAAGAAAAGAACCCCTTCCATCAACCCTTTATCAATCTGATGATGTTAATGCAATTATTAATGAAGCAAATGAAAATAGAATTGATTTACATGGTATTACTTCTGGACAAATTCCTGGTTTAGCTCCAATCCCTGTACCTGGTTTTGGGGCACCCCAAGATATTCCTACTGTACCTGGCGTTAATACAATCCCTGGATTAAAAAATTTTAACTATGTTGTTCGTAAAATTTTTTATTTTCAATTTTTGATCCTTTATAAGTTTTTATTTCAGGTTGGACAACTTATTCCTCAAATGATTCCACCAACGAATACATTGTTGGGATCATCCATCAGTCGATTATTACCAAAAGATACAACAAAAAATCTTGCAAAAAATGTTTTTCGTGCTGTACATCCTGCTGCAGAAAATGTTGAAGTTGCACGAATGATGGGACGATGGTTCCAAGTAAGTTTTAGAAATATCACTTTTTTAAAAATAAAAAAAGAGACTTTAAAAGACCTTGAACCATTAAAATAGATTTTTCACCTTCACTTTTTATTTCAAACTGACCAATATAAAAAATTGAGGTCAAAAGAATCATGTCATTTTAAGACATTGATACAAACTGTTTTTTAGGTTATTAACAGTCCTCATGTTATTCGTGAAGCATGTGCAGTAACTCATTGTAAGTAGAATTTTTTAATAAAAAAAAAATACGTGATTCACTTGAAAAAAATTATTTATTTATTTATTTGCAGTTGGCGCTTTGACAAATAATACATACAGTGCAACTTTCACTATTTTGAAATTTTATCGTGAAGGAAATCCAAATGGTCCACCACGTTTTTCACTTGGATATGGATTTAAAGCCGGAGATACCGGACAATTTTTACTTCATAACAGCAATTCTCCTGATGCTGAACCATGTAAGTTTATTTATGAAAATACATTCAAGAAAAAAATGCAAATTTTAGTCTGGGTTATTAAACTTGGCCCCCTAAATGAATACAAACAATATGATTATGCAGTTGTTTCAAATTGGGTTCGATTCCCTGTTTTTGTTATTGCCCGAGATCCTGAACGTTTTACCCGAGTTCATATGAAAGAAGTTTTACAATTTTTAGAAGATAACAGTATGACTTTGATTTTACAAGGAAACATTAGTTTTGAATTTAAAATGTTTAGATTACATTAATGTTATGACAAAAGCTTTTAATATGATCTCACCGGTTGATTACAGTCAATGCCAATATACTCCAACATTTTCTGAAGCTGGCAAATAATTAATTTCATTTTATACATTCCATAATAATCTTTGATTTTTCAATAAACATTCCTTTTTAAATTGATAAATAATAATTTTCTTTGTAAATCAAAAACTATTTTTTAAAAATTAAAGACAATCTGAAATCAGAATATCTGATATATGTACATATTTTATGCCAATTGATTATTCAAAAAGATTCAAAATGATGTGCTTATTATACAAAAAAGGTATCCGTTAAAAAAAATACATTAATAATTGTCAGCTAATAATACAATTATTTCGAACTTGTCGTATCAATCTATTTGCATCACTTGTATGCTGCTGTTGTCGTTGTTGTTGTTGTTGCTGTTGCTGTGGGAATGGTGATGGAACAGGTGTTGACATTGTTGAACTTAATTTTTTACTTCGTCCTTCATTTTTTAATGATCCATTTCTTGCTACAATCGATGATGAAACTCCACCACTTGAAGAAGTTCCAACCAATGAGGGGGTACGATTTAAATGTGATGTTTTTGCACGATTTAATAATAAATCTGTTCGTAAACTTGGGCGTCGAGCATTTATATCTATTACTCTATAAAAAATGTTTTCTGTAATATCCAAAAAATTTATAATAAATTATTAATTACATTTCATCATCGTTGTCCCGAGAGAATTTTGAACGCATTCTTTGAAGCATTGCCTTTTTTCTTCCCGTTAAGGCTCCGTCTGCACTCAATTCATTTCGAAGCATTTTATGAAGTTCCGGATTCATATATTTTGGAAGTTTTCCCATTGTAAATATTTTACTAAATACCTATAATAATTTAATATTAAACATCTATCTAAAAATGTTTTTTTCTACAAACTTTATCAATGTTTTCATTATTTGCTGCCGAACATGAAATAAAGCATGAATCTAAATTTATTTCATGTATTGCAGATTTAACCATTTCTTCAATTTCTTCCAAAGACATTTGCCATTTAATTTTTGGTAAATCTGTTTTATTTATTACAAATACAATTGGAATAATTCCATTAAAACCTCGAGAATTTTTTATTTCAACAATTTGAGATCGAATATCAATCATTTGTTCAACACTTTGACTATGATCAACTGATGAAACAATAAGAAAAATATCACCTATAAATTTTTTGTTTTACAAAGTTTTTATCAAACATGTTTAAAATCAATTTTTTGTGGCTGAATTTGGATTAAAAAACACTATAAATAGTTTTTTAAAGAAATTTAAAAAATTATAACTATAATATTTATGCAGTTAAAACTAATAATTATGAAAATTAAAACTGAAGGAAATTTTAGTATCAAAAAAGTATTATGTTCCGGCATTTTTTTCTGCAATTTTACATCTTTAACCTTCAAAAAAGTTTGTTCCCGTCAAAAAAAGGCTATATTTCTGTTTTCAAATGGCACAAAAAAAGAGTAGTACTAGAAATATTTCTTTAAAAAAGTAAAAACAAAACAAAATTGCCTTTTAGCAATTAAAAGTTCCATAAAGAAAAGATAAATTGCAGAAGAAAAAAAAACAAATACTTTAAAATAAACTTTGTTTTTTGCTGAATGTAAAAAGAAAGTTTTTTTTGCTCTTAAATTTTTATGGACTCATCCGAAATTTTAATGCTTCCCTATTTTTCTTTCTCCCTCTAAAAAAAGGCTAAAGCGCAAAATCTTTATATATTTATTTCACTGTCATTGCCATTCAAGGTTTTATATTTTATATATATTTTTGCAGCAAAAAAGGAAGCCAGATAGAAAAGAAAAATGCCACGTGAAAAAGAGAAAAAAAAACTTTTTTTGAGGCCAAAATAATTAAATGCAAAAAAAGGAACCCAAAAAAAGAGTGATATATTGTTTGCATGTTTTGAATAAAAAAAACATATTTTCATACCAGATATATAAGAAAGTTTTGACATATTTGATCGGTCATTACCCGATCGATCAATGATATCCAATTGATAAACTTCTCCACGAATTTTATATAATTTTCGATGAAAATTTTCAATTGTTGGCAAATATCTTTCTTCAAAGTCTTTATCCAAAAATCGATTTACGATTGCAGTTTTTCCTGTTCTCGCTGTTCCAATAACAACTAGCCGATATACCTATAAAGAAAAGTAATTTTTGTATATGTTTTTAACTTTATTTTAAATGTTTTATTAAATTATATTTTTGAATGAACTTAAAAGTTTTAAAAAAAATGCAAAAAAAACGAAATTATTTAATTTTGTTTTTGGAGTTGCAGGTGAAAGCTTTGAAGCATATGATTTTTGACAAAAAAAAGTGAGAGAATTTTATTAAAATAATGTATAACCTTTTTAACTGCAGGAGAATTTGGGCAACTTGAACCATCTGAAAATGATGTCGTTTGGTCTGAACTTGATGGCAATCGAACCAATCGAGGATTTCGAACCGATCGTCGTGAGAGTAAACTCATGACAATTTTTTTACAGTAATCTGCCTAAAACTTTTTAAGCATTAAAGTTTAAGAAAAACAGAAAATAAGTGTTAAAAATGTAACATTAGAATTAAAAATCTAAAAAAGTATTCAAAAAAAACAATACTTGGAAATGCTACAGAAAGTTAGTGACAAAAAACTTTTCGTCACCAAACAAAAAAAAGGTGTTTAAAAATTTTTATTTTTTTCAGATTATAATTTCAATTCGGTTCAATGACCCTATATCCATTTATATGTAACTAATTCTTTTTTTAAAGGGGGATAAAAGCAAATATATAACATAAACAAGAAAAAAAAAGGAATTTCGCCAAAGCTTGGAAAAAAGCCGTGCGTTTTCCGGAGGCGGAGTTACAAGCTTCAAGAGTAAAAAAAAAGAATATATATTTGCTTAGTCTATGGTTTTTCCTTTTTTTGGCCAAAAAGCAAAATCACAAAAAAGAAAGAAGTGAGACAAATGTTTATTTAAAAGTAATTAGCTAAAAGATCAAAACAATGATAGCCAAAAAAAGAAGAAATGAAAAAAGTCTTCATGAATCACAGTTTTTTCTATTTTCTGTAAAACTAAAAGTCTAACCACTTCTTTCTTCCTCTTTCTTCTTTTTTTAATTATAATTCTTTTCCTGTTGATCAAAAAATAGACGGACGCCGGAAAGAAAGGCTGAGAAAAAGCTGCTGGTTAATGAAAGTTAAAAAGGCAAAAAAGAGAAAAGGAAATTTGTTTTTTTTTTCTATAAAAGACAGGAGAGAAGATAGAAATAGCTGAAAATACATGCTTGAATGCTTTAATAAAAGTTTATTTTTCTGCATATATATATTTTTATTCTTAACTTTGGGACTTTTTTTCAAAGTGCGAAAAGCGAGATTAGACTAGATAAAAAAAATAATCAAATAAAATAAATGCCCAAAAAGAAGAAATGGATAGGCTTTTTTATTTTGTGTCGTCTTTAATAAACTCAATTCAAATAAAAACAATGAATAAAAAAAGAATATCTGTTTTTATTTTACACATTCTTTCTAAAAAACATTAATATAAACCGAGAGAGAGGGAGGAGAAAAAATAAGGGAGGAAAAAGAAGCCGTGTAAAAAATAAAAAAAATATGAAAAGTAATTATCAAAATATTTTCTCTTTTTTTTGATAAAGTAAAATTTTTAATTTATGATAATTGCTAAATTTTGAAAGCGGAAAAAAATGTTGAAAATATTTCAGGTTTATTTTACATTGTTGAAAAATGTATTTTAAGCCATCAAATTAATTACAACAAATTTGAATTATTGAAAAAAAACCCGCCTCAAAATTTTATAATGAGATTGAGTTATTTTAGTTAATAATTTTTTGTAAATGTCATTAAAGATGGTTAAAAAATGGCTAATGAATTCCGAAGCATTATTTCGATAACATTAAAAATTGTTAAACCGAATTCTTTTTTTTCTTTTTTTTTGAAAGACCATTTTATTTTATGAAAGTCTTCCTTTTTTTAGTTTAAGAAGATGATTTTTGTTGTTTTACAGCTGTTTTTCACCATATAGAAATTATTCTTACTCATTTCCACGGTCTAAAAAATAGACATATTTTTTGTTTGTTATTAAATAAAAGAAACCCTAAAAAAGGCAGCTTTCAAAACCAAAAACAGAAGAAAAATATTTCTTTTTTCTATATAATTGAATCACAGTTGTTCTACATAAATATTTCTTTTTTCATTAATAAAAATATTTAATATGATTTATTAATGAAAAATGTGTCATATTATATTTATAACAGAAAGATAAAAAATACAATGTCTGAAATATTTTGTTTCTTTTTTCTTTCAAAGCAGAAATTGTTATTAATTTAGTTTTTAAATTTAAAAATGCGTGAAAATAAGAAATAACAAGAAATATTCTAATAAAAAATATAAAATTTATTGAAAGAATTTACCAATAAACTTTGAAAAAAATACCCGATATAGTAACAGAAAAAAGAATTACATTATAAATTATGATTCCATTGGAAGCTCAACCACGAAGAATCAACGACGCATACTCGATCAATTGAACAATCAGTTATTTCATTTGCAGTCTAAAAAAAGAATTCAAAGTTAAATTTTTAAAAAAGTATTTTAAATTTCAAAATGTTTCATTCTAAAGGTTGCTGCTATCTTTGAACTTGAACTATACGTTTTTTTAAATTCTTACCTTAATTGTAAGAAGTTCATCATCAGAAATTACTCCAACAACTTTATTTTCTTCTTGCTTTTTTCGAATAATATTTTCAATACTTTCATTAAAACCATTTGAAGGAATTGAAATAACTTGTGGATGTTTTGATTCACCATTACAGACAACCAAGATTGCATCATTTCTACCAAAATATTGATAAAAATCTTCTGGATGTATTTTAGGAACAAGTAATTCATTGTCTTCAGATTCAGAATATTTTACTGTAAGATTTGGAGCTCGATGTGGCGGTTCTGCATGTTTACGATAAAAGCATGTTGCAGGAATATTTTCATCAAATCGATCAGAATATGTTAATAGCTTTGTTATATCAATATCTGAAAATTTAAATATTGAATTTTAAAATTTTGAAAGATATAAAAATTACATACCAGAAACATTTGATAAAACTTTAAAAGCTTCATCCCCTCGTACAGCATCCATAAGATCAATGGCACAAATTTCTAATATACTTATTCCAATTGCAAGTGGATATGATGCATCACGATCAAGCATTCGATCAAAAATTCGAAATAATTTATCAAATGCAAATACATGTGCATAACATGTTAAAAGCCATGGAACTGCATATGTGGATGGACTTAAACCATTTAGTCGTAAAAAACATGCTAATCGACTATTTGCAAAACTTATAAGTCTTGAAAATGTTCGAAGTGATTCTATAAATTATATATTGGAACAAAGACATACATACATAGTTAAAATGCCAACCTTCAAGAGCATGACTACTTAAGCGTGTAAAATATTCAGGTGTAAAACGTTGAATAATTTCAAAAACAACTCCAAAACCATTTTCAAGATCATTTGCATAAAGTATTGCAAATGGGGCAATCAATGAATCTAATCCTTGCCAATATGCTGAAGAATCAGGTGAAACAGCAAGAATTTTTTCAATTAATGCAGTAACCTTTGATTGAATTTGTGCAGATGTCATTGATTCATCATATTGATGACATCTTGGTAAATCTAAGCTTAATTGATGCTTACAACTTTTTGCTAATGAATTATTTGAAACATAAAAGAGATAATTTGGAAGGCCTTTTGGAGTTAAACGACGAGCCCAAATTTTTGCTCGAATTGAATTTGGTGTATCTGCACTAAGGGCCTTTCGTCCATGATAAACATCTTCATAAAATGCAACAAATCTTTCAAATTGTGATGTAAATGTCATTGCAGATCGGCATCTTTCAAATTCATTACAACCAGAACGATATCGTAAAATATTTTTATGATCAAGATATTCTTTTGCAGCCCGACTAGCTTCATGAAAATTTTCATCTGGTTGAATAAACACTTTGTTGTGACTTTTTACATGCTTTTTATTATTATTATTTGTTTTAATAAAGCGTGATATTGGATGGCTAAAATAATATATATATATATATATATAATGTTACAGTACCCTTATGAACATGAAATACATACCCATATGATAGCATAACAATTGATGCACTAACATGAATAAATTTTGATTCAATTAAATTTCTTTCAATTGATTTTCCACAAAGTTTCCATAAATGTAATTGAATATCAGCAGGAAAATCATTTGTAATAATTTGTTGCTTTGGTTTTGGATCAAAGAGACTTAAAACAGTTGTTAAATGTGGACGTTGAGATGGATTAATTTTAAGCAAATTTCTTATTACTGAATGAATGGTTGAATCTTTACTTTGATTTTTTGAATCATATGAATTTTGTAATAAAAGATCAAGTTTATCTCCCATTGATATATCACAAAATGGATCAGAAAGCTGTAACAAAATATTTGTAAATGATTGCCAATATTTTGAAAATGAATATTCTGAATGAATATCAACACCCTAAAAAGATATTTAATAGTCTCTAATTGTTTTAGCTTCAAAAAAACATACCATTTGAATACAAACAAACAAAATACCTAATGCAAAAAGATCAGATGCTTTTTGAGTTGAACGAATTTTCATAATTCTTTCAGGTGTAAGCGTAAAAATATTATAAATATTATCAAAAATATTTTTTCCAAATAAATACATTGAACCATAATGGATAAGTTTAACAGACTAAAAATTAATTATTTTATAGTAATATAAAATTGTTGTAAAACTTACACAACTTCTTGATGAAATATCAACAATAATATTTTGTGGAAGTAAATGTCCTACTGTAACTCCTTCACTATGCAAATATCGAAGTGCATTAAGTAAATGAAATGTAATTTCATATTTATCTTTTTTACTAAAAAAGATTAGATACAAGGAGTTGAGTAAATTTAAATAAATTACTTTAAATTTGGTAATATTGCTGATAATGGCATTCCACGTGGATGTTCAGTTGTTAATGCAATTTTACATGAATCTTTAAAAAGTATATTTTTTAATTCTTAAATATTAGTTAAAAAACTAACCAGATGCTAATCTTGTAAATTCAACATAATTTGCCAAATATGGTGAATTTAAAGTTTTTAATTTTAAAAATCTTCCACAAAAATCCAAAGATGTCTCCAAATTTGGATCAACTTCAAAAACTGTTGTTGAAAATCCATTTTTTGATTTAAATTTCATCTATAATTTATTCTTCACTGTTCTTCTTTAAATCAAATTGTGTTAATTAATTTTAAATTATACCAAAAAAATGTGCATGCAACATTTTTTTTGTTTTTCTTTTTTTGAAAAAAAAGAATGAAACTAACATTTAACTTGGCACTTTTTTTCGTGTGTCAAAAAAAGAAAGAAAAGGCATTGGAAAGGAATGGAAGAGATATATTATTGATGTTTGCCTAAAGGCGAAATAGTATAAGACGAGACAGTTATGGAGTTTCAAATTTGTGCATATATACTTCTTTTTTTCTCCTTCTAAAGGCAATACTTCCTGAAGTAACTTCAAAAAAAGGAGATATATAATATAGTTGGTGGTGGGTGTAAAAAACTTTTTCTTCACTTTTATTTTTTGGTGATATGTGTTAATATTGTTGTACTAAAAAAGGTGATATGACATCAACAGAAAAGCCATTGGAATATTTAATAAGTAAGTTTCTGTGTAAAGTTTGAAAAATTAAATTATTTAAATTTTGTAGGTCGAGCTGTTGATCCATTTGTAACAGAAGAAGAAAGAAATAAATTTAGTGAAGAGCTATGCTCAAGAATTGGACATGAATATGAAGGACCATATTTAGCAATGAAATTTCTTTCATATCGATTATTAAGTCCTAATCAAGAAGAAGCTTTAAATACTTTAAACGTAAAAAAATATGCAATTTCACAGCAATAAATTTTACAGTATCTTTTTTAGGTAATGGATATATGCATAAGAAAATGCGGGTCAAGAATTAATCAGGAAATTGGAAAATATCGATTCTTAAATCAATTTATAAGACTTTTATCACCAAAATATCAAGGCTTAGAAACTTCTGATGCAGTAAAAGAGAAGGCAATAAAGCTATTATATAATTGGAAGCAATCAATGAGATATATTGAAAAGCTTCAACAAGTATATAATCAATTAAAAGAGCAAGGAATAATTGATGAAGATCCAATAGAAGATATTGAAATTATACAAGTTCCAAAACCGACACCAAGAGTTGCATCTTTTGAAGATGAAGAAAGATCACAACTTCTTGCAGAATTATTAAAAAGTAAAAGTCCTGAAGATTTACAAGCTGCAAATCGTTTAATTAAAAGTATGGTTCGATCGGTTAGTTTTTAAAAAAAAATGATATAAACAAAAATAATTTTTAAAGGACGAACAAAAATTGCATAAACATTGCGAACAACGAAATTTAATGGATACTGCAATTGAGCATTCAACGCTGCTGCAAGAAATTTTAAATCGAACTTCAAATAATAGCATTGATGAGCTATTTTCTTCATCTTCAGAATATAATGCAGAAGATATTGCCTTAATTGAAAATATGCAAAAATCACTTTTATCCCTTCGTCCAACACTTTTTCGATATGCTTCTGAAGCCGCTGAAACACAAGATGAATCACTTGGTGAAATTTTAAGTATTAATGATCAAATAAATAAAGCTTTACAATTATATAATGAAAAAATTTTGCCCCAAAAAGCTGAATCTATAATTAAACTTACACAACCAAATCATCCAAATCATTTAACTGCAGCTTCAACGGATAACTATGGAAATTTATCGAATAGTGGTGATGTGGATTTGCTAAGCATTTTATCAAGAAATAATTCCCCGGCAGTTACAAGAAAAGAATATGAAATTAAAAGCAATGAATTAAATATTTTTGATAGTAGCAGCAGCTATAAATCTGAATCACCAAAAGAGATATCATTAATTGATGAATTAAATTCACTTAAATTTGAACAAATTCCTACTTTTACAATGAAACAAGTAAGGAATATTGTAGGATCTTAAAGGTGTATGAAAAAAAGTAAATTTTTAGTATGAAGTTGAAAAAATGGAATCAAAGCGAGATACATTCTTATTGGATGATATATCAGTTGCACCAAAAGATTTAACAATTCGTAAGGGGATTTCGGTCATATAAAATAAAAAAAATATACGTCTGTTTTTAGTTCGCAATCAAACACCTTATGTTTTTATAAATGAACCATTAATTCGTGGAATTTTGTATTTTGCATATTATCCAAATTCAAGGCAGAAAAATATAACTTATGCAATTACAGTTATTTCATCGACAAATCCACAGCCATTAAACAATATAAATTTTAGAATTTGTGCAACATCAAGTGTAAGACAGATAATATGATTTTATGCATCTAAAAACGATCGTTTTAGCTTATCTCTAGCAAACTTTTACCATCTATTATCCGATCCCTTGATGGCTTTCATCCAATTGGTCCGCCACAAAATATTACACAAGTTTTATTGCTTCTTCCAATGTCCGAAGAGTTAAAAGAAGTTAGTTTTAGTTTATCAAAGGAAAGGTTAATGTTAAAAATTTTAGTGTGAGCTATGTTATGAAATGACATTTGAATCACAAATTTGTGAAAGAATTGAAGGAAAATTTACAATTAAATTTCCACAAGAATGATTTTAAAGAGTAAAACTTACTGATTGAATACTTGTCTTTGAAGCATTGGATGAATTCCATTTTGATTTTAAATCTAAAGCGGCTTCATTATTAATATCATTCATTATGGAATCAATCATTATATAATTTTAATAAATGCATAAAGTTTTTTATTTAAAAAGAAATAAATTTATGAACTAATAAATTTTAAACATTGGAAATTTAAACATTTTTCAGCGAAAAAAATAGACAATATTCGAACATATTTTTTTGGTTGATTCGAATTAGTGCAAGGTGCGAGCATAAAAAGGTTTTTCTTTCTTTTTGAACTACAATAAAATAACCTTGAAAATTAAAAAAATGAAAAAAGTCAAACTGTTTAAATTTTAATTAATCAGATTTTAAAAAAGTCAAAAATAACCCACTGCTATCTTTTGATTTATCAAATCCGCTGCTATTTTCAACAAAATTCAATTGATTTGGATCAAGTAATTTTTGAGTTGCTTTAAATTGCATAATTTCTGGTTCACTCATAATTTGATCTTCTTTTTGACGAGGGATTTCAAAGGAAGAAGCAAAAGTTCTAGCAAAAATTTGTTTAACATTTTTCCATGTTTTTTCATTTTTATTCTATAAAAAGATTATTTCACTTAATTTAAGTGTTACTGTTACACAAAATTTTTCCAAATTTAATACCTCCTTCCTCGATTTATTCTTCTTTGTTTCAAAATTATCAGAATTTGAAGCTTCAATAAAATTTTCATAAGCAGTTATATGAAGCGATAAAGCGCTATTTGCATTAGCACTTGTAACATTTTCATTCTTCCAACCTTTTTGAGATTTTTCTTCAGAAGCAAATTGTGTTAAATATGGCTTTAATTCATTTTTCCATAAATCATTTTTATTTCTTTTTGTTTCATATGGATCAGAATCGTCTAATATTTTAATTAACAAATAATTGCAGTCTCAGAAAAGGTACTGTATTTTTTTAAAACGAAAAAAAAAATTATTTAGCTTTTTTGTCTAAATATCTCTTTTTTGAACCACAAAATCAAACAAAGATGCTGCAATCATTTATTTTTTCATACCAGTATTCTTTCTTTCAATTTGAATAGAATCAATTAATGAACATTTATAAGCTTGAATTAAATTTTTTTGAAAACCATAATCTTCATTTGAATTTACAAAACCGCTTTTTTCTTCGAAATCTTTTGTTGCCATCTGTAGAAAGGTTTTTTATATAACAATGAAATAACGGTATTCCTTTTTAAAAGTTTATTAAAAACGAAAAATTGTAGTTCAAAATTTAAAACATCTTTTTTTGCCTTGGCCAGTTTATTGATCAAACAAAAAGAAAAGTTCAGTAGAAATAAGGATGATGCAATATAAAGCATAGATGACACAATCACAAAAAATTTGTTGAGTTGCAAATTAGAGAAACTGTCCATGTAATTTTAATGAAAAAATGAAAAATCAATATGTTTATTGAAATTTTTACAGTAACAAAAATGAAGACAAATTTAAAGAAAAATTAAAAAATAAGTTTTGAAATTGTGAAATTTTGACTATAAAAATCTCCTTATTTCTTTACTCAAATTGTAACCTTAATAATATGGACATTTGTAAAATTAATTAAATTAAATAAACTAAATAAATTTTTAAAAAACAAATATTGCATGGTGTTGATTTTTCTTGCAACGAACATGATTGTCGAGGACCCTCCTCATATTTTTTTTCAAATGGAGTGAAATGATTGAGAGGCCATGAAAAAAGGAGAAACAGAGAGATACTTCAATGTGCACGTTTATATGACTATATTTGGTGTTGATTTAGTCCTTTAATTCCATGTTGATACTTTGCATAATTAAAAATGATAAACACATTTTTGTAACTTTTTTTATTTGATTTATTGCATAGTCATTTTTGATAGAGACAACAAAAAAAGAGTGTTAAACAACGTTTGTAACTTTTTTTTAAAAAAAGATCAATTTTTGAAACTTATCTTTTCACACAAGTGTGTCTATGAAAGTTCTGTTTTTCCATACAAGCATTTTCCTTATCATTTTTTTGACGCAAAAAGACTAAAACAATCAAATTCGCGTATTTTTGTGCTTTCTTATATTTTTATCTTTTTTGATTCTGATTTATTGTTATATAAAAAAAGTATGAAGAAAAAACCAATTTAATTTTTTAACACTTTTTATTACTATTTATGCTTAATCTTTTTAGCCTTTTTGTTTTTTATTCCCATGGGATTGCAATTGAGCCAAAAAAAAAAAGAGAAAGCTTACTGGCAAAATGCGCTGTCTGCAAATGCTTAAAAGCTAAAGATTAAAGCTTTCTTCGAATTTTTTTAGCTTCTTCGTTTTGAGTTATTTAAATAAATTTTTTTCTCTTTTAATTAATTATATCTTTTATCCTCCACTTTAAAATACAACAAAAAACATTTTTTTAGGCAATTATGCTGCCTTTACAAGAAATGGACAGCTCCCCTGGTCCAGGGATTACCACCATTGATGAAGCAGTTTCACCGCAGTTAACAGAATTTTTTTCAATGGTTGAAGGTGGAAAAATGCCATTTTTTGGACCATATACCACACAAAAAATTGCCCAACAAAGGAATACAAATGGTGAAACATTCTTGATAACAGCATCAAGATGTGGGCATATTGATCTTGTTACAGAATTTCTTAAAGATGGAGATATTGATGAAACAGATAATGATGGATGGAGTGCATTATTAAATGCCTGCCATAATGGGCATACAGAAATTGTTAAACTTCTTATTGAAGCTGGTGCATCTATTGAACAGCCAGATCTTATGGGTTGGACTCCACTGTTATGGGCAACATATAAAAATTGTTTTGCAATTGTTGAATTATTATTAGATAATAAAGCTCATGCAAATATTGTTGGAGAAGAAGATGGCTTAACACCGCTAATTGTTGCATCTGGTAGAGGATATGGTGATATTGTTCGAAAATTACTTGAAAAAGATGTACATGTAAATGCATGTGATAAATTTGGTAGTACAGCATTAATATGGGCAGCAAGAAAAGGATTTTTGCATATTGTTGAAG
This sequence comes from Panagrolaimus sp. PS1159, assembly GCA_963922195.1. Lineage (NCBI taxonomy): Eukaryota > Metazoa > Nematoda > Chromadorea > Rhabditida > Panagrolaimidae > Panagrolaimus > Panagrolaimus sp. PS1159. The sequence goes on from CAWUHW010000002.1 coordinate 4,165,070, forward strand.
ATTTACTTAATGCTGGAGTTGAACTTGATGCCGTTGGAATGTATTCTTCAACAGCATTAATGTTAGCAACAAAAGGAAATTATTTAAAAGTTGTTGAAGCAATACTTTCCCGTGAACCAAATGTAAATGTTGTGGATTATAATGGACTTTCAGCACTTGGAATTGCAGCCCGTGAAGGATATGTTGAAATTGCACAAGCATTAATACATTCGGGTGCATTTGTAAATTTGGTTGATCGATTTGGTAATTCTATTCTTGCAAGTGCGGTACGAAGTGGAAATATAAATATTGTTCGAATGTTATTGGATAAATATGCTGATGTAAATGCAAGAGATTCTGAAAATCGTACACCGCTTCATTTAGCAATTGATAAATCATATATGGATATTGTGTTGGCATTACTTGAAAAGAAACCAAACCTTGAGCTAAAAAATAAAGAAGGTGAAACAGCATTATTAAGAGCAGTAAAAAATCGAGATGTTGCACTTTGTCAACTTTTGGTAAATAGTGGTGCAAAAATTAGTGCTACCGATAATGCAGGTGATAATCCGTTACATTTGGCATTACGGGCAAGATCTCCACGTTTAACACAAGTTTTACTTGTAAATCCAAGTGATTCAAAATTACTTTATCGTCCAAATAAAACTGGTGAAACTCCATATTCAATTGATCAAGAATCTCCACATCCAATTCTTCCAACAATTTTTGGGCCAATTGGTTCAGATGTTGATATTAAAAATTTATTGGGCTATGATGCATATAGTGATGTATTGGCCGATATTGTATGTGAACCAAATTTAACCCTTCCATTGATGATTGGACTTTTTGCAAAATGGGGTTCAGGAAAATCATTTTTACTACCAAAAATTCGTGAATCAATGAAAAGTTTTTCTCGAAGTTGGTTGGATGGTGTTGAGTTATATTGGTCATGGACGCTTATTTCAAGTATTTTTGTTCTTTGTACTTTATGTACGCTATTTTGTGCTGCAATTGTTGCCGTTGCTGCTGAAGGTGCAAGTGTAATATATCCATTGGGAGCTGGCGGACTAGTTTTTATTGCAATTATTTCATTTTACATTTTTATTTATTACGGTAGTGAAATAAAATTATGGAATGGCTCAATTACAACTGCAAGATTTCTTGCTCGAAATATTGCTCGTCTGAAACTTGTTTTTTCTGTTCTAACTTTAAATGCTCCAATTCGGACAGATAAAGATTTAATTGTATCACCTGTAAGCTTTTTATTTGCTGATGATCATCGCCTTTCATTTATTGGTGGAGAACATACACTTACAAATATTATTCAAAGTTTATATGAAGCTGCTGAAATGCATTATGGGGCATTAGCCGTTCGATTATTTTCTGCATTTAAAATGTCAACTTCAACATACCGTAATTCAAGACTTCGAACACTTTATGGCATTCCTGTAATTGCATATGCAATTGTTATAACTTTATCATTTTGTGCAAGTTTAATTTTAATTATCTCATATTTTAAAACTCGAGAAGATTTAAATCCATCTCATACATATTTATATTTTTCAATTGGATGCTTTTCAATCTTTCTTGCTTCTGCTGCATTTCCAGTTTATGTTATATTTGTTCGAATATTTATTGATGCACCAGTTCGTCGTGTAAAACGTATTGCTCGACAAGTTCATACAATACCATTTGAAAGAATGATTCAAAAATTACAAAAACAAGTTGATCTTCTTGTATCACTTGTTAATTGCTTGGATGCATTTACAAATAGTCAAACTCGTCTAGTTATTATGGTTGATGGACTTGATTCATGTGAACAAAATAAAATGGTACAAATTTTTGATTCATTAATTTTATTTTTTGCTTCACGGGAACATTTACCATTTATTGTTATATTAGCTGTTGATCCACATATTATTATAAGTGCAATAAACCACAATGTTCGAGGGGCTGTTGCTTCAACTGAAATTACTGGACATGAATATATGAAAAATAATATAAATATGCCATTCTTTTTACATCATGCTGCCCTTAAACAATTACAAAGAAATTTAAAGCAACGTTGTGAAAGTTTATCAGATTGGAAAGAACGAAATCTTGGACGTTCAGAAACATTTAGGGAATCTAGAATTTCTTTACGTGAATATTCAAATGCAGCAGTAAATTCACATCGAGAAAGTAGTTTAATTGCAAACTTTACTCCAACGGAAGGCGATTTTTCAAATATTAATCCACGAACTGCTCGTCGAATTGTAAATTCTATGGCCCTTACAGGTCGTTTACTTCGAACATTTGAAATTGATTTTGCTTGGAGTGTTTTATATTATTGGATTGCATTAATTGAACAATGGCCATATCGAATGTGTTGGCTATTAGAAAAATCTCAAGATGTTAGTGATGATCAAATGACATTAAATGAATTGTATCATCTTGTAAAAGTTCAACTTCCAACAAAAAATATTTTAATTGGACTTGATCGAAGTCATCGAGAATTTGAAAATTTTCTTCGTCGTATGACTTCTGGAAAAGCTGATAATCTTACAGTTCGACAAATGCGAAATCTTGTTACATGTACATCAAATTTAGATCCATATTTAAGAAAATTAATAAAAGATCAAAGACGTGAAAATGATAAACTTCTTGGTGAAACAAATCATTTAGATTTATCTTCCATTGGTGCAGCAGAATTCTTATTTGAAGATTCAACAATTTGGAATTCAATTACAAAATTACTTGTTAAAATGCAAATTGATGATATTATTAATCTTGTTAGTAAATTAAACATTCCAATTGAAAGACTAAATGATATTTTACCAATGTTTTATTTATATAATCTTAATGGCCTAGTATTACAATCTTGTGATCTCGATGAACTTCAACGAACTCTTAACGTTTCACTTGGAGATTGGACTTTAATTCGATTACTCATTGAAACGCTAAGAAAATGGAAGCCATCATTAACCCTTCAACGTTCAGTACCTCCTCGTGGACCACGTTCAAATTCAATAAGTCGTCAACAAATGCCATCAATAAATATTGAACCACCTTCACAAATTCCTGTATCTGCAGCAGATCAATCTCGTCGAATGAATAGCATCGTCGAAGAAGTAAATTTAATTCCAAATTTAAATGATGTCATTATCAATGAAGATCATTCGGATATTGAAGATGAAGAAATTCATCATGATGATGTTGATATTAATTTACTTGATAGTGATAATGAAACCGAAGATACTGATAGCGCAAAATCTGTTGCTGGTTCACGTGAAAGTTTATTACATTCTGAATAAATTTATATTTTTTTTGTTTTAATAATTGTATTTATGATTCCCGGCGAACGATTTTCTGGTCTTTCTCATATTTTTTTTATTATTAATCATTCCGTTGTGTTTTTTCTTTTGCCTTATTTTTGTATCATTTATTTTTTACAACAGTTGCCTTAATACGAGCTTATTACCTTTGTGAAATCACTTTACCCCTTTTTTTCTCTTTTTTTGTTTCAATATTAATCGTTGCAATATATTATTTTTAAAAATTTGGTTACAATGACGTGTTTTATTCTTTATTTATTTAAAAAAGGATTCACATAATTGCTCAAATTATAAATAAATCAGATTATTATATTTTAACAAATTTTTAAAACTTTTTTACAGACACATTATTAATGAACACTTTTAATTATTGAAGTCTTTTAAAATTTTAAATAGAGTCCCCAAAAAATTGGTCAGTTTTTTAAAATATAAGCGAAAATATTTCAAATGTGTTTTCTATTTTGATTTTAATTGAAAAAATAGAATCTTTGAGAAATCCTTTTAGCCGAAGAATTTAAAGTCCAAGTATTTAAAAAAAATATGGTTCTGTGACTTTGTGATATCACTACAAATTTTCAGCTCGAACAATTTTTATTTTTTTTAATTATTTATTTCCAAATGAACTTTTTCGATGTTTTTTAATTTCAATTTCTTTGAATAAAAAATATTGCTTTTCAAATGCATTTTTGACCTTTTCAAAAAGCCAATAATTTTTTGGGTTTATTGAAATATCTTTCACACCACTTCTTGCTTTTGTTAAAACATTCTATTTTAGTTTCACCTTTATAAAACAATTGTTGTATTTGAGTCCATTGAGAACTTATAAATTGTGCTAAATATAAAATATTATAAATATTAAACATCAAAGAGGGGAGCTTTTGTCAGACAAATTCAATGAACTTTTTATTATGAGTATCCTTTTTTAATTAATTTTTAATAAGAAAAATAGACACAAATAATAAAGAAAATTCAAGAAAATCTTTAGTTTATATGTATAATTATTTAATGTAAATAGATACTCAAAAATATTCATTTTTTGTTTAAAAAGAAATATGGAAAATATAATAAAAATTTTTTACATAATTTTTATTCTTACATCTGGATTTACAGTATGTTTTGCCCCATTTGGATTAATATTGTCATCACTTTCTATCAAAACTGTTCACTTCAATTTAAGAGTTTTAATTATAACACTTGGAATTTTTTGGTGCACTTTTCCAATTGGTGGATTATTATTTTACTTTATTCTTGATGCCCCAGAAAATCCGCCATTACTGTATTTAAGAACTGATTATCAAATCGCTAAAAATATTTGTGCCATTAGCGGTTATGCATTTCGAGTTATTGAAACTTGTATATGTTTTGAAAGATTACTTGCAACAATATTTTTTGAAACATATGAAAGTAAAAAAATTTTTCGAATATATTCTTTGATTGCCATAATTCTTACACTTATAATTTGTGCAAGCTTTTCAATAATGTTTAATATTTGTAAGTTATTTTTGTATCGGATTCGTTACACTTTTCTATTGTTATAGTTCATGTTCCGGCTATGGTGCTTTACATTTTTTTAATTGTTGTTGAAACGACAAACTTTGTTGTAGGTTTTTTAACGGTGTTTTCTTATCAAACAAAATCGCTCTTTTAGCTTTTATTTGTTTTACAAAAACAAAATCATAAATTACGAAAAATGAAAAGTTCTTTAAGTGCACATTTAACAAGTAAATATCAATTAATTGAAAATATTAAATCATTAAATTTATTATTCCCACAAACGAAAATAAGTTTTATTATGTCAAATGGTGCTTTACTTATTACTATTATCCTTCGAACAATTTATAATGAATTATTAAATCCTCCAATTTTTTATATCGTAATTTTAAATCTTTTTAAAAAAATTTATTTGTACGTATTTCTTTAGATTTATAATTTGAATGTTATTATAATATCCATTTATTGGATTACACAATCACCATATTACAAAAGAATCACAACAAAATTGGGTAAATTTTTCTTAAATGGTCTTCATGATTCAACAGATGTAATAATTCTCAAAGCGACAACTGTTAAAACTGCTTTAGGACATACAGTAAACATCCAACAAACGGGTGAAGATTATTTTAAAAATTTAAGAAATGTTTGGAAATAATTTAATTTTAAATTCTTTTTATGAATGTCTCTGTTAATTGAATTGCGTCATGTTTTATAAAATTTACTTTATTTCCGGTTTAATTAAATAAAAAAAAATTACAAACAAATCAAAGAGAGTTTGTTAATTTTAATTTAATAACCGGGGGCAAGACGAGGACTTGGGCCTGAAAAATTAGCGTTAGTAATGTTTAAATTTTGCAAAAATTTAAACTTACAATTACAAGCACCAGGTGCTCCAGAATCTCCATTTTTACCAACAGGGCCAGGGCTTCCATTTGGTCCAGGTTGGCCAGGTGAACCAGGTGGGCCGGGTAAGCCAGGGGCTCCAACATTACCATCTGCTCCAGGTTTACCAGGTGGTCCAATGGGTCCAGGGGGTCCAGGACGTCCAGGAGCACCAGGTCTGCCAGGTGGTCCAGTTTCAGTACGATAAGTTCCAGGTTCTCCAGGTGGACCTGGTCGTCCAGGTTGACCTTGTGGTCCAGGTAATCCAGGGGGGCCACGAGCGCCTTGATCTCCAGGTTTGCCGTCTTCACCATTTGAACCAGGGGGACCAGGAGGTCCATCAACACCCGGTGGGCCTTTTGGTCCAGGCTCACCGATAGGAGCTTCACATGGACATTGGGGAGGGAATTCATTGGCAACAGATGCTATAAAATAAACAATGTTAAAATACAATTTGCATTTAAAAAGTACAAACCCATTGGAGCCGGAGGTCCTTGAGGTCCAATAGGTCCAGGTTCTCCATCAATCCCGTCAATACCATCACGACCAGGAGGTCCTTCTGGTCCAGGTGGTCCACGTTGACATGAACAACCTTAAATTATGTTGCTAAATTTCATCTGCTTAAAGAGCAAAAACTTACATCCAACAGAAGGAGTTTCAACAAATTGATCAGGTTTTCCACCATAAGCATCATTAGTTTGTTGTTCAACGGCATAATCAGGTTTTGGTTTACTTACTTCAGCATATTCAGGTTTTGGCTTTTTAACTTCTGCATAATTTGGTTTTGGTGTTCCATATGTTTGACTGGAATATTCAACTGGATCATCACGAAGTTGATAATCATGAAGCCGACGATTCCAAAAATCTGCAATTGTATCACGCTTTTGTAAACGGCGTTGATTTTCAATAATTCGAGCTAATCGTTCAGTATTTTTTCCTCCACCAGTTTTAATATCAAGCATTTCCTTCCACAAATCGCGAGCACGAGATTTACAAAATGTTAAATCCACTTGAATACTTGATTCCAAAGTTTGAACATAATGTAAAATTAATGGAAATGCAATCATACATGATGTTATTGCAACAGTACTAAATACGGTAGCAGCAAAAGCAATTGGCTTTAAACTTTGTTGCTTTTTTAAAGCTTTCTTTGGATCATCATCCATTTTTTGGTAGATTGAACTGGACGTCAACAAAAAAAATGAAAGAAAGAAGTATTCCAACTGAAGACAATCAAATTTTTAGGATTGCTATTTAAACTACCATTTTATGCAAAAACCGGATTGTATAAGAAAAAAACTTCTAGCGTTATTTGTCTTCTTTTTTTTAGGATATGTTCCACAATTTTGACCACTTTTGTTGCGCATTTTTTTCTTCTTCGTCGTCTTTGAGCTTTATGCGTTTCTGGTCACAAAAAAGACGTGAATAAAAAAAGGGAGTTGAAAATTGTCTTCTTCTTTGGAAGCAGAATAATTTCAAAAACAATAATTCTAATTTTTTCAAAAAAATCAAAAATGTTGAAAATATGTCACTGCAGTTTTTTTTGTAATATTTACAAAATGTTTTATGTAATGAATTAGCAGACAATAAAAGAACACCTCAAAAAACAGGCCATCAAAAACCTTAAAATACAGGACCAAAAAAACTAAAACAAAAACAAATATAATTGTTCCAATCAAAATTATTTTATTTATCTTTGCAAAAAAGATTCAATGATACATAAAAAGAGCAAATGCATTGACACAGTAAAACATGATATTAAATCACTTTTTATCATTATCAAGACTAGAGATAAGACGTTCAAGGGTTGCTTTAGCATAGCAAAGACGACTGAAGAGGTTTTTTGAACAACCATGTCGAGCAAGACTTTCAAATGAATAAGTATGTGATAATCCATCTTCACCAATTAAAGTACAAGCTTGAACTTTTGGACAAAGAATAATCTTTAAACGTTCCTAAAATAATATAAAAATGATTAACAATTTAGAAAAAAATACATCAAAAACATACATCAAAGAAATTAAGTTGAAATGTTCCATTACTTAGTGCAAGAACAATCGCAATTTTTGAACGGAACCAACTATTAAGAATAGGTGGACAACATAAATCACTTCCAGGTCCAGATTTATGATTTGCAGCTTGAAGAAGTTGTTCTTCCATGTATTCAATGAAATATTTCAATAAAGTCCATTTTTTATCCATATATGCTGGAACAGTTTTGCTTGTAAAATACTTTCGAACACCATTGCTTTCCGTATACGTAATATTCCTAAAATATCAAAAAGTTAATATATTTATTAAAAACTTTTAAAAAATTACTTTAGTTCACGATCAATCAAAAGACAAGAAGCATCATTAAAAGTAACACCAACACTTTTATCATTAAGTTGATAACCAAGACCATATTTATCAGAATAATCAACCCATTTTGTAACATAATATAAAGGTTGTAGTGAAGGAGATTCAGCTTCAATATCAGCTGTTGTACCAAGAATATTAAATGATTTTTCATTATCAACATTTATTACATTAACACTATTCAAAAGGCTTGTAAGTTGTTTATCAAGTAGAATGGCCAAATTCTTTGGTTCATCAGCATTACCTTGTCGTTCACGAGGTGCATCACCAGCTGGACCTTTTGGGATTGCAAAAACAACATTAGCATTATGTTCTTTATCAGCAATTGCAAGACGTTGCTAAAAATGATAAAGATTAATATATAATATAAGCTGATGCAGTCTTATTTTTTCTTTAACAACAGAAAAACTTACTGAATCCATTTGTCCCCCAAAAAGTTTTGTCCACAAATTTCTGAACATCTTTGATGAGAATCTATGATCAAGCGCAAGTTGATGAACGTTAAGAAAAAAAAGAAAGTTGAAAAGATGAGATGAAGCAAAAAAAATGTGAATGAATCCAAAAAAAGAGTCTTTTTTTGCGAGAAAAACGCAGCAAAAATTTAAATATTTCGTCATTTATTGTTTTGATAATACAGGGTGGTTCAAAAAATTTTCCCGTTTTTTCGACACATCAAAAAATTTCCTTTGTTTTTGTATTGTTTTCAAAAAAGGAATGAAAAAAATGGGAAAATTTCTTGAACCACCTTGTACTTACTGTAGGACCTTCAAAATTAATTAAAAAACTTGTTTTTGAAAAATACTGGTGTAATTTCTTTCGGATTATTTGCAGTCCATAAAAGGTCTCATTCTTTAGCGGAAAAATCGTCGGGTTTCTGCAAAAATTAAAGTAAAATAAAAAATTTTTAAGAAAAAATATTAAATAAATTACTAAATTTAATAGTATATTTGGAGATTACCACAATTTTATTTATATTGAGAATTCTGATTTTCTTTATGCATTTGATAGATGTGTTGAATTTCGACAGAGTAATCCTTTTGAAAGCGGTATAACACATGCCTTTGATATTAAAATTTCTGTTGTTTATTTATCAATCAGTGAAAAAGATTGCGGAGAAGATGAGGCGATGGGATTAATTTTGCAAGTACTTGGTATGTATTTTTGAAAACAACGTTATTAAAAATTATAAAAAAGTGTTAACAATTGTCTTTATCTAGTGTTTGGTATTTATTCTGTAACAATGAATAACAAATACAAGAAAATAATATATTCATTAAATCTAAAAAAATGCATTTTTAGGTTTTGATAATCTTATAAGAAGAACTGATTGTGATAAATTTGTTACCCGCGATAATATGCGATAATATTTCTCCAGTTCATAAATCTCTATTATACAAAAATTATAAATTATTTAATTCGACTGATTCAGTTTTTATAAAATTTTGAATTAGATTCGATTATGTTGATTTCATCTTATTCTCCAAAAAATATTATTTGCAGGGTTGATCTTTTAAAGCCTATCATGGAACCTGTCGAAAATACTGAATCAAACGTTAATAAATTAAAACGTTTTGATATGGAAATGAAAGTAACCCCAACAGATGTGAAACAATACAAAGCTATATATCATAAATGATTCTAATATAACAGAACTTTAATGCATTTATCTTTGGCCTAAAAAAATCCTTTTGAAGTGTGATTTTTAAGAAAACTCTGTGCTATCTTTTAGAAATTTTTTTGCTGTTTTTATATATGTAAAAGTTGAAAACAAAAGTTTAATTTAAAAAAACAGAGAAAGTTATATTTTTGATTCCATCGTGCAATTTTTTTCTATGAACTGCAATTGCAGTTATTTGATTTGACTGAAGCTATAGTAATCAACTTTTTTGAATCCTTCATCTTTTGTTAATATTTTTTGTTTGACTTTTTTGTTTATTATTAAGGTTTTATTTGTTTCTAACTCCCTAAAAATTGATAATACGTTATTATTTATCAAAAATAATATTATATACATTAGTATCATGTTTTGGACCTTGAATATAATTTTCTTCAGTTTTTTGAAAGGTTTATGGCGTTTTATTCTATTTATTTTTTTCATGAAGAAAAACGTAAACAACTTTTTGTTTGTTACATAAAAAGTTTAAACAAAATTTTATCATTGTTGTATCTGTTTCAAATTAAAGTTCAAACAAAAATAATCTTTTAATCAACTTTGGAAAAATGGCTAATAAAATTCAACATTGTCAAAAATCTGCAATGTTTTTTATTCAAATGAGTAAGCTCGTTTATTTCTTGCTTGTTTATTTATTATTTGTTTACTTTTAGATAACAAAAAATCAGTACTTGAATACAAAAAACTTCCAAAAAATGTTTTGGATTTTTGGCATACGGAAGGTTGGTTTCTATTTTCATAATTCTGTTTAAATTCGTTATTTCTAGTACCACCAGAACATCGTGGACATGGTATTGCAGCTGAATTAGTTAAAGTAAGATTTTTTTAAATCATACATTTTAATACATATTTTTTTATTATTTTTAAGTATGGCTTTCAATATTGCAAAGATAATCAATATAAAATTCTTCCCTCATGTTCATATGTTGCAAAATATGCTCGAGAAATGGCAACTCCTGAAGAAAAAAAGCTTATTGTTGATAATAATGCATAATTCCTTTTTTTACTATTTTTTTAAAAAAATAGAAATGATAGAAAGCTTATTATTTCTTTTCTCTTTTTTCGTCATCATTGTGCTTATGAACTCTCATTATGTGTATTCTTTCATTTTCTCCTTTTTTTCTTTCTTAAAATAAAGTACAAGACGGATTAAAGCCTTTATTTAAATCGTCATGGGATATATGTTTTTTTGGAATAGTAATTAACCACTGTGGAATAAAAAAGGGTCAATCTTAGAATTTTTTTGTGTAAAAAAAGAACTTGTAGAAAATTTTGCATTTTTTTGCCTTAAAAGATTTGGTCCTTAGTGGATTTGAGTCAAGAGTTATAAGCTGTAATGTTTCAGTGTTTAAAATTTTAGTTTTGAAAGTTTGAACACATTTTTAAAAATATATAAAAGTTTTATGGTTGCTTTCATCGTTTAATTAGTCTTACGTATTTTGCTTCGTGTCCTTTTTTTTATTTATGTCAATTTTTTAGTGCAAGAAATTTTTTTTTACATATTTAACAATTTATCTATGAATAATCTATTAATACTCAAACTTTAAATGAAAGAAATAGAAAAAATAATCAACGAAATAATTCGAATATAACTCAATTCTCAAACAAAAATGTTTCAATGTTTTTTTCATACAATTATTGCTGGAACAATTCCAATTGTATTTGTTGGATCACTGTATATTGTTGAACGAGAACTTCGTGGTAATCATCCATTAGTGCTGAGAAAAAGATTTGGAGCTGTTTCTGTTGTATGTGCCTTAAGTATTGTTACAGCATATATTATATTGAGAGCAGTAAGTTTATTTTTCTTTTTATGTTTTTATTGTAACTTTAAGAATTTAGTTTAATGTCACAGATTATCCACTTGAACATATGGGTTTTCATTGGTATGGAACAATTGCATCAATATTTTTTCCTGTTTTATTAACTTCAATTTTTTATGTTGGGTCTTTAATTATTTTATATCTTGATGGATCTTTTAAACTGCTATTAAGTAAGTTGATTAATTTGTATTAAATAAGTTTAAAAACTAATTTTAATTCAGGTGTTAGAGAATGGAGAAGAGCAATTAATGATGTACAATGGATAAGGCACACGATTATGGTAATTGAATAATGTTTTTCAAAAATAAATCTTTAATTTTTTTAGGGTCCAATATCAGAGGAAGTTGCATTTCGAGCTTGTAGTACTGCACTTCTTATTCCATGTGCATCATTTGGTTTTATAGTATTCTTTTGGCCATTATTCTTTTCATTCAGTCATTTACATCATATTCGTGATGATCTTCGTAATGGTTTATCACTAAAATCAGCACTATCATATCGCGTTTTTCAACTTGCATATACTTATCTTTTTGGTGTTTATGCAACGTATATATTTTTACAAACTCGACATATTATTGCTCCGATACTGGTACATTCCTTATGTAATACAATAGGTTTACCTCTTTTTGATGAAACTTCACATTATACAGGAAAATTAAATAAATTTTTATGGGTTACACATATATTTGGCTTTATTTTATGGATATCTTTGTTACCGCATTTAATGACACCTGCATTGTACAAGCTAATTTAATTTTTGTATTTTAACATTTTTTGCAATAAAACATTTTTAACTCTTTTTATAGTTACATTTAAACTTTTAAATGAAATGTTAAACTCTTTTTTAATATTTTTCTCGATGCAACAACTTCGGCAATGTTTTTTTACAAACCAGGCTTTTTTTACTATAATATTACTGTAAAGATAATCAAAAAGGTTAGAAAATCTTAAAAATTTTGATTTTTTTAGTGTTAGACATAAAAAAACAATCTTACAACGAAAGCTATATATCTGATTTGTTAAAAAATCATTTTGCTGATCTCAAAAAACGTATTTTTATTTTTTTATGTACTAGTTTTTCTTATTTAAGCATGTTATTAAATCGTTGCGTTTTGTCTCCTGCTAGCAGTAATGCTTCAACTCTAAATAGTAAGTCATTAAAAGTAAATCACAGTTACATTTGAAACCTTTTTTAGCTATATCGTTACCTCTATTTATTAGTTCTCGTAATATAGGACGAAGAACACCAAAACCAGGGTAAGAAAATGCATTAAAGGTAATTTATCGTATTAAAATTCTTTTTTTAGAAAGCCACCTATTCTTCCTCCAGCAAAGAAAGTATTGTATAAAGTTGTACATCCACCATGGATGAAACCAGAAGATGTTAAAGAACTTTTATGGCGTCGACATACTTATAATAATGCTGTTGTTTCATTGAGAAAGGTATTTAAAAAAGAAATTGAAGCAAAAGAAGCTGCTGGTCTTGGGGTTGAAGCACGAATATTACGTGAAAAAGAAGAAGTAAATGAATTAATCCTTCAAAATGAAAGAAGAAATAATGAAGCAGCTCTTAAACGGTATGTTTTAATCAAATGAATGATTATTGTATTGGCATCTATTTTTTCAGTGAAAGGCAGGAAAAGGAAGAGTATGAAAAAATGAAAGCAGAGTTTCTCGGAGATATTGAAAAGAAACTTTCGGCTCAAGCTCAAAATGCTAAAGAAAGAACAGTTGAAGTTAAGAAAATGATTGTAAGTTTATTTTAATTTAAAAAATGCATAAAAATAATATCTGTCTTACTTTTTTAGGAAGAATCACAAAACTTTGTTACAAAAGAAAATATGGATGAAAAATTAAAGGAAGCTTTAGAAAATCCTGTTGTCTTTGATTACTGTATTGATCTTCATGGAAATAAATTCTATGATCCCCTTCCAATGAAATATGTTGAAGGTACACCAACACGTCAAAAATCTCGTGCATTTGATCGTTCACTTGTGCGACCAAGAAATATTGAAAAGCCACCGCCTGCAAGTGCTACTATGTAGAAAAATCCTTTAGATGTTTGTTTTGTTTGTCGTTAAATAAAGTATAGTAAACCATTTTACAAATGTTTATGTTTTTATTTTCAAAAGTTTTGAACTTTATTTACATCTAAAATTTATTGTTTTTTCATCGATCAATTCAGCTAAATTTTGCTAATCCATGTTTAGAGAGTGGCAGGTGAAAAAAAAAACTTTGAATTTGTAAAAAATTTTTGGACAGTATTGCCATATTTTTGTGCTCGGTAGTGCTCGTTAGAAAAAAATATAATAATCAGAAAAAAATTCTCTATCGGATAGTCTAAAATTCAACTTTAAACCGGCTTAAACCCACTTTTTGTAGTTATAACGTTACAGTTATCGGACCATTTCGGCATTTTTTCCGGCATAAAAAAATTTTAAGTTGCATATTCGGAATCAGCATAAAAAATTACATATGCTAGGTCTGATTATTAGTTTGTAAAAAAAAAAGTTTAATTTTTCATACAAACGTGCATTTTTTTTCACTTTGTGCAAAAAAAATGCACAACGTGCGCACGTCATGCAATTTTGCAGAGTGTGCACATTTTGTGCTTTTTGCATAAGTCGAAGTCTGGGCATGTTTTAAAATTTTGCAATGATCATTCGAATGGATTGCTGCTTAATGTAAATTATCTCAAAACGATTTTTTTTACTTTTTATTTACAAGCCGTTCCTGTGTTGTTTATCGTCTTCATCCGCGTTTAACTTTTTTGATTAGATCAATTTTTTATAATATTACTATTTTAGCGATGGCAGCTACACGCTTTCGTGGCTTAATTAAGCCATCTTTAACATTAGCACCTTGTTTAACAAGTCATCAGAAAAGAAGCTCTCATATCTGGTATCCAGATGCAAAATTTGAACGTGATTTTAAAGTGAGTTTTTTAAGTTAACATTATGTTTAAAAAAGTATATTTTTTAAGAATGTTGGATATTTGGGATACAGTTATGTACCAGATGCAAATTCGGATTTTGATAAAGCTATTGGCTTAGATAAGATGACGCGCTTCTTGGAAGATCTTCCCGTTTTTCCTGATATGCCTGGTGGAATGCCTCGTGAAAAAGCTCTTGAAAATATGACGCTCAATTTTGGTCCTCAACATCCTGCTGCACATGGTGTATTACGTCTTGTTCTACAGTTGGAAGGTGAAATTATTATCAAAGCTATTCCTCATATTGGTTTACTTCATCGTGCAACTGAAAAACTTATTGAATACAAAACTTATACTCAAGCTCTTCCATATTTTGATCGACTTGATTATGTTTCAATGATGGTAAATGAACAAGCATTTTCTCTTGCTGTTGAAAAATTGATGAATATTGATATTCCTCCAAGAGCTAAATTTATTCGAAGTATGTTTGCATTGATTTTATCTCTTTTTTATCTATCGTTTTGATTTTTTAGCTTTGTTTGCCGAACTTACTCGTATTCAAAATCATATTATGGGTCTTACTACTCATGCATTGGATGTTGGAGCTATGACACCATTTTTCTGGATGTTTGAAGAACGTGAAAAACTTTTTGAATTTTCTGAACGTGTTTCTGGTGCACGTATGCATGCAAATTATATTCGACCTGGTGGGGTTGCTTGGGATCTTCCGATTGGTTTATGCGATGACATTTATGATTGGGCTGTCAAATTTCCTCAGCGTATTGATGAGCTTGAAGATATGCTTACAGAAAATCGAATTTGGAAACAACGTACAATTGATATTGGTATTGTTAAAGCTTCAGATGCACTTAATTGGGGATGTACTGGTGTTATGGTACGGGGATCAGGTATTAAATGGGATGTTCGTAAAACTTCACCGTATGATGCTTATGATCAAGTAGAATTTGATATTCCTGTTGGAACTAAAGGTGATTGTTATGATCGGTAAGTTCTATAGAAGAAAAAAATACAAACTTTTTTATTGTTGGTTTTTAGATATCTTTGTCGTGTTCAAGAAATGCGTGAAAGTTTACGAATTATTCATCAATGTCTTAACAAAATGCCAACTGGTGAAATTAAAGTTGATGATCATAAAGTTGTTCAACCGAAACGTTCTGAAATGAAAACTAGCATGGAATCATTAATTCATCATTTCAAATTCTTTACTGAAGGCTTTCAAGTTCCACCTGGTGCAACATATGTACCTGTTGAAGCTCCAAAAGGTGAATTTGGTGTTTATCTTGTTGCTGATGGAACAAGCAAACCATATCGTTGTTACATTAGAGCTCCTGGATTTGCTCACCTTGCTGCTACTCATAACATCTGTTATTTATCACTTATTGCTGATGTTGTCGCTGTTATTGGTACTATGGACATCGTATTTGGCGAAGTTGATCGTTAAAAATATTGTAGTTGCAATGTACATTTAGATGATTTGATAAAATAAATGAATATTTGAGCCTTATAAATATGATAAAATAATACTTGCCTTTTTCACATTTTTATCGTTAATTCGATTTGAATATTTTTAAAATCATTTTCAAATTTTTTATCAATGCATTTAGCTTTATCATGAATTTGGAACGTATTCGGGATGCTGAAAAGCTTGATCTTTGTCGCAAGTATTTTTACAGTAAGTTTATCAATTTTTATTTTTATAATTAATTTTATCTTTTAGTTGGTTGTTTCTGTCTTCCATTTGTATGGTTTGTTAACTTTGTTTGGTTTTTTAAACATGCTTACAAACGAGAACCATTTCCTCAACAAAAACATATTCGAAAATGTTAGTTTTCTTTTCATTTTGATAACGCGATTTTTAATCAAATTTTTTCAGATACGCTGTTCTCAATCATTGGATGCGTAATATGGATGATACTAATTGTTGCTTGGAATATTGTTTTTCATTATTATCGAACATCTTATACTCAATATGCTGATTATTTAAGCTTTGTATTTCCAATTGGATATAAATAATCTCATTTTTTAAACATTTTTGTTTGTTCATATTGTTTTTAATTTATTTTTTTTATCGTTTATACATTCAAAACATCGTAAAATCTCGTTTGCACGATGGATAAAATTTACCGTAGTTCATAAAAAAGGAAAAAAGAGAAAAAACAAAGGAACAATAAAAACTAGGCATAAAAAAAGTTTAAACATTTTGGAGATTTTTATATTAAAAATGAGTTAAAAAAGACAATTCTAAACAATGCTTTAATAAAATATTGGGGTAATAGCAAAATAATAATGAAAACGAGACAGAGAGAAAAAAAGATGGATGGAAAGAAAAGCGAAACAACCGTTGACCCGAGGAAATTACGGAGTCGATAAAAAAAGGAAAAAAATAACAAAGTTAAAAATGGTAAAAAAACAAAACCGATTTTAAAAAAAAGAATTTCATAAAACTTTGCGAAAAATGATGTATTAAAAAAAGTGTTATGTTGTTTCTATTGCCCTTTTGGTAATATTTTTAAAAATCGAATAAAAAAAGACTGATTTATTACTCAAATATTTGGTGGACAAATTCCATATCCCATTGGATAATGTGGATGTGTTGCAGCAGATGTAACATTAACACCCTGAGAATGTAATTGTGATGCAGTTGGTGGAAGCATTGGCCAAGATGCCATTGTATCAGCCATTGATGAAACCATTCCATGCATTCCTGATGTTCCATTATTGTTCATATTTACCGATGAACACCACATTTGATTTTGTGGATTATTTAACATTGAACCAGATTGATTATTTGATTTAAGTTTATCATGATCTAAACCAATTCCAAGTGGATCATCCATAAGTAAATGATTTTGTTGATGATGATGCATTGAACCAGGTAATAAATTTTTAGGTGGATTTGCAGGAATTAGAGTATTTTGTTCAGTTTGATCATCGCATCGATTCTTTTCCTTTTTTGCTTTCATTCTACGATTTTGAAACCAAATTTTTATTTGTCGATCGGTGAGATTCGTTTGAAGTCGAAGTTCTTCACGTTGCTTTTTGCTGACATAACTGGATTGTTGAAATTTACCTTCTAAGACACTCGTTTGATATCGCTGATAAGTTTGTCGACCTTTTTTAGTTTGTGCTTAAAAAATGATTTTATTAGGGGTTAAAGGTATTAAAATGAATTTATTACCCCAATGTGATGGAGGATAACATTGTCCAGGCCAACCGGGGAATGCAGCAGCGGCAGGAGCCATTTGATTATTAAATTGATAATAATTTTGCCAATTACCGTATGCTTGAGCTTGAGCATATGCAGCTGCAGCCGTTTGATAGACGTCTGCAGTGGCAGCCGCAACGGCAAGATTTGCAACAGCATCTGAATTTCCTATAAAGAAAAAATCTCATTTAATTTTCAATGAAATCTTGACAAAAAATCCCCCAAATGAAATAAAAAAGTCTATAATTTGTTAAATTTATTTTACAATGTGTCAACTAAATGATTGCCATTATAAAAACCATTTTAGATAAAAAAGAGCACATTTTAATTGTTCTTAATAATGGGAAACCATGAAAATAAAAATAAAATCGAAGAAGAAGGCTTCTGCCTTCTTTTTTTTCAAACACTAAAAAGGGATTTCTTTTTTTTTCCAGGAAGAAAAAAAGTATTATAAATCAAAACTTAATAGGCACTTATGAAAGAAAGAGGGAGAAAGAAAAGAAGTGAATTATTGTGAATTTTACGCTTTATTATTAAAAAACATTTTTTGGAGCTTATGGTTTTTTAAGGAATACGGAAGAAAAAAAGGGTGGAGCTCACCTGTTTCAGATTTAACGAGTCCAACACCGTGAGTCATTTGCGCAAGTCTTTGAATATGGTCGTCTGTTGAAGATGTTGAAGTATTTCCGTTATTTGTTCCACCAATATTGTTATTTTCAACAAGGTGTAATCCACTTCCTTGATTATGTGCTCCTGCGGTACTACTTCTTGTACTACTTGTTGATGAAGTAGATGATGAAGAAGGATTTGTTCCACTTGTTGATGCAGCTGCTGCTGCAGCTACTGCAGCAGCAGCAATTAAATCGTTGGTATTATTGGTCAGGATGGTTTCACGAGATTTTGACGACTTTTTTGTCGTCTTTGTTATTGTTGTTGTTGGTGTCGTTGTTGGAGTGGAAGAAGTTGTTGTTGATTGAGAATGTGATAAAGGGCGTTGGTAAGTTGTTGCTTCAGAACTTTGAAAAAATCGAGATGGATATGGATATCCTTGTGCTCTATAATTTGATGAAGATGGAAATGCTGATGCAAAACCAATAAATGGATTTACAATAGGTTGTGTTGAAGATGATGAAATTTCAGAATTATATGGAATTGAATAAAATGGAAATGAAATATCTTTTTGATTATTATTAGCAAATGAAATATCTGAATCAATAATTGAATTATTACTTGTTGTACTGCTAACACTTTCAACCGAATCACTAGTACTATCACAACGATTATTATTAATTGACGAAAATGATGATGCTGTTGTTGTTAATGTTGATGGATGAACGGAAGTTAAACTGCTGTTAATAGAAGAAGAATTTTGGTTGTTTGTAAAGCTTTGAAGAAAACAATGTCGTGTATCGTTCAGCACTGTTGTCGTCGATGCATTCATTCGTCCGTCAGAAATGCGGGCAAATACAAGTTGTAGCGTTCTTGGAAATATAAAGAAGGGAGGGTTTTTATATATATATTTCTTCTTCTTACCCTTCTTGTTTTCGCTACTTTTAAACACTTTTGTGACGTAGTTTCTTCTTCTTATTTTTCGCCTTCTTTAAGCTTCAATGGATGACAACTCTTGGGGCGTCTTTCTTTTTTTCTTCAGACACCACCAATGTCTTTTTATTTTTGTAATGGAAACAAGTGCAGCAGCAGCAGTAGAAAATAAAAAAAAACAACAGCAAAATCGAGCTCTTCTTTTTCTTCTTTAAAAAATTACGGTAAAATAAAGCGTGGTATGAAAGAAAAAGAAATGAAAATGTGTGTGTCGCCTGCAGGGGTTCTCGCTGCTTTTTCTTTCCTTTTCTTTTTCTCTTTCTTCTTTCTTTTTTTTGAACACTGCTGTCAATGTCGCTCAACCAATTATGCCTGAGAAAAATTGAAGGGCGTGGCAAATGGCAAGAATTGGCTGCTGAAAATTTAACAAATTTTTTTATCAACATTTTTTTTAATGTCACAAAATTTTTAAAAAAATAGGTAACACGGTATATGTCAATTTGTGCTTTTTTTTAATACTTCCGAAATAGAACACGAATTATTAAGCAAAAAAAGCGACGATGATTACTTTTTGAACACGGATCGTAAATCAAAAAAAAAGTTGTTTCGATACAATTTGGAATGGATGTAAAAAAAAGGGTGAATAATCATAATTATGTCAAAAAAAGAATAATTAAAACAAAATCAAATGAAATATGGAAAAAATTATGACATGGAAATGATTGTGGTTTAAACAAGTCTGTAACAATTATTTTAACATAAAAAGTTTTTATTTCAGGTTTTTCCAAAAAAATATATTTTTCATTAAATTTTACCGTCATTTTATAATTACTTTTTTCTTCAAACTTGAGTTTAAATTAAATTTTTTGCATGAAATACACGCGGAAACAATAATCATCACCATAAAGTACCCTCTTTAAAAAAACACTTAACGACAACCGGAGAAAGCCAATAGCCTTTTTTCACATTTAAAGGACCTCATTTTCATTGTTGTTATTTAGCTTTTTTTATATGAGTTAAAAATGGCTTTAAAAAAGCTGTAGCGATGAAGAAAAAATGATATGTCTTTAAAAAAATTGAAAAAAGAAACAGTAAAATTTTTGGTGGTCTTAAAAAGAGAATGATTCGTTTTCTTTCAAGTTTAAAAAAGAAGTTGTAAAGGAAGCATTAAAAAACATAGACAATTACGACAATCTTAACTGCGACTATTATAGAGCTTGAAGCTAAAAGAAGAAGAAAAAAAACTTAAAAGTATTCATTCAAAAATGCTTTAAAGCAAATGGTTGGGTATCTTTTTTTTCTTCAAACTTTTTCAACTATGTTTTTTGCCCTTTGAATTGATTTTGTTAGCTTAAAAAATCACTGTTTTTGACGCCTTATTTTCTTACTAATATTATTATTTTTTTTTCAATGCTTACAAAGATTGTTTGCGCTGCTTTTTATTTTTTATCTTCTTAAAGGACCACCCGGTACGTGATACAAGTGTTTTTTCTTCTCCAAAAAGGTACACAGCTTTTTTTTCTCTTCTTCTCAAAGATACTGACAACAGCTTTATTTGCCTTCATATATTTTTTTCCATGAGAAATATTTTTAATACACAATGAAAAAATTTTAATTCGACCTCTTCACTCCCTTTTATGCAAACATAAAAAAAATCTTCGAAAATTTCAATGTTTTGAAAAAAAGAAGCGAACGCGGCACACAGGAAGAAATATAAAAAAAACGTATTCGACATTGCTTTTTTTTTCAAGGTAGCGGAGTTAGTTGTTTTTTTTTTCAAAGCATACACGCGCAAAATTCTTTTTTTATGGCAAAATAATAAAAGTATAGAAAAAAAACATAAACTCAAAGCTAATTTTTTCGATAAAAAAGAAAATTAAAAGATACTTTTATAAAAAAAGAGAATCTTTATGCAAATTTTGTTTTAGAATCGGATAACCCAAAAAAAGCAACAACAACAGATATTGAAAAACGCAACCCGTTGAAGGAAGGGAATAAAACTGAACGAGAGAACAATCATCGTAAAATTTGATTAGCCAATTAATGAGCAGATTTTTTTTCAAGGTGGCCTCTCCCCCTAAAAAAGACACAAAACAACCCGATTTCATGGCGGTTATTTTTTCCTTCTGTTTCTTCCAGATCCATTTCGTAAATTTGCCACTGTCGTTGTTTAGTAGTGCCCTCCTTTTTTTTCTTTCATTTTCTATATATATTTTTTTTTCTTTCCTAAAGTCATCCGAAGGCCCAAGAGAGAGAGAGAGAGGAAGAGCGGCTGTTCCCTTATATTTCTACTTCTTCTTCTAAAAAAGCTCACACCAATTGGTCCCTATCATCTTCTATCTCTTCATATCCTCTTCCTCTAAAAAAACTATGCTTATGACTGAGTATGGTGGCGGGCGGAGGATATCTTTTGATCCAAAAGGCTTTTCTACTTTGCCGACAGATAGGTGAAAATCAAAGAAGAAGATGAAAAAAAAAGTAAATTAAATTTTTGTTAACCTCGAAGCGATAGTTTAAAATGAAGAAAAAAATGATAGAGTGATATATATATTTTTTATTTTAAAAGAAAAACTTACAGTAGTCAATAAAAATATTTTTTTTTTAATTTAAAAATAATACTTTTTTAAAAAAATAATAAATTTAATTTTTTGTCACTAAAATAAGGCTACCGTATTTTAGTAATAAGGAAATGTGAAAGTGAACCCTATTTTTTTTTAAAGTATTACTTATAAAGGGGCGCAAAAAGTATAGTAAGCTCCAACCATCATCATCAAAATGGTGGCGGGGGCACCACCGCTACAGCAGCAACAGCAGAAACAGAAGTCATCTAAATTAATTAAAATGCATTGGGTGCGTGTGTGAAAAATGAGTTTGTCTATATTTCTCACTTCTTTTTTTTCTCCATACACGTTTGTGTGCGACAAAACGGCTGAAAAAAAATTTTTTTTCTTACAGTATTATTACTTTTAACGCCCACTTTTTTGTGTTTGTCAAAGATGAAAAAAAACAAGTACAAGCATAGGAAAAAACTTTGACCACTCATTTCATGTTTTTCCCCAAAAACTTTTTTTTCTAACAATGCATTTTAGAACATCTTTCCAAAAAAATACTGAAACAACCCAAAAAAAGCATTCATTTATGAATAACTGTAAAAGCGAGCTGTTAATGGATGTTTCTGAAAAAACGACAAAATTATTGCATTTTTTCAAAGCTAAAAAATGTTTAAAAAGAAAATTATGATCTCGAAAATTAGCAATAATATTTATAATAATAGTTTTTTTAAAAGCAAATCGGAAAAAAAGAACTTAAAGAAGGATAACTCTAAATGAATTTTTATTTCTACTTCGAAACAAAATATAAAAAAGCAATTTTTAAGCATCTCCAGATTGTCTACAAATTATTCTGTCAACGAAAACGATGCAAACTTTTTTTGTGTTTTTTTTCTTCCTTCTTTTTTTCTTTACATATGGTTCTCGACAAAAGCTAATGCCAGCTTTTTTTTTTCTCAAAATCTCTTTCATTTAAAGCCATATTTCTGTTTTTGCTGGGGTCCATTTTTTTAAATCTTAAATTTTTTCTGACAGAAAGGAAAAAAAATATCTTAGGTATCTGCTTTTTTAACCTTTCACATTTTTTTTGAAAGAAGGAAGGAGCATATCAAATTGGCAATCGCATCATTAATAATAATGTGAAGATTCCCGCCTTCCTTTTTATATAAAAATATAAAACTTATTTTTTGATTCCCAATTTTTATATTTAAATGAATCAATTGTTTCCTAATATTTTTGAAACTATACAATTGTTTTATACGTTCCACGGCATTTTTCACTCCAATTTTTTTTTTAAATTTTCAATAGAACCAAAAGTTTTTTTAACATTCTTAAAATCAAAAAATCTTCATCCCACTTTTTTCCTCATCATTTTGTTGCGGTCAATATATAGGAATCATCTGCATATCTATTTTTTTTCTTGTCTTCTTTTTACATAATCGCACGCTCCATCCTCTGTTTCAGTGCAGTCATGGTTTTTTTTTCTTCTCAAAAACAGACAAAAAAACATAGAAAATGATGACTGACTACCGTACCTCAACATGTCCTCTTCTCTTCTTTTTTTCTAGTTTTATGCGGGTGGCGCCGATGTTGTCTTAAAGCAAACCATGGAAAAGAAGAAGAAGTCAACTGAGCTGGCAGCAGGGGTTCTATTTTTTCTTTAAATAGCGTGCTCATGGTTTTTCTTTTCATTCTTCTCGTTTTCTGCCAAGGATAAAAAAAAGTTTCTGAGGGAGCGAAAGCGCAAAGACATGTTTCATAACAAATGTTAGAAAAAAAATAGTACAAAAACAGAAAATTTTTTGGGGTAAGATTAATGTCAAAAAGCGTATTTGTAAAAGATTATATGCTTATCACTATTTTTCTGTTTTTCATTGAAAGATATATGGTAGCTTATTATTTTGCTTCAAAGCTTTTCCAATTCCAAAATCTCAAATTCGCTGTAAATTATTTTAAAACAACTTCTAAAAAATTGATGGTTACAAGAAAAAGAAAGGATGAAGAAAAGAAGAAGCAAAACAAATAAAAATAGCTGTGAAAAAAAGACCATAAAAACTTGACATGTCACAGAAGAGTTTACAAGAGTGAAAAAAAAAGCGGAAGCCGAGGGGTTAAAAAACGTTCGTAAATTGTTCACCTGTCGAAAGGTGAAGAAAGCTTTTGTGGCAATTTTGAATGCCGACAATACTTTTTGTGGGCCAACAACAGCACAACAATAAAATGATTACACCTTTATGCCAAAAAGAAAAAAGAAAGAGATGTTCAAAATTTTATATTGCTTCCTTCCGTTCTCTTTTTTCTTTAATCAACTGCCGAGGAAAATGAAAGAAAAAAGATTACGGTAGCTGAAAAATTAAAAAAAGACAAATTTTAACAAAAAAATCAAAAAATTGAAATGGAACTGTTTTTCTGAAGGTCGAAAAAATTCCAACCTAAAGTGTTACATGCAATTGTTGGAATTGAAAACTGTAATTATCGAAAGCAATTTTAACAAAAAAAGGAATTACTTTTTTAACAACAAAGATTTGTCAATTGCCTGGAAACATTTGACAAAAATTGCCTGTTTTAAAACGAAAAAAAACTGAGGTCGACTGTTGCAATTTTGTTTTTAAACATTTTTGAAAGAATTTTTAAAGGGAGGATATGAAAAGCAAAAAAAATCATAAAATTTTTAAGTTGAGGATTAAACTTAATTTTTATTAATCGTAAAAAAGAGGAAAGAAACAAATGAAATAAATGGAGAAGAAAAAACAATGCGCTAAAAAAAGATATAAGCTTTTAACAACATTAAAAAAAGGGAGGACGTGTGTTGCTTCTGCAAATGAGGTAGTAAAAAGACGGGTTAATTAGATGATAAAATAAAAGAGGATTCTAAAACAAATTTTATATATCAATGAACAAATTTGTTTTTATAAAGGTAAACACATTCAAATTCTATCATAAAAATAAAAATCATTGAAAAGTGATGGAAAAAAGACAGGACACAGGTGGATTTGTTTTCAATCTTAAAAAAATAATTTTTTTATTCAGTAGTTCATCGATGCTTTTCTATGAAGGAAGAAGAAGAAGAAAAAACTACTACCTTAACAATCATGATTTTAAAAAAAAGACCTTCATGCTCGAGCCGTCAACTTCATGGCGCCAACTGAGCCATCAGCATTGGCGCGCAAAATAGAGAAAACCGAGATTTTCTCTTCATTTTTTTCTCCCATCCTTCTGTATTATTCCACAACAATTTGTATTTCAACTTTTTTTTTCAAAATAGCTTCCGGTTCTGTCGGAAGAAAGCTTTCTTCTTCTGCAGCAGCAGCTTCTTTCCTCATCTTTTTTTTTCAAAATAGATAATCTGGCGCCATTTTTTTTGTTTCATGAGGTCAACCGGTCAAATATATATAATAACATAAAGAAGGAATATAAGTGAACGGCACTTAACAAGCAGCACAAGACACGCGTATATCGATGTCGTAAAAATTTGAATCGGGAAAACTAACATGTAGAAGAAGATGTATAAAAGAAAGAGAAATGCTCCAAAACAACTATGATAGGGTTTTTGAATGAGAGAGAGAGAAGACAAGTTTAAAAAGCTCAACTGCAACAACAATAACATTAACCACAATCAAGAACAACCCTTTTCGATGATTTCCGGTAAATCATGCATAATTTCAAGGACAATTTAGACACTTTTTCTTTCGATCGTTTTGTTAAAGTCTCATTTTTGCGGTTTCTTTCATGTAAATTTTTTTAAAATAACACACAAATGTTAAAAATTTTCTTAACAAAGAACTCGAAACAAAAAAAGAAAAAGAGTTAAAGGAAAGAAAATAAAAAAAAAACTTACAGTATCAAAAAAACTGATTTGTCATGTCATGCGATTGAACGTGTGCAAAATTGAATGAAAAAATATATGTATAAAAACTTGCGCAAGAAGCACAGGACGACGTGTTTGTATGAATTCAGGAAATAACAAAAACGAAAAGGAGAGAAGAAGGGAAAAAACAATAGAAGAAACCAAACGATCCGTAGCACGTCTAAAATCATCGTTACTCCAATTTAATTTGAGTTTTTTTTAAAGGAATAACACAAAAAAGATAGAATGCAAAAAAAACTTTCGAAAATCACCATAAAAAATATCTTTCACGTAAATTATTTTTTTCGGGAAAAAAATAAAAAATTTGACATTATTAGAAGAGAGACTTCATAAGTGATCATAAAAATGAAATAGATTAGTCAATGGCAAAAAAAGAGTTACAAAGAAGAAAAATTAGTTGTAAAAGTTTTAAAAAAAAAACTGTTAAAATTAAAAATCAAAACAAATGTTTTATAATAATAGAAAAAAATGCTTTAAACCTTTGAAAGCATTTTAAAAAAACAGAAAGCGGCAACTTCAAAGCATTGATGAAGCGAGAAAAAAGAGGAAAAGAAGAAGAAGAAGAAAGAGGAGAAAGAGACAAGAACAACAAGCCACCCATGCAGACTTCTCTCGCTTCTTTTTTTTTTCGCCTTTGGCGCTATCTCTTTTTTCTTTATTCCTTCCTTCAACTGATTGAACCTGTTCCTCAAACTTTTTTGAATAGCGATAAATCAGCGTAACGGCAAAGAAGAAGAAGCGAGTCAGCAAGAAAAAAATAAACATAGTCAGAAGATGCAGTTTTTTACAAATTCTACGGCTTCTTGTAATATTTTTTCAAGAATTTTTGACAAAAGCTTTATTACAACTTTTTTGTTTGTCAGAAGCGATTAGTAATCATTAAAGACAAACATTTAGAAAACGTAAAAGATTACCGTAGTATTTTTTAAGAAAAATATTTTCTATTTTTGAAAAAAAATATATAAAATATAATAGGAAAAAAGTCATGACTTAAAATGGAGACCATTTTTATGGGATTAATGTGAATTTTCGAAGCTTTATTCCCCCTTTTTTCAATACAAAAATATATAAAATTCAGCTTTAATACTGTAATTTTTTTCTCGCCTAAATGGGATGCTTTTAAATCCCCTAATGGGCCATTTTAAGTATTTTTAATATTTTTTTAAAAAAGTTAGTTTAATGTCTAAAATATATATACCCCATTATAATTCTGTGTTAACGACCACAAAAAAGCTTGCAACAAACAACAAAAAATAATGTCAAAGTTTTTTTTCTTGAAAAAAGTTTGGGATTTATATAAAATATATTTTGAAAAAAGAGTTTTTTCCAAAACAATAGCAATGATTCAAAAACGTCAAATTTAAATGTTTTATTAATGCAATTATACCGTTAATATTGCAAAAAAAAGAAAAGAAAAGGGAAAGGAACAAATTTGTTCAATATTAACAATGAGATTAGGTAAATCTTTTTTTGAAATAAAATAATAAATAAATTTTTTATCTGACAAGCGGCACATTGTTAAAGGAGAAAAATTAAAAAGTTTGTGGCTTTGTGAAAAAAAAAGAAGAGAAGTTTTTTCTTTTGCAAAGCGGAATCAGATAAGCTCGAACGATTGGTAACAGCCGGATCAAATCTTGTCTTTCAAAAAAAAACTGTCATTTTAAAGGGAGGCTTGTATTCGCTTCCCTCCTTTTTCTTTAACATAAATTTATATAAAAAACGCCTAAAATGTGATTGGAGGTCGCGCCATCAAAAAGAAAAAAGTTTCGGCAGCCGAGTGGCGCGGTAAAACATCAAAAGAAGCATCTCACCCATTAAAAAAAAGTTACCGTTTTTTTAGCTGTTTTTAAAGAGATATGAAGAAAAAGAAAAAAAAGACCTGGGTCAATTGATGCTAGAAAAATGGAGAGAAAGATCTGGTTGAAGACCTCCTTGAAAAGCTATTAGAAAAAAAAGAGGACTGATCAACGAAAAAAAAATGCTTCGGAAAAAAAGTCAGCCGATTTGAAACTTCTCTCAAGACAACAAAAAAATTTGAAAATGTTTTCGGTAATCAATTTTCGAACGTTTCCTTCTCTTTCTTTTTTTTACCGGAAATGTGCCTGAACTTTAAAAATTTAACCGTTTTCACATGTTTGGCTTTTTAGACATCTGCCGAAACTTTTTGCATTTCTTTCTCTTTTTTTTCAAAAAAAGAGCATTCACCTTTTTACCGCATATTTTTGCGCTTCCTTTTTTTCTCATTTGCATAAACTTTTGTGAAAATAAAAATCAAAAAAAAGATTTTAGAAATGAAAGAAAAGAAAGAAAAAAAAACCATTGTAAAACTTGTCGTTGGAACAATAGTCAAGCACACGATAGAAATATAAGAAGATGAAGGAGGAGGGCTTCGCTTGAATTCACGCCATTCAATGCATACAAAAGATTTACACAAAAAAATCATGATCGAAAACACGAGGGAAAATATATATCTTAAAAAAATGCCATACAAAAATAATAACAAAAGTATTTTTTAAAAAATATATTAACTTTTGGTAATCATATCAAAGAAAATATTGTTTTTTATGAAATGAAGTCATAAGGTATATTTATAAGAAGGAAAAGCAAGAAGTTAACTTTTTTTCTCTTTCTTCATACTTTTTTGAGAGAATTGCAGAAAAAAAGTGTGAAAAACAAAAAAGCTTGACTTTGAAAGGGGATATAGCTAATCTAATTGAGTAATAATGCTCTCTGATTGATGCAAGATGTGGTTGCCGTGGCTTCCATCAAAACTTATGCTATTTCTTCCTTTTGACTAAAAAAAGCAGACAAAGACAAAAAGTTTCAATATACTCAAAAAAATTTTGGTAATGATTTTTAGAACGTTATTTATAATAAACAAAGATTATGAAAGAGAGTGGAATATATAAACAAAGGAAGTAATCATTATTTTAAGGTATGTTGTAAGCTTTCGATAATCATTTATTAGCTCAAAATTTTGAATTTTTAGCTTTGAATATTATCCTACAAACTTATTTCAATTAATAGACTTCATAAAAAATATTTAACCATACCAAAAAAACTATCTAAACCATTTTTTTAAACTCATCCACTTAAAAAAAACACAACATGATTACAAAATGTAATGATTCAAATTTTGAAAAAAAAACTTGCATGGAACGCCTTTTTCTTCTCCGTCTTTGTTTGTTGCACATGCTGTTGTTGCCTTCAGAAGAAAACGAAGACCTCCAAGAGCCTGTTTTTATTGTTCATTAATGAGAAGTCTAATTGGGATCCAAAGTAACAGAATATAAAAAAAAAAGAAGTGTGTTTTTTTTATTTGAAGTAATGCGCAAAAAGCATCTACCGATGGCCATAAAAAACGAATCGCAACTGGTGTATGTATATGTGTTCAAAAAATCAAAGTAAATTTTTTTTTCTGTTCCTTTCTTCTTTTTTTTATTATGCCGCTCGTTAACACAAGATTACCCCTCTCTATTTTAAATAAAAATAAAATAAAAAGTATATTTTCAAAATAAAACCAAAGCAGATGCCATTAAAAACAAACGGATATATATCTCCTTATAAAGAGTTGCGATCCTCTCTTCTTTTTCTTTTTTTTGCAGTAGCAACAAATCAGCTGAGAGTTGAGTTAATTTTTTTTTGTTTTCTATTGGCGGTAAACATGGAGAAGAAGAAAAAGAAAAAGGGAAAGGAACAGCAGTAGCAATATGACTGTGTTAATTTTTTCTATGATCTTTTTTTTTATCTCACCGATTCGACAATTATCAAAAAGAGATAGCCGCATTAAAAAAAAAGTAATAAAATTAAATTTGAATCAAAGATAATAGGTTTTCGTTGATTTTTTAAGCAACAGTAAATACGATATAAATATTGTTTCGAAAAAATATAGATAGCTAATGAAAGGGATTTTAAAAAAGAAATGAAAAAAAGAGATTGGATAAATTTAAAATTAAATAATTAAAGTATAATATAAAAAGTAAAAAATGGTTGTATTGCAATAAATATAAACTCCTGCTCGTTTATTCATATTTTTAAGTAATTAAAAGGGGGTAAATGGCATTTAAATTTTTAATTGAATTAAAGAAGCTGATTTACGTTGTGTATTTAATAAAGTAGAAAAGGAGCTATAAAAAATTACATAACGAGAGTTTAACATTTTGACTAAAAAAGAAGTTTTAAAAAAGTCATAGTTGACGCGAATGAATAAAAGCAATGCACGATTCGGTTTTTCATGATATGGTGTAATTCCCATTCCCTTTTTTGTAACAAAGTAATGAAACGAGTGGTGTTGCCAATTTCTTAAAAAACAGGACGTCGATGATAATTTTTGAATACCAGTAAAAGCACGTGAAAGACAATACTCGTTAAGAAAAATGTGCCGATAAAGCAGTTAACAGAGTTTTAACACAAAAGAAACGAGAATGATTGAAAAAGGGCAGAAAATGTGTAATAATAATGTCAAAGCTTAATTATGTTAACATTCCCTACACTTTCACTAATAATTTTAGCATATAAATTAGTATCTGCTAAGTAAAAAAAATTTAAAATTTGCTTTCAAAAAGGTTAAATAACCGAAAAGCAACATCAAAAACATTTGTATAACAAAAGCAGTTTATTACTGTTAATCAAATAGAAACTCTTTTTTTCAATTTCGGTTTTAAAAATGAATAAGTTTTCATTTAAGCTATTTTCGAAAATATACAATAATAAAAGTAAGTTTAAATGTTAAAATTTCAAGTTAAAAATGCTTTTCAAAAATATGTGATACAGAAGCGTTATAAAAATTTAAAAGTTAAAAACAAATTTATCATTAAAGAGGATAACAGTGATAACAGTTTAAAACGAGGTTAAAACATTATTTCAAATTACAAATGAAAAGAAAAAAATGTAAACGACGCAAACAAATCCACAAAAAACGAAAAATACTAAAATAAGCTACCAAAAAAAGTAACAGACAACGACATCAAATTTTAATTAAAACAAAAAAATATTTCAGCACTTTTTCAAGTAAAACCGCAACATTTACCTTTGCATTTTTTCGCGCAAAAAATCGAGAACCTTTCAAAGAGACATCTATTTTTTATAAATTAGCATTAAAAAGGAAGGATTTTTTCAAAAAAAATCTTCAAGTTATAAAAAGAAGTCAAATCAAAATGCCACGAAAAAATTGCGTTTTTGAAAATCTCAAGTTTGCAAAAAATACAATGAATCAGATTTTAGAAATAAAATTTGTTAAAACAAAAAAAGACATAATTTAAATAACAAAAAAAAGTTAAAAAGAAGACAAGCGATTGAAATATTATAAAGCTACTTTTTTTTATTGTTGCTTCTTCAAAAAAAGAAGAAAAACACAACAGATATAAATTAAAAAAGGCAGTCCCCCCTCTTTTGAAAGCAATTCTCTTTTTTTCATAAGTATTGACGTATAATCGCTTTCACACACAAAAAAAGAACTCCGCCAATCATGAAACAAAAAAGTTTTTTATTTTTTGCCGCACATAGTGTGTAAATCACTTTTTTGTTTTGTCTTTGCGCTTCTTAAAAACTTGTAAAAAGGAAAAAGGAGGAAATAAGGTGCGACAAAAATTCGGGCTTTTCTTTTTGATCATATCCAAATTAAGCAGAAAGTTGTTGTAAAAGTTTTTCTTTTTTGATATCTATCAGTAAAATAATAAATATTTCTTCCTTCCCCCTTTTTTTAATGATGAGAAAGAAAAGCGTAACATTTTTTTCATTCAAAGTTGGTAATTTATGATAATGATAATATGATTTTTATGTGAGGTCTCTCATTTAAAAAAAAAGTTTTTGATAAAGAATGAAGATAGGCGGTATATTTACCGTTGTTATGTGAAATATGGTTGGTGGTGGAAGTGATATGATAAAATATATATTTTTGCAAATGTCTTTTTTTCAAGAAATTCCGGTTCTTTTTACCACACACATTTTTTTGAATCTTTAATTTTTATTTCTCACACACAATTATATTTCCTTCGCCATTTTTTCTTCAACTTTCATGACCGTTCATGGGAATCTTTTTTTCTTGAATCTAATGAATGTGATGAAATATTTTTCCCTACCATTTTTTGATTTCTTTCATTAAAAACTGTTTTAATACCATTTTGAAAATTAAGTGATTATCGGTTTTTGAGTTTTTTATAGAAATTTTTTAACCCTTTTTTTGAAGAAAAAAAAAAGAAATAAAGTTTATGGTGGGAAGTTCGTCTTTTTTTATTCTCGATCTCTTCCAAAAAAATGTTTTTAACGACTTTTTTAATGCACATTATATATTTTTTTGTGGTGCCAATAAACAAAGAAAATGACAATCAAAAAAACAAAAAAGTTTTTATTTTGGCATTGGCCGTAATTTATATGTTTTTTGTTTTGTTTTTTATACTGACTTTTACCGTGCAACTTTTTTTTTCTTTTGAATGCGCAGGTGTTAATCGTATGAAGGGCGATTAAGAAAAAGTAAAGAGAGAGAGAGGTGTGACAAGAATCAAAAAGTGTTTTTTAATGACTTGATGTATATTTTTTTTGTTTTTTGCACTTATGTGTTTGAGCTTTTTAAGACTTGAATAATCTTTTCCCCTGTTTTTTATCCTTGCATTCTTTTTTTTTTCAAAGATGCACTGTTTTATTTTCTTTATTTTTGCTTCCAATAAATTTTGTAACACGCATTTTTAAAAAAAAACATTGAAGACACTTATTTCATGTTTCACCAATGAATTTATTGCTTTTTACAAAAATTGAAATGACTCACAAATGCCAAAAAAAGATACTTGGTTGGGACAATTATTACGGTAGTAAATGCAAATTCAAACTGAAAACGAAGATGCCACGACAACAAAAATTATGGTCTGCTTTTTTCGGATAAAAAAAGGAGAGAAATGAAGACATGCTTCTATAAAAGCGAAATGAAAAAGAAAAAAGAATTGAAAGAAGAAATATGTTTCAGATGTCCGTTGTTAATAACGCTTTCAATTTTGGAGCTTCAGTTCATATTTTTTCTTCCTTCTTTCTTTTTTTTGTACGGTAGTTTATATTCATTTTTAGACTACTGCCTTTTCGGGTCACAGCATGTCGCAAAAACCGGCTGCCTTCTGTTTTTTATCCACATTTTTTTTTCACCACTTTTTTTCTTCTTCTCTTTCTCTTCAATATACTGTTGATGAACTCTATTTTACCTTTTTTTCTGAAAAAAAAACTTTTTTGATTTTATACTTTTCAAAAACACATTCGTTTTTTCATTGCTTCCGGGTGTACTTCTTGATACTATCATAAAAATATATATCCTATAAGAATTATGGTTAAAAAATTATTGTTTTTGTTTTGTAATATTTTTTAAAAATAATATTTTTGAAAAAATGAAGAAACGTTACGCGCACACACGCATCACCAAAGAGACAATGTCAGAGTTTTGTCGGTATTTTTGCTTTGAACTTATACTTCACAAAAATAAATTTATTAGCCCTGAAGTAGCGCAAAAGATGTACGTTTCTTTTTTCTTTTTCAAATCTTTTTTTCTTTATATATTTTCCTTTGGGTCGTTGGCCACAATTTTCGGCTTGTTGCAAAACAACAAATAAAATAACGGCTGCTGGAATCCAAGACTTTTTCTTTGCCGGCTTCCTTCTTCTCTCGTTTTTTTCTTCCTCATATTGCTTCATCGGCAGCTGCGATTGTTTCTTTTGAAGTTTTTAAATTATTGAACAAAAAAAACCCGACGGAAATGCTTTTTTTTTAAATTTGAAAAAAAGCTTTAAAAGTACGGTAGCTTTTTGAAAAGTTATCAGTCAACTTTTTTAATATTTCAAACAGGGGCTTCAAAGTTGTGAAACAAAAATTTAAAAAAATAAAGTTTTATAACTATCAATCTTCGGTTTTAAGAATCATCTACAAAAATAATATTTACCCCAAAATACAAAGAAAAAATCAAACCTATTTTTCCAAAATTTTAAAAAAGATCTGAACATTGTTGAGAGACGCCAACTGTGGTCAATCATTTGACACAAGATAAAAAAATTTTAATGGAGAGGGAAGAAAAATGTTAACATTTTGATAGGTTTTACACCTTGGCGGCAGCACGATTCAATGCATTTTTAAACTCATCGAAAGAATATTCTTTTTTTTGTTTCGACTGACTTTAACGCATGTGTAAAAGGAGGGGGGGGGGGGTATACGGTAGAAAAAATAGCGTTGTTGGCACTCTGCTGCTTGATCAGGGATAGATAAAAATCAATTTCAAATTTAAAAAATAGTAAAGGGGTAAAATTGAGAAAATACCAGTCATGACGATAAAATAAAACCAAAAATGAGAAATTAGTAATAAATAAAAAAATATATATTAATTTTATTTTACTTTAGTTTTTTAAGATTTATTAAATTTTATTCATTAAAAGATTTATTTAAGTTGATGTAGTTATATAAAATCATAAGTCAAAAAATACTATAAAGGATTAAAACATTTTGTTATTGATAAAATGGATTTACTGTTGTAAAACAGTTCAGTTATTTTCTAATAATTTTTAAGAAGTTTGTTACTACATTTCATCAGCTTACAGTAGAATTATTTTTCAAAAAATAGTTCTACTGTTCTCCATCTTGATGCTAGAGCAATTTTATTAAATTTAGATCAATGAATTTTGGGGAATCGTCTGATGGAATAAGAAAATATTAAAACTTAAAGTGGCTATCAAAAATTTTAGGAAAAGTTTTTTTTCAAAAGTTGGCAAATTTCTGAATCTGATGCAAGGATGAAACCTGCAAAGATTAGTGTTATTTTTTTTAACATTTCTTCATCATCAGGTCAGATTCAGAAATGTGCAACGATTTTAAAAAAATATTTTTAGTAAATATTTTGGCTGCTATTTAACATACTAAAAATGAAGTTAAAAAGAGGCTAAAATATTTTTCAAATATTTACTGTCTGCTAAAAGAATGATCACTCTTTTTAATTATTTCTCAATTTTGGGATGTATTATTAACAAAGCAAGAGTTTAGTTTTTATAGGTATGCATTTTATTTAGATAACATTGAATGAAATTACCCCAAGGCTTTGATATAAAACAGCTACTAAGGGGAGTAAATTAATTGTGTGAAAATACGATGCATAAAACTGGTACTTTCCGCCTTCAAATATATTTCAAAAAATAGATTTTTAAGCAAAGCTAAATTAAATAAAATAGGAAAAATTATAAGTCTAAATATGAATACCGTTTTTAGTTGATTCACGTTTTTGTCAAATTTCAAAACTTTTAGCATATTTTAGATGACAGCTTTTTGCTTTAAAAAAAGTAAAAATCGAAAATGGTTCATTTTTGAAGAAGAGAAGTAAAATTTTTGAAAGGCTAACATTAAACTTTGCATGTAAAAATGCTTTAACGGTGCCACTAAAATTTTCACAATAGTAGTTAGTGAACATTGTTTTTGACTTAAGAATGGCACCCCTTTTTCACATTATTTCAAGAAGAAGAAGAAGAAGCAAAAAATAAAACCCAAACGAGAAATCTTAAAAGTAATCCACTTTTTTTGTTGTCCGCCAGCTCGTCACTGCTTTCGACAACCCTAACTGCTTTGGGAAAGGAATTGAAGTCTTGAATATATATATATGTATAAAAATACCCCTCCCCTCAATAGTTGATTTTATGACTTGGGCATATTTCACTTTAATTGTAGCAATTTACAGTTGATCGCGACCATTAAAATAAAAACAAAAAAAAAAGAAATGTGCTCAATTGTTAAAGCTATTTTTAGATATAAATCGAACAAAGTTTTTATTGCTTAGTTTTTTTCTAATAAAAAAATATTTCGCCAAAAAAAGTTTTTTGAAAAAAAGGTAAAAAAAAACTCCTTGTTTGCGATATTTCGGGAGACCTACCGTAACCCCCAAAAAAAAAGGGCAAAAAAAAGTTTGTATTTTTTTTGTCTCACATTTTTTATTTGTTCAAAGAAAGAAGAAGAAGTTGCCACCCAAGAAGTCACTTTTTTTCAGAAAATAAGATTTCTGACAAGTGAATAGACCTCTTTCGTTCTTCTTCTACTTTTGCCTTCCGTTGTCCACTTATTTTTTTCTTATTTTTTTGTTTTATACCAACTATATATCGGTAAATTGAAATTTTATGGGAGGCCATTTTTAAAGATTTATGTTGCTAAGTGAATGCACTAATGTTGATCGCTTTATTCTTCTTCTTTTTCGTTGTCATTTTCGGCGTTTTTTTTTCTCAAATCGCGCCATTCGTTGTTGCCACATTGAAAAAAAAAACTTTTTTTTGCTTCAATCCCTCCTTTTTTCACTCTCACTTTAAATAATTGGCAGCCACAAATTTTCAACAAAAGATAAAATGATCATCTTTATTTTTTTTAACCATTATTTTGCCAATTATCGCGTAATAAAGTGTCTGCTAATGGGGATATTATTATTTTGGTAGTAATATCTTTCTGTGTCATTTTTTTAATTACTGCTCCACAATAATATGTATAGCTTTAGCAATCATTTATCTTTATGTCCTTTTAAACATGTAATTAGTTAAGCTTCCAACCAATGCTAAAAAAAACAGCTTCTGCTTCAACAAGATTTTTAGATGTCGTTAATCTTGAAATACTTTATATGTTCTCTTTTTTAAAGGTATAAGAAATTTTAAATTGCATGTTATCATTATTGCTGCCTTTAGCTTTTTCTTTTCAAACCTTTTTTCTGCATTTTTACTTAAGCTTATGGCATTTTTATGTTTTTACATTGTTATTAAAACTCTGTGAATCTTTTTACTTTTTTACAAGACAGATTTTTTCTATCCCTTTTGCCTTCTTTTGTTTAAAGCTGCTTATTATTGTTCAAAAAAAACAACAACATTTACATTGATGGTTTTAAAATCACTTTTCACATTTGCGAAAATAATAATATTCCGTTAAAAAAAATCAAGAAAGAAATTATTTTTGCTCATCTTCTTCTTCTTTCTTTTTTTGTTCCAAGCTCCAAGAAGACAAAAGCCTTAGCCGCCCTTTTGACCCCCAAAGAAGATGTTGTTAGGATTCTGTCTCTCTCTTCTTTTATATATATATATTATATTTTTTGCTTGATTATCAATGAACAAGGCGAAAATTTACGACATGTTTTACGGGTACCAAATGCTCGAAGAAGCGGCAAAGATGAAAAGGACGGGAGAGGTTTCTTCTTCGTCGAGGGAGCGCAAAAAAAGAAGAAGATGAAAAAATTCTAAAAAAGAGAGAGAAA
This sequence comes from Panagrolaimus sp. PS1159, assembly GCA_963922195.1. Lineage (NCBI taxonomy): Eukaryota > Metazoa > Nematoda > Chromadorea > Rhabditida > Panagrolaimidae > Panagrolaimus > Panagrolaimus sp. PS1159. The sequence continues at coordinate 4,201,942 of CAWUHW010000002.1, forward strand.
AGCTCTCTCTAAGAAGAAAAACGTATGAAAGAAAAGAAAAAAGGAAGAGACGGCTGCCACCAGCAGCGGCGGTAGAATTTTTCAAGCGAAAAAAATAGGAATGTATGTGAAAAGAGAGAGAGAGAGAGGCTCTTGAACGAAAAGGAGCCAACCAGCCGACAAATGATCGACAGAAAATGAACCAATAAAAGTTGAAAATGGGTGGAGCAAAGATATGTGCAAACGAGGGGAATGCTTTCCCTCTTTGAAGAAAAGAGGAAAGAAATGGGTCCATAACTCTCTTTTTCAGCGGTGTCACTAAGGCCAAAAGGCAAGGAAAAAACTTTTTTGAGGAAAAAAATGGGTATGAGGATGAGCTCCTCCCGAAAAAAAAAGAAACATGAAATGATATTGTGATTTTTTGAGGAGAAAAAAATGAAACTTTTTGCGGTCCCCTTTTTTTGATATATATAGATGTCTCCGCCCTATAAAAAGCTTTTTCTTCAGATGGAAAATATGGCCACCATCATTGCTGCCGCTGTCAAAAGAGAAGAAGCGTCAGTTTGACAAAATACCAAGGAACTATTATTCACCGAATTTTTTTTTATTTGCCCACCCCAAAAAAATTTAAATCACCACATTATCGCTCGAACAACGCCATTAACAAAATTTTATTGCAGTACTTGTATTGTTTTAACAAAGAAAAAAGAGAAATTTTGCTGCCAAAAACGGGTCAATATATTATCGCTTTTTTTTGTTTTACCTTGATTTAAACGCGAATTTTTTTATGAGCTATAAATTTACTTTAAATTACCCCCCATTTTTTTTCAGTGTGATAATAAAAATTGATTACAAGTGATAAAAAGAATTATTATTTTTATCATCATTGATAGTCATCAATTACCATCACTTTACTTCTCTTCTTTATTAATTATTTTTTATTGTTGTATACCTTTAAAAGCTAATATTTTTTTCCACGTCAATATTTTTCATTGACGTGAGAAAAAAAACAGCTTTATAAAAACTCAAAACGAGCATAACAATGTATAATGTTGCGACGATAACCGCAGCCACAGCATCAAATGCAAATCAAAATAATGGTTGGGATGATATTGTCACGCATAATACTTCAGCATTTCTTGGAAATAATTCTACACCTTCAACAACATCATTATCATCAAATCCAGGATTTTGGCCATCTTTACATCAACAGCAACAAGCTGTTGTTGCAGCTGTTGCAAATGCTGCTGCATCTTCGTCAACAACTTCATCAACACATAATAATAATGTCAATTCTGTATCACCAAATACAAAAATGTTTAATTCAAATCATTCAAATTTTTGTGATAATAATTCATCAAATAATAATCCCCTTTTTTATCAACAAAATATGAAAAATATGTTTGGTTGGGATCCGTAAGTTTTTTCTTCCCTGTTTAAAAAAATTTATTTATTTGCAAAAGATATAAATTTTCTTTTAAAAGAGCTCTTTTATCATTTTACAACTTCTTCTTTTTTTTGTGATTAATAGGGTAATTATTTTAAACTTAATAAATTTTTATTTTGAATGCAAAATAATAATAATATACGTTAATGGTGTTCCATGATATAAGAAGAAAATTATTGCCCCTCTTTTTACAACATTTTTCTCCATCGATTTGATTGTCGTCATGCGTTTATTCCATTTTTCTACCCCATTTTTTTTTCTTCTGTCAACGAATCTATCGTAGCCCCGTTCAAATATTTTTCGCCATTCCTTCTATTTTTCATTCTGAAAAAAAACGAGTTTCGATTAATAGAAGGCGTCCATTTTCGCAGTTTTCATTATTATTTTTTTCCTTCTTCTTCCAAAATCAAAAACTGTTAAATCAAACACCATTTTTGTCAAGGCTTCAATAATTTTTTGATTATCGTAGAAAAAAAAATAAGCGATTTGTTGATTACAAAAAAAATTTTTGTTACAATTTTTAATTAATTTTTGAAAGTATACGGTTATTTTTGTAAAAGAAAATCTATCGAAAGAAAAGAAATTATTGTAAAATGACACAAAATACTTGGTTAGCAAATCTTTTAAAAACTTTTTAATTTATTTCTTTAATTTTCCTTTATATTTTAGGTTTCCAAATTATGCTCAATTTAGCCCAGCTTCAACTTCACAACTTTCTGCGCCGGAAAGACCTTCAGCACATTTAAATTCTCCTGTATTTCCATGGATGAAAATGTCAGGTTTGTAAAATTTTAAAAATTTAAAACAAAAAGCCTCAGAATTTGAATATTGTGTTTAAAAGTATTTAAGAAACAGGAGATATTTTAAGATCATTTAAAGCATTTTTAGACAAATTTTTTAAAGTATAAAAAATTAAAATTATAAAAACATGGTTATTCAAATAAAAACTTCTGCCAATTTTTTTAATGTTTATATGCACGCTATTTTAAAAATAAATCCAATACTGCTGGTATTCACGTATAAAAACATCTTTTTAGTCATTATGGCAGAAATAATGCTTTATTTTTCGACATCAAAAATTTTACCCAAATTTATTTTAATTGTCATTTAAGCTATATGAAATTAATAAACCTTTTACGTTGGCTTGTTTTATTTTAAAAAAAACTAATTTTTATAATATTGCTTAAATTTTAATCCAAATTTGCAATTTTTTTGTGTTCTTTCTTGCATTCCCATTTTTTCTTTCTCTTCTTTCAGTTGAGTATTACGGTAGCGCAGTAGGTGAACAGTGCTTTTGTGGTTACTGATTGACTGTTTTTGCGACACTCTTTTCTTTCACTAATCATTCTTTTCTTTCTCTTTTTTTTGTTCATCCATTTTTAAAGTTTTTTGTTTAAAACTTTTTATTTAAAACGATACCAAAGTTTGTTGTTGTTGCGCAAAAATAATCTTAATGCGATTAAGGTTCATAACTCATAAAATAATAATGAGAATAAATAATAGCTTAAGAAGAAGAAAGGACAATGAAAAGCTTTAGAAAAAAGTTTTTTTTTTAATAAAGGATATTTATTTGCAAAAAGATAAATGGTATTTGAGAGGTCTATTTTTCCAAGTTCATTTGGATTTAACAAATTGTTTTTCTTTTAAGCTCGTGTTTTTGGCATCGAAAAAAAAACTAGAGCACGACTGTTATTTTTATAAAAAACGGAGAGAAAGATAAAAAAGGTATTTTCTATTGTTTTTATTTCTGATTCATCGGCATTCCGCATTTTTATTAGTTAACTTGAGGGGAGGTCTGTCACTCGTTTGTTTTTTTTGTTATGCCTTTCTTTTTTTCTGTCAAAACATAACCTTTTTTCACAAAGGAGTGAACAGAAATTTTCTGTTAAAACAGTTGGCACCTTTTTTCGGTATTTGCGCTTCCTTTTTTTCAACAAAGCTTCTTTTTTTTGCGCGGTTATTTGTCATCTTTTTTCTTCTCACAAGCATATCTGCTGTAATAATAACAAAAAAGTTTTTTGACAGACTCAAAATAATGTTTGATTAAAATAATATTTTTTCTGAGTCTTTTCATGTTTTTATTGCCAAAAATAAAAGGTCATGAACTTTCATCTAAGAAAAGCATCTATGATTTTATAACAATAAAAAAAAGAAGAAGACTTATTTATTTTTTTTATCGGAAGATAGTAAATCATCTGTAAAACAGGGGGAGAAAGAGCTTGTAAAAAAAACTTTTTTGCGCTGAGGTAGGTCGGTAGAATTGACAACAAGAAAAGGATTGAGGGAAGAGAATCATTACTTGAGAATTTCTTTTTTTTCATTTCGAAGGTCATTTTCTTGAAAATTAGACGCTATGGCGCCCCGCGTAATTTCGAAAATAATAAAAAAAGCAGACATTTTTTTGCTTTTCCATTATTTTTTTAGCAATTTTTAATTTTCTTTTTTTTTGCAAATATTGATTTATAGTGTTATTAAAGCGATAAAAGCAGCCGTTCCATTTTTCATGCTACTCGATTACTGTAATTCGTTTTTAAAAGAGAAAATGAGGTCGCTGTCAAAAAAAGAAAAGGGATTGCTTCATTTCTTACGAAAAAAAAGAAGAATAGGCAAAAAAAGAGGAAGAGAAATATGCATAAATTGTATAAGCAACTTTTTCATAAATGGAATTTTAGTAGTATTAAACAGAGTTTTAAAAATTCTCCATGAAAAACATTTTAAACACCTACATCACACAAAAAACACATTATTTTACTTTTTACTGGGTTTTGTAAACTTTTATTTTTGTCAAGAGCAAAAAAAACTTATTTGGCATCAATAGATACTATGTTCTAATACTTGCTTCTACCCAAAGAAAAAAAAGGAGGATGACTCTCTTGAGAGGGAGACGACGCATCATTGGTAAAAAGAAAGAAGAAGAAAAATGCGGCTTACATCAAAGAAAAGCAAACTATGGGTCAGAATGATAAACCATAAATTTTTCAACTGTCTATTATCGACAACAAATATATATCTCCCTTCTTTTTTGCTATTTTTTAAACGTTTTCTTTAAATGTACGAGAAAAACCAGAAAGCAGCAGCCAGCAAATGAGATTATAATATAATTTAGCAATTTTTTAAATGCCATCAAAAAAAGTCTCGCATTTTTTTCACGTTTAACAGTTGTATTTTTTTCCTTTGTCTCCTCTCTTTTCTTATTTCTTTCTTTTGTTTCTTGTTGTGTATTTAAGTGCGGATTTTGAAAAACAAAAATTGTCGTTCGCAAAAAAAAAGAAGAGGGAAAGAAAAAAGATAAAAGCATGCCGCAGGGCCATGCTCGAATGAATTATGATTATGGGACAGGAGAGAGGGGGAGAGATTTATAACCATCAAGCAACTTTTTTTTAACTTAATGTTCAGTTTTTAATTGAAACAAAATAGCTTTTTTGAAAAATTTAAAAATAGGGCAATTTTTTGACAAAAAAAGGAATTAAATTTTTTCAGGTATTAATAAAGGTGGCGATTCAAAACGTACTCGGCAAACATATACAAGAAAGCAAACCCTTGAATTAGAAAAAGAATTTCATTCAAACAGATATTTAACAAGAAAAAGAAGACAAGAAATTTCAAATGAATTAGATCTTACTGAAAGACAGGTATAAAAATAAATATATAAATAAATAGTTTTAATCTGTATTATTTTTATAGGTTAAAATTTGGTTTCAAAATCGTCGAATGAAACATAAAAAAGAGGTTAAAGATGATGGAACAGGAAGTAATGAAAGTGTGGGAAATGATAGTGGAGCAGAAGAAAGTGTACATCATTAGTTTTTAATTACTAAATGTGCTAAAAAATATATATATAACAGTGTCTTTGAAACGCAAACTTTTTTTTACAATCTCTAGAATTTGCATTTTTTAAATTTTGTGGTAATTTTTCTTTTACAGTTAATTCTTAGTTTTTATGCCAATATTTTATTAAATTTTTTTCAAAACTATTTAATTTGTATTCATAAATATGATACATTGCCTTCGTGCTACTTTTATTAATATTTTTGCAACTCCCTTTTTCTGTATCTTGCCAATGTTGGTATTGAAAAAAATATTTTTTATCTTTTTTTGTATTATTTTTTCTAAAAAAAAACAAACCATTTCTTTCAAAATAGTCTTAAAAATTATCCACTCCATATTCAATTTTGTTATCTCGCCAACTCAATTTTTTTGATTCAGTTTTTTTATCTAAGTTTCCTCCTTCAATACGTGTGCCTCTCTCTTCTTTTACTTCTTTTTTTTCTTTTATTGTTCGGGAATAACATTTTTGATTACTGTAGCCTCTCTAAAAATTTTAATGCATTTTTTATGTCTTACATATATTTATATGGCTTCAAATTTTTGCTTTGCTTAATTTTTAAAACTTATAATTTTTAAATAAAAGCTTTTTTTAAAATGGTGTTTTTTAAATAGTTTAAAAGTGAACATAAAAAACAAAGAAAATAAAAATTTTTTAGTTTAAACAAAATATTTTTTGGTAAAATTGAATTTTTAAATTTTTGCTGACAGCATTCTTCTATTACTTCCAATTTTATTACAGTATAAAAATCTTTACAATATTAAAAAAAGAAGAATAAATTAAAATTGGTTACGTCCAACTTCATTTATTAAAAATACAAAAGCTTGCAAAAATGTTTTGACTACCCAACCTTGTTTTTAATTGATTTGGTCTTTATATAAAAAATGGTGAATTCTGAATACAAAAATGAACAGTTTTTAATAAAGACACTTGAGAAATGCCTTTATGGAAATAATAGGGCGGCATTTTTTGTCTTCACTTTAGTAAAAGCGCTTTAAAGACAAAAAATTCTAAAAAAAGATTAACAATCGCTCATAAAAAAACAAATAGCTTTCTATTAAATTTGCCTTTAAAAAATTTATTAACCGAATCGTTTATACAAATTTTGTGTCCTTTTGAAAACTAAACAAATTTGTGAAAATTCCCAATATGCAAATTTTTACATACTTTTCTTATGTTATGATTTCAAAAATTACTAGCGAAGTCTTTTTTGTAACTCTCTTTTAAGAAAAACATAAACCCGAATATTTATTTTTAAAGCACAATGAGAGAAAAAAAACCATTATAAAAACAAAGGCAGACACTTTAAAAATAAGCACAATATTTTTTGAGATGTTTACAAATGATATTATGTTCAAGTACTTTACAATCATAAATTTGACATTCTTTTGAACAATATTTTGACATCAAACATCTTCCACATTTCATTGTTTCTGCTTTTACACCACAGACATGACATCTGTTTTCAGCAGTAGTATTATCTGAAATTTGATAAAAAAAATTATGATAAAACTGAAAGTTTGAGTTTGAGCTGAGCTCACCAATTAAGATATAAGCTGGATTTTCTACACGAATAAAACAAAGATTATCGGGAGCTAAACGCATATATGGATTAACGATTGAAACGGTACTGTTTGGATAAAAACGTTTCATTGCATCAATCATTTCATTAAAATGTGTATCCTTTGAAGGCCAATTGCAAACGGTTAATCTAAACAAAAAAATTAAAAATTTATTTCATCTATTATTTACATGCATACCTTTGAACATTACCATTTTCATCTTCAATAACTGTTGATATTCCACCAATTTCACAAGCCCAATCAATAATCGTTGCTTGAAACACAAATCCATTGTAAATTTTATCTTCTGTTGGATCCATTTCTCGTAATGTAATTTTTTTGAGAGATACCAAACTTGGAGGTTTTGCTGTTTTTTGAGATTTTGCAACAATATTTGTTAAATGTATACGTGAACCAGGTCGAGCCGATAAAGTTGCCTTTTCTTCAGCATCAGCAAAAGCAGCACGACATTTGGAAATCAAAAATTTTCTTTGAACATTCAATTTGATTTTATTCAGAGTAGATATTGAAATATTTGATTGTTTATTGTTTCCTTTTACACTTTTCAGTTGATCGCAAATTTTTGCAAAAATTGGTTTGTATACAAAATTATTTGGCAAAAAACATGGTAGTTGTTTCTTTTCAGATTCAAGGCCATCTTCATACGATTCAATAAACTTTGAATTATTGCTTTGTAAATAATAGGACTTTGCTTTTCGATAATGACATTCTGGAATTTTATTGTGACCTTTCGGAGCAATATCGAGGAAATTATCCAATGCTTTAATAGCTTCACTTGATTTGTTACATTGTGAACAAAAAACAATAGCACGCCAGTATAATAATTGAACAGATTTGGGATATAGCTAAAATACAATCGCCTTTTGTTATCAAGAATATGGTAATTTCCTTACTGCTAGTGCATTATCGACAACGGTTAAAGCTTTTTGAAATTCTTCTGCACCAATATGACTGATAACACGTTGTTCCAGAAGGTAGAGATCATTTGGAAACTTCGGAAGATATTTGTCAATAAGTTGGCCATTGTCTGTATATCTCTTTGAATGCATAATAAACGACAATGATAGAGCATCTTTCATTTTAATTTCCATTTTTTCTTCAATTTCATATCCGTCGGATTGTTTTTTTCTTGTATTAATAAAGCATATTATCGTCTCGAGATTATCAGAATTTGTTTTCATTTGATCCTAAAAAATATGAAGCTTAAAAAGTTTATTGGGCATTGAGTAATTAGTAATAACTACCTCAATAAGCGGATAAAATATTTCGGAAACTTTAGCTAACTCGTGATCCAATCGAATAGCATTTGCTAATGCAACCATCACAGAAGCAGAATCATTTTTGCTTAATGCTTCTGTTGCCAAATACAAATATTTCCAAATATCCGAATGACGTTGTGCAATAACAGAACCTTTCTTTGCAGCTTGCTAAAAAATAAATTTTAAATAAAAGCAAAGAGTAAACAAATATACTTTAATATATGGTCCAAACTGTTCTTTATCCATTGGATTCTTGGGTACAGGTGTCAATTCATTAACCAGTTTTTGGGCAGTTGCCATTACACCCGCATTTCCATTGTTATATTTTTCAAAATCTTTTAGTTCTTTTAAAGCTTCGGTGTTTCCCTTTTTTACAGCTAGCTTTAACCATTTTTTTGCTGAAAAAATACCTTTTTCTAACAATGGAAACTAACAGGAAAATTACCTAAAACCAAATCTTCTTTCGTAGGTTCAGCCGAACCAGTTCCTTCAGCATTCATGTAACGTACACCCAACTGATACATTCCGTAAGGATGACCAAGTTCAGCAGCATGCTTAAAATAATTAAAAGCCTTTTCCATGGATTTTGTAACACCTTGACCATTTGAATACATTACTCCAAGTTCACTGGCTGCATCAGGATAGCCATTATTACATGATTTTTCATACCATTCTGCAGCTTTACGATAATCCTTTTCTACTCCAACTCCATCAGCATATTTTCTTCCAATCAAATATTGAGCAGCAGAAATGCATCCGCCATTCTGTAAATTATAAGATAATTAAAATCAGCTTAAGATATAACATACAAGAGGTAGAGCACGATACGTTGTTGCTGCTTTCATTAAATATTCCATTGATATTTTGTAATCTCGGTTTACTCCTTCACCATAATGATATATCCTTCCAAGATAATACAATGCATCCGGTTCTCCACGATTTGCAGCTATTTCGAAATTTTGGATTGCCTTGGAATAATTTCCTTCTTTGAAATATTTTAGAGCTAAAAGTATTTCTCCTCCTGGTGCATGTGCTGTCTTATTTATTATCTTCTTTGCCTGTTTCTTTCCAATTCCATATCGTTTTTGTATTAATAATTCATTAATACTATCTTCTTCTTTTGAGACTCGAATAGTACTTACACTAATCTACAAAATTTTATACAGTATACTATTATCAAAAAATGCTGACTTACATTGCCTCTTACAATACTTAATTCATTTCGAGCTTCTTCTGATGATGGATTTAATGCCAAAGCTTTATTAATAGATTCTTCAGCTTGACGATGTTCTCCATTTTCACTTTGTACCCGAGCTAATCGAAAATATCCTCTCCACCAGCATGGCCATACTTGAATTGCCCATTTTGCATTAAGTTCAGCAATTTTTAATGAATCTTTATCCTTGAACATTAAATGAGTAGCAGATAAATTTGAAAATATCATAGCTTGATCTTCAGGAATAAGTCCAGGAATTTGCAGAATTTTACTGTAAACATCAATAGCTGCTTTGTATTCTTTAGCCTATAAAAAATTTAACATTATTTAAGCCAGTGGTAAGAATCTCGATAAAACACACTTTAAACAATTTATTTGCTTCATCTTTTAAACTCTTGTATTTTATTTTTGCTTCAGAGTATACTGCTGCTTTAATATCTTTTGCTTTTTCATCTTCAGCTTTAATAGGAGAAGTTTCTGATGCAAGTTTATCTAGAGCATTTTCCTTTCCTTCAGCTTCAGTTGTTGCTTTCTTTTCATCTTCAGAAACATTTGGTTGTTGTGCTACAGTATTACTAACCATAACTTCATTTTTTGCCTTCCCAATTTCCATGAGGTTTCCTTTAAGTTCCTTGATATCAGCATAATTATCTCCAAGCTTAACTAACATATTTGCAATATTATTCCATTTTTTATTAAATTCTTCTTTTGAAAGCTCTGACTCTAAAAAATACTGTATTTGATTTGATTTATAAAAACTTATTTCCTTACTTCCATGATAAATATCATTTCTTGCATTTCTTAGCTCAAATATTGCTTTATCTTCTTTTGCATTTGTCGAACCACCAATTTTGTTAATTTTAACGGATATAGCTTGAATAGCCGAGCAAGCTGCAGTAACATCCCATAAATCCATATTCCTATTAATTAAAGCTTCTTTTACTTGTAGAGATGCAGCTTCACATAATTGTATCAATTCTGCGAGAGATTGTTGATTGCCATTCCAATTTTCCCGTTTATAATCATACCATCGTTTAAGAAAAATTTGAACCAATTTTTGTGCTGATCTTGCAAGCAACTGACAAATTCGAAGATGATTTAGCATTCTAAAGATAGTTAAAATTACGAACTTTTTAATAAAAACTTTAATACCTGTCATGGTGATCGGAATCCATTTTTACAACAAATATATAATGTAATATTTTTGCTGACTGATATACTGAACTCTCTCTTTTGCTAAAGAAGAAATCAGGGCAACTGTAAAATTTTCATTGATGGCAGTAAGCCAGAAATAACGAATAATGAGAATGGGGATGTCCAGATATGACGTCATACAAAAATCGACTTTTTTGGACCCCGCTCTCCCTCACCATCATACTTTCCCTTTGATCTTTTGCCGCACCAAAGGTGTCATCCTCCCTCCACTTGCATGATGTCATATCTGGACAGCCTCAATACATACAAAAAGCTGTATGGCTCATACAGTATGAGTATCCGATGTAACAACGCTTACAGGAACAAGGTATTACTAATCAAGGACAAACTGGATCAATTATGGTTTATTTTAAAATCAAAGAAAAAAATCTTAAAGCATCTAGGTCAAAGGGGGAGCTTTTTAAAAGAACCTTTTTCGGCTACTTTGAAAAATGTCTGTTTTGTCTTTACTTTCATTCATTAAAACAAATTTTTTAATTTTTTTTTGAACGTTTTTGCAAGCAAAAAACAGACACGTAATAATAAATTAAAAAAATAAGTAAATAAAATTACATTGTAGATATTATAATAAAAATTAAAAGATTAAAAAAGGATAATTTACAAAATTATTAATTAATTTATTAACTAAATATAAGTTTTAGATATTTGTAGAGAGAAAACGGTAGTTAAGATTTAATTTAAATTTTGCGGACATTTTAAAATTTTTAGTTAATATTTAAAAATGTTAAATCTTTGAAAGAAATTTAGAAAATAAAGTTATACAATTTGAATGGATTTAGATAAACGTTTACAAAAATATATTTTTGTAAACGTAAATGATTTAGAGCATTTTATCCATTCAAATTGTAGTAAAGTGGAAAAAATGATAAGTGAAATGTAGAGAAATAATGAAGAAAAATTTTATAACTTTTACTTGCAATTTTTTAATTATTTGTAGGGCAATATTTTGTTAATTTTTTATCAAGAAAAATTTAGATATCATTTCTGTATTAAGCAACAGAAAAGTTTTTATTTCGGAGAGATATTATCTTTTTTCGTTTTTCATTGTAGACAGCTTGTTCTTCGGGGGTGCAATATGGATTGATATATACCATTTTTTAGAGAGAAGTTTAATAGCAAAAATGTTTTCAGGAAAGAGCATTTTAATAAGAGCAGGTTTTGTGTTAAATGATTTAGAGCATTTATTGTTTTGAAATGATCAACAATCGCTCATAATAATAGCAAAAAGTGATTTTTCGTTTTTTTGATGTGAATATACTATTAAAATAGAAAAAATTCTGCATCTGTTACAATTTATAACAAGTCTCGGAATTAAACGGACAAAAAGATTACGGTATTTTCTTTATTTGTTTATCAAATAACTTTTATTTCGAAATTACAACTGTACAACTATTATTCACAAAAAAATTCTGCGTTTTTTTTTTGGTACCAAAATTATATTTTTTATGAAAGTTTGAAAAAATTATGAACGTATCTACATAAAAAATTATTAAAAAAATTTGATCAAAAGGCTTTCTTCTATTTAAGTTAGCTTCGAAAAGTTTAATAATGAATTTCCAAATTTGGTGAAGCTGAAAAAAAAACCGGTCGCATACAACAATAAGGTTTTTTTTAAAACAAAAAAATCTTTCGCTACTTTCGAATCCTTCAAGAATTCCGTCATATATTATTGTAACAGTTTATGACTGACCGTAAACATTGGGAACTTGATATCGAGTTAAGTCCCCATATTTGACCCATAAACTCGTCTAGTATAGGGAAAAATTCAGGCAAAATATTAGCTGCGGAATCCTCATACCTGGGATTTAACATCTGCACAAAGATGCTCACAATACCTTCAACACCAAAAGTCAATTTTACTGGGTTTCAATTTTTTGGCATAATTCGAGTGATTTTTAGGTTTTCGACATCGCTGAACGCGATAAAATACTTTTCAAGTAGTATTTCCTTGCTGAATTTCGAGATACAGGTTTTCGAACTTTGTACGTTTTTGTATATACCATTCTAAGTTTTTAGTACCGTATATCTCAAAATTTAGCTAGGAAATACTACTTGAAAAGTATTTTATCGTGTTCAGCGATGTCGAAAACCTAAAAATCACTCGAATTATGCCAAAAAATTGAAACCCAGTAAAATTGACTTTTGGTGTTGAAGGTATTGTGAGCATCTTTGTGCAGATGTTAAATCCCAGGTATGAGGATTCCGCAGCTAATATTTTGCCTGAATTTTTCCCTATACTAGACGAGTTTATGGGTCAAATATGGGGACTTAACTCGATATCAAGTTCCCAATGTTTACGGTGAGGCTTTTTGCAATTCATCATTTATATACAAATCCAAACCAAGCACAAATTGTGTACAAATGATGGAAAAAATGTTGAAAAATATTTCCTGTTTTAAAAAGCATGTTTCGTTTTGTTATTTAAAAAAAATAAGTTCTTATAATAAAAAATAAAAATTTTATTTACGTAAAATTTATTTAAGTTAGCAGAAAACAAGAAATCTTTATAAACGGTTACTGTTAAAAATTAAAAATTCGATTTAACGAAAAAATATTTCGCATTTTTTAAAAACCGCGCATTTTTCTGCACGCCAGGAACTTTCGTCTTGAATATTTATGTGTGGCTGCATATTTTTTTGTTGTTCGTGCGGCTTTAAGCTTAACGTTGAGCATGCTATAGTATATAATTTTTGATATAAAGTTTATCATATTTAATACAATCATTTACTATTACTAATGCTGCGTTTTAAAAGTTATTGTTGGCTATTCGTTTATTTTTTATAAATTTTTTTGAACAAATAATTTTTTTAGCTAAAAATGGCGGAAAATATGGAAGTTCCTGATACTATTGGAGAACGATTGGTTAAAGCTAGTCAAGATTCTCCTGCACTTCGTCATCCTGATTCTCCTGATTGGTTCAATCGTGAAGTTCATGAAGCAAGTAAAGAACAATTTGCTTGGGCAGCACCTTATGATGCACGATTCCCTCAAGTTCGTAAACAACGTCAATGCTTTGCTTATTATGTTGATTTTCATCGTTGCCAAGAACTTATGGGTTCTGATTATGCTCCATGCAAATTCTTCCAAAATGTTTACAAAGATTTTTGTCCCAACTTTTGGGTTGAAAAATGGGATGAACTTCGTGAAGAAGGCCGCTTTCCAGCTAAATTCGATCGTTAATTCTATTCGTGGATCAAAATGCAACTTATCTAGTATCATATTTTTTTAAATTTTGTACATGTTGTGAAACGATCAACTTCTAGATTGTCGTATATTTTTTTATAAAGTTCTAGAAAAAAATACTGTATTTTCTTTTTCCTGATTTATCCGTGGTTAATCCGGCATTAATACTTTATACAATTTATGTTAACGATATGATATATATAGTTAGAAATTTGTGTTTAATTGTATAAATTTTTAGATGGCTCAACTTGCAAAAGTTGATCCAAAAGAAGTAATCCGTCGTGAAGATTATTTGCGAGAACATCAACGTCCACGTGATATGAAAGATCCATTTACATGGCCATGGCCTTATAGAGCTGCTGGTACTGCTGTTGCTCTTTGTATTGGTGCTTCACATATGCATAATTCATGGTTAAGAAAGCCTTGGCATTATGGTAGGCCGTTTTTATTATATATTTCGTTTGAATTTTTGTGACAATTTTTTTATAGCTCTTTATGCTCGTATGGGTATGACAGTTGCAGCAGGATTTATTGCATTTACGCTTGGAAATCTTCGTGTTAATAATTATCAAAGTCGTGAAGCCGTTACTGAACATTATAAAGAACTACATTCAAATGATTTTGAAGCCGTTAATGATATTTATGGTCGTCCATTTGCAAATGTTCTTCTTCCATGGTATCCAAAACGTACACAATATCGTAGATTTGATGAATAAAATATGAACATATATGTAGAAAAAGATGTTAGGTTTGATACCGTTTATTTTAATAAATTTGGTTTTGCATTGTTTTTTGTTAGGACAAAATTATATAAAACTTAGATCTTTAATTTTGTTTTTATTTGAGCTCTTATTATTTAAATTCACAGTTTTTTAATGAAATATCAGATTCTGTCCTTTTCTTTGACCCATTTTTACAGACTCTTTGAAAATAAAATGGATATTTTGTTATTTCCGGGATACGCTCTATGCCATTTACAATATATCAAAATTATCGTCCACATTCAGTAAATAATTTAAAATTTTAAAAAAATAAAAAAATGTGTATGGAAAGCCAATCTTAAATTTTCAGAAATATTCATTTAAAGAAAAATTAATTTATTGAAAACCTTCCAAAAGCCAGTAAATTTTAAAGAAAAGCAAAACAAACAAAAAATTACGTCACTATTTTTACATAGTTTTGTAAAGCAGCGTCTTTTGTCAAAAGGAAAGAACTGTTTTCGATCAGGGATGCGCGGAAATGAGATTTTTTTTTCTTTTTCCGTTTCCGTTCATAACGGAACGGAAACGGAATTTTAATAATGAACGGAATCACGTAAAAACGGAATTTTTTCTTCCACTTTTTGCTTTATTGAATTTATTAAACTTCAACTGGGCTTCGATTCCTCTCTTGTTTTTTTTTTTCACTTTTTTACCATTGCTTTGCTAGATTTTTCCTTTTTGAAACCCAAAGAGGGACAAACTTATGTACAAACAAAGTCAGAATTTTTTCCGTTTTTCGTTCATTTTTTAAACGGAAACGGAATTCAAAAAACGAACGGAATTCCGTAAAAACGGAAACAGAATTCTGCACATCCCTGTTTTCGATGAAAACTTTTTTTTAAAACTCTCTTTGTCAATTTTTAAAATTTATTATGGTTATCCAAGACTGGATATTTTGACAAAACCGGGATTATTTAAATTAATCAGTTTTTTGAAGTGGTTCATTTTAAAAAACACGTAAAAAATTTTTAAAAAATTAGCGATTCAAAGAAAAAAAATTCAAAAAACCAAGAAATAGCGATTTTCATGATCGCTTTTTCTTGGTTTTTAAGATGATTTAAAAAAGCCAGCAGATTTTTGGATCGGATTAAATCAGAAGCAGGCCAAAAAAATCCAGGACAAAAATATCCGGAAACCCAGACAGCCTTTGTTTTCACAAATTTTTTTGGTTTCTTTGCTTGTTTTTGCAATTACGTCGACGAATTTGGTTGGGAATTTTTATATCATTTGGTTGTTGTATCTGTTAAAAAGCAAGAGTAGTCTGGAAATGATTTTTTTTGCAATATTTAAACAAGCTTTTTATGGATTTTTGCATATTCAAAAATACCATCTAAAATGTAATGGGTTTCGGAATCAAAAAACTTTGTTTTAAATATTTATGTTTTTAAAAAAGTTTTGGTTTTTGCATTAAAAATTATAATATAATTTTAGAAAAGCAAAATGATATAAATTTACGCAAAAGTTTAAAATTAATTTTAATACTTAACAGAATAATTAAATATATGAAAAAAATTGTCGTAAAATAATACAATCTCATCTGTCAGATCTTAATTTTCATTTCTATTAAGTCTGCATTTTTCTGATTGTTTTATTTATGTAGTAATAAAAAGTATAGTATGACATTATTTCTTTTTACAGTGCAGCATTATTATTTTTAGGCAATTGTCGAAAGTAGACGTTCGTCCATATCCTCGTAATACTTGATTTTATGCATCTTAAAGATATATATACATATACATTTTATGCTTTGCCCCTGTCTGTCAAACATTTTACAAAATTTATCTTCTGGCAAAGTTTTTGGCTTTTGTGTGAGTGTAACCAATAAAGTTGCATCATTCTTACTTTCTTTTTTTATTTCTGATTTTTCGACAGCTCGTTTTCGTTTGTTGCAACAGGCTATTAGAGAAAAATGAAAATTTTAATTTTCTCCGATTCTTATTTTCTATTAACAGACTTATGTTTTTTTCCTACTGTGACCCGCCTTCTTTTCTTTCCTTTTTGTTTTTATAAAAAGGCTTTAAATATTTATTTCTTTCTCAGTTTTCAATCAGTTTATCTTTAAGTGATTGGTCGCCATTTTTATCTCGTCTCTTTATTTCCCTGTTTATATTTTATGATATCAAAAAATAAAGCCTAATTGTATAATCGAAGATTCAATTTTCTTAAGTTATAGATGAAGCTATAACATCGTCCTTTTTGCGTTTATAAAATCCATTTTTTTTAGATGGCAACAAAAAATGATAAATATCCATTTGTTGAACAAAGTTTTACCACCTCCGAAAATCAAAATTACAATCTGAATTTAAATCAAAGCGGAAAATGTCCAATTTTAGTTCCTGTACAATTTTATAGCAAACCAAATAATGACGAATATTTTGGTAAAAAAATTGCTGCTGCAGTTCAAAAAAATCCGGAAATATTAGATTTATGTTGAAAAGTTTTTTTAAATTTGAAAAAAGGTTACGGTAGTAACTGTTGTTCATTGAAAAATTTGATTTGTTTTTTTTTCTTGGATCAAAAGGCTTTAACGATGAAGTTACATATATTTAAAAATTTTACGAGGGATTGCAGCAACAGATTTTATAGTATCTGATAACTATGAAGAAAGGGGAAAGTTGCAATCATGGGATAATAAAGCTTCTTCTTTTACAACTCTTATTGAAGGAAATGATGATTTAAAAAAACGATGGAAAAATGAAAATACTTTAAAAACCACCAATAAAAGCACCCTTTCTCTTCATATTGCAGCATATGAAAATTCAATTGAAGCTGCTGTATCAGATTTATTTGTTAATGAAAATAATGAAGGATTAAAAAAAGAAAAATTTGGATCAATTAAAAAACGATGTTTTATTAATAGTTTAAAATCTCGAGTAATATAAAAAACAAAAACAAAAATTGTAATTCTTTTAATGTTTTATAGAATCCATTTGAATTTGCAAGACAAAAAAATGGAGATCAAAGATATGAACCTGAAGTTATGCAATATAAATCATCTCAACAATTACTTGGTTCAAACCGACCGTCATCATCTCAACAAATTGGACATAATGATGGAAATATTGTTCGACCACAAATGTCAGCTGATAGATCAGTAAGTTTTTTGTTAAATAAATACAAACTAATGAAAAAAGGGTGTCTTATAACTTTGTAGTAGTAAAAAAATAAAATTTGTCTTGAAACGAATAGTTCCGAAGGGGTTTACGGTATAAGTTTTCGTTTATAAAAGTTATTAACCATGGAAGAATAAGGTGTTAATAACAGTTTTTGGGTATCTTCAACTATATTTTGTAAAACGTCAAAATCCAGGGGTGTTCTATAATTCTGTGGAGCAGTGTATGTGTTTAATTGTATAAATTTTTAGATGGCTCAACTTGCAAAAGTTGATCCAAAAGAAGTAATCCGTCGTGAAGATTATTTGCGAGAACATCAACGTCCACGTGATATGAAAGATCCATTTACATGGCCATGGCCTTATAGAGCTGCTGGTACTGCTGTTGCTCTTTGTATTGGTGCTTCACATATGCATAATTCATGGTTAAGAAAGCCTTGGCATTATGGTAGGCCGTTTTTATTATATATTTCGTTTGAATTTTTGTGACAATTTTTTTATAGCTCTTTATGCTCGTATGGGTATGACAGTTGCAGCAGGATTTATTGCATTTACGCTTGGAAATCTTCGTGTTAATAATTATCAAAGTCGTGAAGCCGTTACTGAACATTATAAAGAACTACATTCAAATGATTTTGAAGCCGTTAATGATATTTATGGTCGTCCATTTGCAAATGTTCTTCTTCCATGGTATCCAAAACGTACACAATATCGTAGATTTGATGAATAAAATATGAACATATATGTTAGATGTGTGTTTTTTAAGTAATTTTTCATCTTTGATAGCATGTTTTATAAAAATTTTAATTTCTCTAATAATGGTGGACGCACTTTTGTATGAAAAAAAATGTTTTTGTAAAACCGTAATTTCAATTTAAAAGTAAAGAACAGTACAACAAAATTATTCAAGGCTGTTTTATATATTGAAATGTTGATTTTTTTTCAAAAGATAGACAAAATGAAAGAAAAAGAGATCCGATTTATATGCGATCGAAGCAATTTTGTAATATCTTTTTTTCTGTTTTTTGCATCAAATACCGGGTGGGCCAACATAATTGCCCTTCGAAAATTTTCGTAAATTTTAAACAATAGAAAGACAAAGAGAAAAAACTTACGAAAATTTTCGAAGGGTAATTATGTTGGCCCACCCGGTACATACTTTTTGCTGAAATGTTTTTCAGTTTTCTCACGTTATTCGCAAATGTTTTTTGTTTGGTGCTGAAAAATATTTCGAAATAAACAAGAAATTTGCTTCCAAAAAAATCGAAATAGACTTTTTAAAAAATAATAATGTAAATGTGAACAATTTTTGATATTCAAATTTATAAAAGAAAATTTAGTTAAAGTAATTTGAAACTGGTTTTAAAATCTCTGGACAAAGCGATGTCAAACTTTTGCTTTTGAAAATTATTTTCAAAAAGTGATAGCAACGAAAAATTAATGGATTAATTTGTTTGTTTTATTTTTTTAAAGATACCATCCGATACAAAAATTGAAAAACACTTTTTTTGTCAAATTACATATATCTATGATCTAAAAAGAATAACAAATAAAAATACCACGTAAAATAAGGAACTTTAACACAAAGAAAAAAGTCATATTGTAAAAAGATCCCATTGAATGTAAAAAAATAAATAAAATAAACTAAAAAATATCCCCGAAATGGAAAAAAAATAGATTAAAAAGTCAAAAAAAAATATCACAATAATGCTTTCTTTTTAAGTGTGGATATCAATTCGCCATTCACGTGAAACATATGCTCCTGGTTTCCGGATAACAATAAGATGCTTATCACGAATATGTTCAAATTCAAGTCCTTCTGGATTATAATCTGAAAAAGAAGCAAATGTTCTTTTAAATTGTAAACCTTCAAAATTAACAAATTTTACCATCGTAGTAAAGATGAACATTTCGTGGATAATACCGTACACCACGAACAACAATTTTTTCAATATAAACATCAGGATCATATTCACCTTTAGGATCAAGATTTTTGGATGTAATTGTATAAACAAAATCACTTTCTTTTTTATATGTGAATCCCCAATATAAATATTGTCCATTTTCATAATCATATGATTCTCCATCATCAAGATAAATGGTACCATTTGCAAAATCTTTTGTATCTGATGCAACGTACAATGTTAAAGGATCATTTTTCATTAAAGCAGATGAACGACGTGGACGTTGCCGAGTTGGAATAATTGTTCCACCACGTTGAAAAACTGGAATTGATTCTAATGTTGCATCAACATAAACGGCACCAGGGGATGGACGAGTTTTATCATTATTCCATTCATACCAAACTTGTCGACGTCCAGGAAGATAAAGTGAAACTTGTGTAACATCTGGTTCAGCAATTGGACGAACAAGTAATCCATTTCCAATAAGGAATTCCCTTTCTTCATCATAACATTGTTCATCTTCAGGAAATTCAGACCAAAGTGGACGAATAATTGGTAAACCAGTTTTAGTATGTTCATAAAAGAGTGTATACCAATATGGTAAAAATGAATACCGTTTACGAATGGCATTTCGAATTGCATTTATTGCAGTATCAGAGAAAAGCCATGGTTCACGACGTTTACAATCAATATGAGCATGAGCTCTAAAGAATGGTGAAAATGCTCCCATTTGATACCAACGAACCAAAAGTTGTTCATCAACATTTTTAAAGAATCCTCCAACATCTGCTCCAACATGTGGAATTCCAGCAACTGATAAAGATAACATCATTGGAATACTAATTCGAAGATGATCCCAATCTGCAGTATTATCTCCAGTCCAAACGGCAGCAACTCGTTGTGAACCAGCAAAGAATGAACGGGTTAAAATGAATGGACGAACTTTTTTATCTGCTCTTTCAACAAGACCTTTATGGGTTGAAATTGTTTGAAGGAATCCATAAATATTATGAACATCTCGATGTTCCCAATCACCAAAATGTCGAGCATCTTTATTCATTGTAACTTCAGGACCACTAAATACAGATGGTTCATTCATATCATTCCAAACATGCAAATTTTTATCTGTTCCAATATATTTATCAAAATGATATCGAGAAGCCCAATAATTTCGAACTTCTGGATTCATATAATCAAGATATAATGAAGCACCAGGCCAACAATGTCCTTCAAAATCATTTCCATCAACATTTTTAACATAATATCCTTGATCTTTTGCTTCTTTATAAACGGGATAATTATCATCTTTTTTAATATGTGGATCACTTATTGTAATAAGCTTCCGGCCTTTTGATGAAAGTCCATCAATCATTTTTTGTGGATTTGAAAATTTAACTGGATCCCATGTAAAATATTTTTTGCTATCTGTATGTTCAATATCCAGCCATAAAGCATCCATTGGAATATCATGTTTATCAAAGCCTTCATTAACCATTGCAACATCATCTTCATCATTATAATTCCAACGGCATTGATGATATGCAACAGAAAAGAGTGGAGGTAATGGATAAACTCCTGTCAAGCTTGCATATTGTCGAAAAATATCATATGGTTTTGGTCCAAGAATAAGATAAAGTTCAGCTAAACCAGATTCAGAAATAAAATGTGCATCCATTTGTGGAACATCTTTAGATGCCTTAAATTTATCAACAATTGATGCGAGAACTCCTTTATCTGCTGTTGATGAAGCAATATCAACCCAAGTTTCTGCAGCATTTAACCAAAATGCTCCAATAGATTGTGTTGGATTATTTGCAATTACATATGGTACAGCACCATATAGTGACATTCCATTATTAAGTTCATATTCAAATACATCTAAATTATAAAGACGATATGGTTCAGAATTTGTTGTACTTTTAAGGGCAAATGTATCAGCGTGTTCAGGTAAACCATATAAAAATTTGAAGCCAATAAATGAAACATCAAGTCCAACAGAGCTTGAACCAAATGGTTTACTGTCTTTATGTCCACCAAAATTTTCTTCCCAAAATCCATCATCTCCAGCATCGGCACCCTTTTCACGAAAATGTTCAAATTTAAGAAGATTTTTGGAATTTACGCTAACAACAAGTTCTTTTTTAGAATTAAAGACATCAATCCGGAATGGATTAAAATTTAAAATTATTTTAAAGCCTGTTGGGGTAACAAATGAAGCAGATTCAGGATTTGATTCTGCAGCAGTAACACTAAAATTAAATTTATTTTTTTTATTTTAGGTTTAAAATAATTTTTATAATTACCGTTCATGGACAGGTGTGCCATTAAGAGCAATTAAAGGTTGGAAGCGTGGACGTAAAGGAGTTCCAGCTTCATCTAATAATATTCTAACAACATTATCTTTAAGCAATACGAGTTCAAGCTTAAGATTATTTATTTCACTTTTTAGCGTTGCTTGAAGACCCGTTTCATTTGCTTTTACAGAAGCAGCATCAACAATATAATTTGTTGGCTTTTCTTGATTTCTATGGCGTCTAAAAATATAACGTTTTTGTTTAAAAATTTGTTCAATAAATGAAAAGAAGCATACTTGCAAAATGCAGCTTGTTCACATGTTTTAAATTTACTACGGTCAACACCGATACAGAAATTTATTGCTAATAATAAAATAATTAATGATATAACCGCCCTCATAGAGACCTCGCGTTCCTCCAATATGGGCCTATGATTAAAAAAACAAGATTAATTTTAATTATTCAATTTAGGAAAACAAAAGTTTTCTTTACAAATGGGTGACACGTCAACACAACTTTTCACGAACTTTCCTACTACCGGTCTCCGTGGTTCAAAATGTAGCATTTATGGCGAAAAAAAGAAAGAAAGAATAAAATAGGTCATTCTTTGGGCAAACACCGGTCAAAAAAAAGTTTTAATTTTTTTATTTTTGAGATTTAATTGTTTAAATGGTAAGCTTGATTAAAAAAAACAAAAAAGGAAAAGTGTTTTATCGAAAAAAGCCAGGATAGACCTTCTAGAGTCAATGATAAAAAATATGGGAGGAGCACGGAAAAAAGATGACGTTGCAACCAAACTGGAATTTATTGGCAAACTGAAACTCACATAAATGAGATTTTGGTTTTGAAAATATTAATAGGTAAAACTATCAGGCTGTTTCCAGATTTTTTTGACGTGGTTATTCATATGCATGAATAAATGATCAGATAAAATATCAATAATCAATTATTGATAGAGTAAAGGCATCCCTTGCTTACTATAAATGAATCAATAACCAAAAACGCTTTTTTCATTAAATATAGCCAAACTAATATATTATACAGTATATTTCTAAAGTAGTAACAATGTTAGGTTAAAATAGATACTTTTGAGGGCCTATTTTAGATGAAAATTTTGCTGAGGTAAGCCTCATTGTTACTGATGAGACTTCGAGAATTTTTTAAAAAGAGCAAAAAATCAACACTTTTTCTTAGCAATTTATTGCTAATATTTATTAAAAGATGAAGGCGTCTTGTAATAGCCATGGCAAGCAGTGTACAATACTAAAAACATCTTAACCAAAAAATTTTAAAAATTTTATATTGAGCATACAGCAAGAACTCAACAAATCATTCATTGTAGGAAGAATGAAAAAATATGATTTTAAACAAAATCCCTGAAGCCTAATTTGTGATTCAATAATCTTTCGATAATGCCAACTCAAGACTAAATCTGTCTGTTTTCTATTCATCTTTGCTTTTCATTGTCTTTTTTGTAAGCAGAAAAATTTCGTGATAAGAAAACTTTGGGATATTTTTCCTTGAAGCAAAAAACTAAGTTTATTTTTTACACCTTTAAAAAGTAATAATATTAAAAAATGCTTTTACGGGTTTGTTGTCGATTTAGCTCAAAACTTTTTACTCCAAATAAAAATGCTGTATCTTTAACAAATTTTAAATTATTGCGATGTTCTTCAACAGCAACAACAAGTGTCAGCCATCAACTTGTACCACTTTCTTCGATTCCTCCAGATGATTTGGGTGTTTCAATTCTACATTTAAAAGAAAATGGCAGTGGTTCAACTCCAACAGACTCAGTAAAAAGAATATTAGTTGTTGCAAAAGTTAGTTTTATTTTTTCTTTCTTTTTGAAATTGTGTTTTTGCAGGTATGTTCTCTTGGAAGTACAGCTTTAGGAGTAATAATGATTCCTGCATTAACTTCATACTTATGGGAAGCTGCAACTGAAAGACCTTCAATGATGGCATTTACTGTAATTGCAAATGCATTTCTTGGTTTATTAACATTTACACCTTTGTTATTGCATTTCCTTGCAAAACGTTATGTTGTTAATCTCTATTATAATGCTGATTCTAAAGTAAGTGCAATTACAGTAATTATATTTATTTATAATTTTTTTTTGTAGATCTTCACCACCGTTCATTATAATTTTTTCCTACAAAAACGTGCTCTTCGTTTCTGTGCAGAAGATGTTGTTGATGCAGCAATTGCTCCAGAAACAAAGAAACTTTGGCTTCCACTTGCTACATGTTTTGTTGGTGGAAAACCTCTTTTAATATCACTTGATCGTCATCAATATCGTCATGAATCAGCTTTTGATTTATTAACAAAGAATATTACAATTCCAAAAGGTCATGACTAAGTTTGCTATGTTTGTTTTTTTTCTATAGGATATAAAATGAAATAAAAAATTATCTTTTATTTTGTACTTACATAAACAAAAAACTGAGAAAAAAAGAAAGTGAAATTTAAGGTAATACTACGTTGAGATTTTAAGTTTTTGAAGTTTTAATGAAAGTAGAATTTGCCCCGCATTTCTAGGATCAACATTATTTTTAATATTCATATTTTTGAGTAATTGTTTAACGTGATCCTTAAGAATTGCTTTACTTTCTGAATTATTTCCTTTACCAGTAATAATACATAATTCAGAATATGTTTTTTTGCTTTGATGGAATGTTAAAAATTTTGTAATAGCTTCTGTCGCTTCTGCGCATGTATAGTAATGAATGTCTATTACTAAAGGATGAGATTGTATTTGAAAGAGTATTTCGGCAGGCTCTTGTAATTCATGATTTGGCCAAATTAGTGGTGCTTTTGGTCGGTAAAATTCTCTGTTTACATTTAAATTTGTATTATGATTTCGATGACCTTTTTTTGGACATCTTTTAATTCCAAGAAGTTGACAGGTTAGCTCAATATCCCGGCTAAAAGAATAAAAATTATGGATAATTTTATATATTTAATTTTTTACTTATTCGAGCAATAAATTTCAAAAGCGCCTTCTCTTTCTTCTGGATTCAAAGCTTCACAGAGCTCTTCAAATTCTTTATCGGTTACGGTATTATTATTCGTTTTATTCAATGGAATACCCAAAAGTTCTTTGACCATATTAATATTGTAACTGAAAGTGAATAATATTTTAATTTTGAAATTTGTTATAATTGCTTACTCGTGCATTCTAAATAATGCATAAACTTGTGGATCATTTCCAACTTCATCTAAAAGTTTAATAAATTCTTGATGCATTTCTTTTGTAGGAATTTTAAATGGCCATTGATCATTTTTTGGCGCAACTTCACCATGTAGAACCATTAAATTTGATATTCGATTAAAAGCTGTTGAAAGATCCCAACTAAAAATAAATATTTGAATTTTATTATTTGTTTTTTTATAAATTACCAATCTAAAAATATCCAAAGATAATCTATTCTTTCACTTTTTGGAACATAATTTAATCTTTCAGAAAATTTCACAAAATCACTTTCTTCATTTATAGGAATATCTTGAATTGTTTTAAATGGAATGTTAGAAATTTTACATATCTCTTTAATGCTATAACCGGTATCCATAAAAGTATTACATACACGTGTCCAAAAAGATTTGTCACATTTTTGAAGAATAATTTCAAGATAACCGTATGCATTTATTAAGCTGTCGTTGCATAACGAAGAATCGCCTTTTAATGCTGATGATGCATTTGAAGAAGACAGCAACTCTTTATTTTTACCTTTTTTACCTCGAGGTGACATATTTGATAAGTTAACATATCATCTTAATAATAATATGCTAAAAATTAAATATAAAAATAATACTATTCAACAAAATATCACGTGATTAAAAATAAAATATTTTATTCACGTGGAGCAAAAAAATATTTATCTGTTTTTTATTGTCAAGAACCTGATAGTATCAGGCTGATACCTATCCAATGGAGGGAAGAAAAACTGATGCATGCAACTTTTTATGGTTAGCAAGAAATTTCAATGTTGTTGACTCAAATATATTTTTCTGCTTTTCTTTTCGACTTTTTTAAAAACAAAAGTCGGGTTAAAAATGCGTAGAAAAAAAGAACAGAGAGAAAAAAAACAATTAAAATATTGAAAGAATGTGATTTTTGGAAGGCGACGTCAAAGTCAACAATAAAAAGGCAAAGAAGAAGAAAAATTTAAAGTTTTATGGTATTTTTAAGAGTAACACTTTTTTACAAACAAACGTTACTCATATTTTTTGGTATTCATTTATTATGTAAAAACATTTCTTTTAAACTCAAATTAAATTACTGCCTTCAATAAATTATTTGCTTACCAAGTTTGCTTGGTTACAGTCAATGAAGGCTCAATTTTGTGTGCCATTTTTTGTTTTGTTTTTGGCTTTTTTACTTTTCTTGAAAGGAAAAATAATAGGAGGTTCAATGTGCGTGTCTCATTTTCCATTCCATAAAAAAAGCGGTTTGCTTTATTTTTTTTATTTCTATTTTTGAGGAAATTCATGTGCTATTTTTTTGTTGTGTTATTCTTCATTCTCTTTTTTGTTCACTGACAATGACATTTTATTTTTTCCCATCAAATAGCTTTTTTTTCTTTTGTATGTTTTTTTTACAAAATTTTATAACGTGGATTTTTAAATTTGAAGGAGTTCCTTTCAACAGCTTGTTTTGTTGCGCAACATTTTTTTTATACTTTAAAAACGTGTACTAAATTGCTAACCACACTAAACAACTTGTCAAAAAAAGATGTATGATATGCTTTATTTGATAAAAGTATGGGCTGATTTTTAAAGAACCTTTGGTCATCATTTGTACTCCATTTTAATTTTTTTTAGTAGTAGTTGGTTCTTTTTCCTGTTCACTGATTGAATAATTGTATTTTTTTTTCTCAACCTTTAAAATTCGTGTTAACCGCCACCTTTTTTTCATTGTTAACCTTATATGTTTTACATTTCTTTTTTTCAGGTACTTTTTTAACATTAACCTTATCTCTTTTGATATGACTGCTTGACGAGGTGTAACATTCACCTCATTTGCATAATAACGATGAATATCCCTTTTGTAACCATGTTTGTTCTTCCATCAACAGAGCATTTTGTCTTGCTTCTTGCTTTTATGTTTCCACCAATTCTAATTCTTGTTATAACTATTATTTGCCTTGCTTGTGTTGGAAAATCTTTTGGTTTACGAGAAAAATATGTTGAATGCTTACTAATGTTATTTGAATGGGGATCGGGTGAAATTCATAGTGCTGTACGTGAACATAAAATGTTTATTGCTGGTGGTGATGAGGATTGTGACGATGATGAAACTCAATCTTCTTTTGATGGTGATTCTGTAACGTCTTCTGGATTTGAAGATGTCGGCTCTGAATCTCGTGCTTATATTTCTGATTCTGAAAATTTTACTGGTTTTTCAAAAGCTACTAGCACAGATCGTTTAAGAAAACGTACAGCATCAGCACAAAGTAAGGATTTGTTCACGCTTTTTTAACTTAATCATAATTACACTTTCAGGTATTATTGTTCGTTCTGCAGATGTTAATAAAATTGATGAAAGAGAAGTTGATATTCTTACTACTCGGGGACGAGCAGTACTTGAAGATGCATTGTATTTTATGAAATCTGGATTGGAAGCTATTGTCGAAGATGGTGTAACATGTCGATTTGAAGCAGAAAAATTAGCATCTTGGAATATGTTAACTCGAACAAGTCATATATGGATGGATTTTATTAATTGGCGTTTAAATCTTCTTTATGTTGTTGGATTTTTCTTTCGATATTGTTTCATGCTTCCCACAAGATTTATTATTTTTTGTGTTGGATTAATCTTTTTGGTTACGAGTACGGCAGTCCTCGGCTTAATACCGGATGGGCGCTTAAAACGATTTTTGAATGAAAAATGTATGCTTTGTTGTTATCGAATTCTTTCTCGAAGTATAACAGCTTTAATATATTTTCATGATCAACACAACAAAGCAAAGAATGGAGGTACAGTATTCTTTTTTTTTATCACTTGCATTTTTTAATGGGTTATTTTTTAGGAATTTGTGTTGCAAATCATACGTCGCCAATTGATGTTTTAATCCTTAACACTGATAATTGTTATGCTTTAATTGGACAATCTCATCATGGTCTTCTTGGTTTTGTTCAACGAGCACTTTCACGCTCAACTCAACATATTTGGTTTGAACGTTCTGCATCACGAGATAGATCACGAGTAGCTGCAGCGTAAATAATATTCTTTTTTAAATTAAATCATTATATACATCTTTTTTTAGTTTAAGCAAACATGGTAGTGATCCGAATAATCTTCCTGTGCTTATTTTTCCAGAAGGAACTTGCATCAATAATACATCTGTAATGCAATTTAAAAAAGGCTCGTTTGAAGTTGATCAAACAATTTATCCAATTGCAATGAAATATGATGCAAGATTTGGTGATGCATTTTGGAATAGTAGCGCGCAAGGATGGTTTCAATATATAATACAAATGATGTCATCATGGGCAATCATTTGTCATGTATGGTATCTACCACCAATGAGAAAAATGGTAAGCTTTTTTTGGATCATCAGCTTTTAACTGTTGTTTGTTTTTTTAGCCAAATGAAAATGCCATTGCATTTGCAAATCGTGTAAAGAAAACTATTGCTGCTCGTGGCGGACTTGTTGATTTGGAATGGGATGGACAATTAAAAAGATGCAAAGTTTCTGAGAAACTTGTTGCAGCAACTCGTACACGTTATTTTAAGCGATTAAATCGTTATACATCTGAAAGTGAAGTGCAACAAAGAACAGGAAATTCTGAAAGTTCTGACGAAAGTGATCTTATTACTGCTGCTTCTGATGATGGTGATGTTATTTCCTCTCAATCTGATGTTTTCTCTTTGAACGAACCTGAAGAATATAATCTTATTACGGCTCGTTCAGATGATGAACCTGATTTACTTACTGCTGTCCCAGAAGAACATGATTTAGTTACAGCTAAATCTGATAAAAATGGCACTCTGTCTGATTAAACTTATTTATGTTTGTTTTAGTTATTAAAATTGGCTATAATATCTCGTCCATAAGAAAATTTGCGGGTTTCATTTTTCTTTATATTTTGTATATGCTAATAAGAATAATATATTGTTTGTATTTAAACAAAAAGTGTTGATTTCATTGACTAAAATAAACTTTAAAAAATATTTGATGTTTAAAGAAATGCACGTTTGAAATTAGGGTTAAATAAAAGTGTACAGTAATCCTACGAAATTTTCGAATTTTGTTTTAAAATCGAACTAACGACGGATAGATTTAACCAAAACATTACACAAAAAAAAATACATTCTAAAAGAAAATAAATCAGTATAAAAAGGCACAAATTTTTTTCGAAAAACAAAACATTTTTTATCATAAATAAAATTCACAAGCAACAAAAAAAGCAAGTAAAAAATAATTTAATTAACGACTTGGGGTAATGCGAGGACGCATCATTTGGAGTTTTGCTTCAGCAAGTTTTGAACAAATATTGAACGCACGAATTGCAGATTCATAATACCTATTACGAAGATCTTGATTTGCTAGAAAAGGAAAACATAAACATTATATGTTTATTCTAGCAAAAAAGGTAAAAACTTACGTTCATTAATCATTGCATTAACAGATGCAGGTTGAGGAAGTGTTGATGTTCCACCAAGTTCATACGAAGGTGCTGCAGCAGAAGAAGTCGTTGATGAAGCACTTGTTATACCACCAAGTCCAACCACAGGAGTTGATGGAGGTACGGATGTTCCACCAAGGCCAACTGTAGGGGGAGCAGAAGTTTGAGTTGATAACGGAGTTCCAAGTGTTAAACCTGATGAAGTTGGTGATGCAGAATCTGTAGTTGAAGATGTAATATTTTCAAATAATGAAGCGGATGATCCCAAGTTTAATTTTGAAGGTGTTGAAGTTCCTGTTAAGCCAGTAGTTGTTGATCGAGCTGTTGCACTAAATCCAAATGAAGGTGGTGCTGCAGATTCAACAGCAGCTTTAAAAACCTGTTATAAAATGTAAAATAAATATACCTTCAGATGTTGCATCTTCTTTTAAACGAGAAGATGAAGTTGCAGGTGCAGCATCATCAATATTACCGTTTTCAACGCGAATATCAGCAGCAGCTCTAACTGCAGGGAGATTTTGTCGATCATCACCATCAAGTCTACCATATACAAAATCAGGTGTAGGATGTCGTTCAATTTGAACAATAAGTTGATCTTTTTCAGAAAGCGGACCGCTATTCATTCTTGTAAATTTCTAAAACTCTATTAAATAAAAGATTAAAAAGAAATAAAATATCTTACCTTTACAATACCAACAGAAGCAGGCCATCGCTTTTTAGCAAGATATTCAGCAGATTTATCCATAAAAATCCCTTGCATTCGACATTCTTCCAAGACTTCTTCCCAAACAGGGCGTTCATCATCGCTTTGAACTATTCGAGCATAAAAATCCTTTAAAATATTCAAAAAGATTAAAGTATCTTGTTGTTCAGCCCGAGTTTTTTTGCTGACCATATTGTTAAGTCTGAAATTGAGTTAATTTACCATAAAAAATAAAATAAGCTTTCAAATTTTTAAGAAAGGAAACTTTTTCATCTCGAAAATAAATTATAATTGAAAAGATAGAAATATTTCAAACAATTTCACTTTAAAGGAAACTTTTCTATCTTTTCAATAAAATAAGCGGCATGATGAAATTTTGACTATCCAAATTAAAAACGATTATTAAAAAAAAAAGGAATTGCAGGATCTCCAAAGAATGTTTTCGAGTTGAAACAGAACATTTCATTGTGCAAAAAATAATTCGTTTTTAAAGTACCACGGAGGAATTTCTTCTCTTTACGAATCTCTCTCTGGTATTATTACAACACTAATTAAAAAAAGATATTTTAACCATAAAATCATCAGATTTACCATCAAAAATAAAATTATATTCACTATATTATAGTGTTTAAAAATGAAAGAGTTTAAAAATTACGAAAATTTTTTGGTTGCCTTTTGCTTAAAATTACATTTTAAATTTTATTGTCGAGCTTAATTTGTCTTAGTTTTTTGTTTATTAATTGATACACAAAGTTGTAAAAAATGCTTATAAAATGTATAATTTCTATTTTTTAATTTCACAACAAATGCCCCAACAATTCAATACTGGATTTTATGACAAAATCTTTTTCAATGCTATGACAAAGCATGATAGTAACACTAAAAAAATTCACTTACGAATATTTTTGTTACTGTCTCTCGTTGCAATGTTGTTTAAGCTTCTATATAAATATTACTCCTGTAAAATTTAAAAATAGGGTGAATCAAACGCATGAAACAACCAATATTTTCCAGAATGACTAAAAATGCTAAGCTTTTAAAAAATTCACCAGTGAAAAAAACCATATTGAACTGATGAAACATGAAAAATAATTTATTTAAAATATTTGTATCCCTTTTAATTATATTATTGCAAAATAACATTAGTGAAATGCGAATTGGAAAATATAAAATTAATTTTTTTACAAAAATAAAGTGGATGATCTTGAGGGCGGTGTAATGTTTCCATATTATTTTTCGAAAATAAAAAAAATTTGTTTACAATTTTAGAAGAAACCATATCTCAAAGTTGAATTAATTGATATGCAATTGTTGGCAAAAACAAAACTGAATAAAAATCATGAATTTCCAAAAATAGTTTTTTTCAATTTTATGATATGATATAAAAAAAAACATACAGAAAAAATTTTTTGGCACAGTGATTGATGAATTAATAATAAAATATTTGTAATTTTTCCAGATTGAAAATAATAAATTGCTTTTAAAAGACGTTTGCAAACTCAAGATAATATGATTTTGGCATTTTGAAACAAAGGAATCAATATAAGTTACAACCGGTTTTACAACATCGATTGAATGTTCAACAGCCGCCAGTTTAACATCTTTTGTTTCAGCAAAATGCTTTTGGAATTGAACTATCCAAACATTTCATACAGTAGTCATTAAAAAAGAGTATCTAGAAAATCTTAAACCCTAAAACAACGTTTTTACACCTTTTTTTCATAAATTCAAATCGGCAATCATTTTTCATATCTTCGGGATATTAATCACAAAATGCTCAGATAGGCCTATGAAGCAGTGTATTGCCGATACCACTTTTTTGCGATACCGCTCCGACACAGATACTTAAAAATTAACCGCTACCGTTACCGCTTCCGTGCCGCTACCGATACTTGCAAATTATTTAAATTCTAAAAGATGCATAAAAGAACCTAAATATAAATTTGTTATTTTTACATTTCAACATGGAAAATAGCTCAGCTGTTCTCCATTTTAATAAAATATTAAAGCTTCATTAAAATTTCCTATCATAAGTTATGAACCATAACAATTTTCACTTTTCGTTCTTAAACACGTCGATTAACGGACATTGTGACAATTTTGAAGTAAAGTATGAAAATGTGTTCTTAAGCTTTTCTTGAAGAAATGAATTGCTTGGGTGATTGATTGATTCCATATAAATGTACTTTTTATTTTTGCAAATTTTTTGAGCATAAAAAAACTGCAAACATTTTTTGCTTGACACCTGGCTAAGAGTCGGTGACATTTTTTATTCAAATAAAATATTCATTTCAAAATATTTAAATCAAGAAAAGCTTCTTAAAAAAATAGATTCACAAAAGGTTTACGCAAATTAAATATTAAAAAATCGTCATTAAATTAATTTATAATAACTGTTAGCACAAACAAAGGTTCATTTTGAAGATAAAACTTTTAAATTATTTCCATTGAACTGTTAGTTGATAATATTAACAATGTATTTTAATATTTTAAAAATTTATTGGATTATAGAACAAAATAGCATTTTCACAAGGTTTTTGGATGGTTTCAATTTGCTTTCTTAAAAGTTTTTATGTTTTTATCAGTTGAAAAAAGTTGAAACAAATGATTGCATAATTTGTTTCATTTCTTTCAATTTCTTTCATTAAGTATTTTGAATACATTCCTTTTTTGAAATAACATTTTTCCTTTCTTTTTTTATTATTTTGCAATAAGATATTCATAAAAAGCCATAGAACAGCAGGTGATTTTATTTGTGGATAACGACATTTTCTGAAAATAAAAAAAAAGTTGTCCCATAAAACCTCAAACAACAAAAAATTAAATGCGTAAAAAAATGTTTTTACGCTTTAAGGTTTATTCTTAATTTTAACAAGAAAACTAACTCAAGCTTTAATACATTTTCCATAAGAAAAAAAAGAAAGTTACTTTTATGTAATAAAATTAACTTTCCTGTTTTCTTTCAATATTTTTTGGTAAAAACGAAAGAGTGAGAAAAAAGAAAGGAAAGGCAGGTAGAAGTCCACCTGCAAGCTACAGGATCAATGACGCTTTATAATAAGCTAAAAAGTTATGAAAAACAGGGCCCAATATTGTTTTGCGGCATTTTTTACCTGGTAAAGAAAGAAAGAGAGAAAAAAAGGCGGAGACATATTTAATTTTCGGGAACAGATGAAATTAAGTCTGGAGTCAAAAAAGAAAAAAAAGGAAAAATAGAACGATAAATTGTATTAACTTTAAAAGTAAAAACGCTTTTAAAAACGATTTTACTTTCAACATTACAGTAATTATCTTTGGGATGGAGAGAGATTATAGTTACAAAATTATCCTTTATATTTTATTTTTGTTAAAAGCAATTATCATTTTTTTAGGTTGTTAATTTTTTTTTCTTGCTTGCTCATTGAACATTCCATTTATCTTAATCCATACCTTTATATATCCTCAATTTTGATTTTCGTTACTTTTTGCTTTTTTTCCAATTTTAAAAGTTTTAATTTCATATATACTCCACTTAAAATAAAAAAAGGAAAATAGCACTGTTGTGAAAGAAAGAAAAAAACTTTTTTTTACCTTTGAAAGATGATAACTACTTTCACCTTTTTTTAGAAGCAGAAAATTTTAATATATTTCTAGGAAATAAGTGGAAAAAGAAAAAAAGTATATATCTTCTTCAGGATGTCTAATTAAAGGATAAATATGAGTTATAACTTTAATCGAAGCTTTTTTTCTCCTTCTTTTTTCTTATTTAAAGTTTACCCAAGGGGTATTAAATAGAAAAAAATTTCTGGCTGAAAAATATTTATTTTTAAAATACTGTCATCATTTTGCTTTTGATTACGTCAGATTTAAAATAAAAGAAAACTTTTTTTGTTAATAAAAAAACTTAATTTGCAACATTTTTTTGTTCTCTTTTTTTGCCATATGAATACAGTATTCCCAAGAGACACCTGTTTCATGGATTTTTAACAAAAATATGATTAATATTAAATATCAAAGTTAATGTTAGTTTTTTCTAATATTTATTTTTAAGTTAAAATCGCCTTTAGGGAACTGCAATAGAAAGCTGAATGTTTTTAGGATTAAATTTTTTCTACACATTTTTTAAAACTCTAGTCTTTTTTTTTCTAACCTACGCATTATATTTCATTTTTCTTTCTTTCTTTTTAAGATAAGATTCTTCCGTGCCGGTGTAAGTAAGTAATTGTTTAAATGCACGGAAGTGTAATTTTCTTATATATTGTTTCTAAAAAGCCTCCCTATCATTATCCAATTAAATAGGATTTATATCGTTTATCCACATGGATTTTTTTTAATTTTTTGTATTACTTTTTTTAAAAATTTTGTTTTCAAATTTTTCATTTATGGACATAAAATTTTTTCTTTTGAAATACCTCAGAAGGAAGTGATTGCAGCATTAATCAAAGAGAGATAACATCACACTTTATCTTTTTCTCCCCTTTTTTCTGTTTACCCATGGATATATTATATTGCTCAGCAGGCTAAAAAATTTATTTTGGACAATGTCTGGTTTTTTTTATTCTTCATCATCTTTGTCTCATTTTCTTTTTTTTTTATTTTAAAAAAGCCGCGGCTTTGAAACCAGAATCAATCAAGCTTTTTTGGAGGCCTCTTTCTGTTTCTCTTTCTTCTTCCTTTCTCTACCATGTAGGATATCCAGATTTTCACGGGATTGGCGTGAATCTTATATCATCGACGGAATTAAAAAAAAGTAGAAGATGCATACCAATTGCTCGCGTAATCGACGATCAAAAGTTTTGGACATAGAAAAGAATTTTCTTTTCCTTTTCCTGGGAAGAAGTCAAAAGGAAACATTATTATTTATTTCTTTGCAACATTATTGGTGTCTTAAAAAAATGATGATTGGCTGGTGTCCTTTTTTGGATTCCTTTTTCTCCCCCCTCTCCATTCTGGTTTAAAACAACTTGCATTGCATCTTTTTTTATTTTTTCAGTAATTGATCTCCATGAAATCAGCGATCAAAAAAAAGTTTTTTTGGGTTACATTTTTTTCCTCTCTTCATTTTTTGCTTCATAGATTATCTTCTCATGTTATTCTCTTTTTTTGCCAAGCCGTAAATCAGAAAAAAAGAAAAAAGTGCGATTTTAACGATAAACGAAAAAAAAGCGATAGAGAGAAATTGATTCCAGTTAAAATCAAAAGTTCTGGATATATAAAATACTACTTGGGTCAAAGGTTAAAACAAAGTGTGATTGAAAAAAAGAGAGATAAGCTTTGTGTGATCTAATTTTTTTTCTTCCCTCAGTAAATGTTCAGCATTAAAAAAAGAAGGAAAGAACAAAAAAGGGAGTGGATTAAGGACTTTTTTTTAAGATCGTTATCGCAATATTTTAGGCAAAGAGGAAAAATGTAAGTTTGTAAATGGAGAAAGCTGTTGGCACTTTAGTAGATTTTTTTCACACATGCTTAGAAAACAAACTTCCGGATCATCATTTTTTCCTGCTATCGCCTTTTTTTTGTTTATATCTAACAAATTTAAAGCTTAAAAAAACTAAATTCTTTGCTAACATCTGGTTAGTGGATTGAAACATTCTTTAACTGAGGATAATTGCCATGTTTTTTGTTTATCTTGAATTTTGAGAGTTTGTTAAAGCATGTTTATAGTTTTTTTAATTTTGTACACTTGTGAATAAAAAATTTTCAGCTGATTACGGTATTTTTTGATGGTTTATTAAATTATTTTGAACTGCAATATTTATTTGCTTATGACTTAATTTAAAATCTTTTACAAAGTGCATTTTTAAACGTTAAAAATAGTTTAACTGTTGTTCCCAGGGTCATGAACGGCAAATTATAGTAGCATTTTAAAAGCTTGCTTTTCCGTCGATCATTCCAAAATAAACGAAAAAAGATAATTTTTATTTATTTAGTTTTTTATTTTACAGCATCATCGCGGCATTATTCTCCTCCTAAAAATAAAGGAGAAAAGACAGGTCAAACGTTGATGATGATTTGATTTTTTTTAATATTTTGTTTGTATGCCATTCCGATATATATAAATATATATATAAATGTTTGACGACCTCGCTATAAAGCGTCCAGGGTGTTCTCCCTTCATCTTCTTCTTCTTCTGATAACTAACTAAGATTAGAATGCGATCGTTCAAAAAAAAACTCACAGGATAGTATTTTTTGTTTCTAAGGAAAGGTCACAATTATTTTTGGAAGGCATATTCTTTCACTTAAGTTTCCGACATGATAGATCCTACCTAAAAAATAAAATGATGTGTTTGTCATTTAAACGAAAAAAAAACACAAAATTAAAAAGGCAATTGCCGCCGCTTCTGTTTTTATGAGATGATAATCTTTTCCGATCAATCTTTGAATTTTCCATTCATTTTCTGGAAGTCAAAAAATTTTTTTGTAACTTTTTTTTGTTTTCCCCTTTATTAAGTGTTGCGCAGTTCCATCATTTAAAAAAAGAAAATGAAAGGTATGCAAAAAAGGAGATTAAAAAAGCCCTTGTAAACATTTATCCAGAGATTTTTCATTCTTCATTTTTTATGTGAATGTTGATTTTTTCCTTCGGTTTAGGAACCGCGTTTTGTTTAAGTGTTTTTTTTTCTTCTTTTTCTTCGGAAGTTTTCATTAATCTGGCCTTGAGAATGAAAAAAAAGATTGGGTATCCAAGGAGTAGTAACTTTCACCTTCTTTTTTTCTGCTGTTGAAAAAAAAGAAAAGTTAATAATAATTGAACCGATCCCATTTTCCCGTGCCACTCTATCGTATAAAATGATGTAATGACGATCGACAGCTTTTTCTCCTTTTCCTTCCTTCCTTCCTTCAACATGCCATTGCCGTACATATATTTATTCCCGAATAAAATACAAACAATCTAATCTTTCATCGGCCCGAATAATATTAATAACAATACTATCGGCCTTTTATTTTTTACCTGGAATATCATAGATGAGCCACGACCAAACACTGTAATTGAATCCCTGGCCAAAGTCGTAAAAGATATATCGTAAAAAATAGTTCCTTTTTTCCACGACTAAAAGATTGTTGTTTTTTTTCTTCTTCTGATATTAGAGGTTAAAATATGTATCCTTTTTTGTCTATCTTTATTTGCTTTTTTTTCATTCGACAAAATTTTATTTTATCGAGTTAACATTTATTTTTAATCCATTATTTTTGATACTGTCATTTTTTCCATATTCATTTTTTGATGATGATGGAGTAATATTTAAACTTGAAAATAATAAATCCTTATACTAAATTCCTAAATCCTGAGTAGAAATCAATGTTTCAAATTCAACATTTATTTCGAGTTTTTTTGTTCATTTTTTTATATGAATTTCCAGTCTCTGATATATATGTGATGTTGAAGAACAATTAATCTTTTTCCTCTTTTTTCGGATTATGTATAGCAAGTTATATTATTTTTTGAAAGTAATAAACAATTGAACTATTTTTATACCTCAAAAAAAGTATAGGACAACATTTGCATTTCTCTTTTTTTTTAAAGCAGCTACCGTATATGAAACATTCATTTCTGTGGGGGGCCTTTCTTTGCGAAAAAAACATCATGTCTTTTTTTCACTCTCTTCATTTTTTTATCCAGACATAAAAAAAACGTATAAATTTGCTTTTGTTTTAAAAATTGCAGAAAAAATGTCAACTTTTAAGCCGTTTACAATCAATTAGGCATCACTTTCATTTATTTGATTTTATTTCGATGAGGCCGAAAAAAAAACGCGTTTACCGCAACGGCGTCGGTCGGGTGTTTGGCGGCAGCGCCCAAACTCAAGGTCGCTGTTTTGCTGCTGATGCTTTTGTGTTGCTGTTTCCTCCAGGAATTCACGCAGCAGCCAATAGCAAAATTCAGGCCTACTGGCAGGTTTCTCAACCCAAAAGGAAGAAAAGAAAGGCCGAAGAAGGAGAAGAAGTTTTAGAAAAAGAAAAAATGAAGATTCTCCCAAAAATGAAATTCTTTTTTCGAGCATTCAGTTTTTTGTCTTCATTTTTTTGGTGATTAATTCCATGGCTCCATCTTCTGCCTTTTTTTCTTCTTCCCAGTTTTTTTTTTGATTTTGGATTTTTACAACACAAAAAAAGAAAGATTATAAGGATAAGTTTTTTGAAAAAAAATCACCAAAATTGTGTAACAAAATTCAACACAAGAAAACGAGAGAGAGAGAAATTCACTGCGAATAGAAAAAAAAACAAACAAAAAACGATTGTTTTTAAAAAATGCCGAAAGAATGCCTTTGGCAAGTTCATACGCCGCTTTTTTTTGTTTGTCTGTGATTGTTTAATCCGGCGAATGTATTGAATCCTGTATATTTTTGCTTTTTTTCGATTTCTTCGAAACGCATTCGAATAATTCTTTTCCGTGATTAAAAAATCTTTTTTTTTCTTCCTGATGCTCCTGACTTTCTTTCTTTTGCAAAAAAACGTTTTGTATTTTATTTGCCTAAAAAATGTTTTTAAAAATTGCGGTTAAAAAATGGTCAGACCTTTCAAAAGCTTGTTACATTTTAAACATTTATTTTTTTGATTACTTTCTCTCTCTCTCTTTGATTCGGTTCCACCCCAACGCTTTACCTTTATTTTTATTTGCGACCTTGGAAGAAAGGAAAAAGGCATTTTTGGAAGAAAAAATAAAAGAAAAAGTTAAAATTACGTCTTTCCCGGGAGCAACGATTTACTCTCGACAGTCATTAAATAAAAAACTTCTTCCGGTGCTCAAATCAAAAAATTTAGACCTGAAACGTTCAAATTTTTTCCCTTTTCTATCAAATTTGGACAAACCTATCAGCGATTGAATAATAGTTACTTTTTTTTTCTGTTACGTAATAGGAATTGTAACAAACGCAGTATAAAATAACAGCTCGTTAAAAAGTACGCTTTTTTGCATCCCGAAAAAAAGGGGGAGAAAAAAAGAAGAAGAAAGAGTTAAATGCCTGCATCATCGCCATCATTCATAAAGCATGAATTAATGTGATTCAATCAAAGAAAATAAAACAGAAGAGAAACATGGGTACTCTACTTTTGTCTGTTTCTCTCTCCAACTTTATAGAGCCTGTGGTCGTTCTTGTCTCTTTTGCCATGTTCTTTACGTCCAAGAAAAAATGTTCTTATTGTCTTTGAAGAATTCCGGTTTCATGCAAAAATCAAAGTGGACGAGACTTCATTTTTTTCCTTTTTCATCAAAGAAAATTTATCAGAGGCAATTTTTTTATCAAAACTTTTGTAATCATCTCCGATCGTTGTCTTTTTTCTTTTATTTTTGTAAATGCTTATTTCTTTTTTTCGCTTTTTAAAAAAATCATCCGGGAGATTAAAAAAGATTCCTTTTTGGGGTTTATTTCATATCCTTGCCACCTTTAATTTTTTTGGGAAAAACATCTGTCCCTGCCTTTTTTAGCTGCAAAAACTTATACTGTGGAAAAAGTTTTTTCAAACATTTTTATGAAATGAAAAAAAGTTTTAATCAACATAGGATTTTCCAATTTAAAATCCCTCTTTCTTTCTTTTTAACGCTCATCGCTTATATAAAATCAAGCTATGCAGGGAGCAGCCAGGTTGTTTTTGATTGTATTGCGCATAACATGTATAATCCCAAGCCATGGATATTTAGTCTTCCTCTCTCCCTCCTTTTTATTTTATGAAATGAAACAAAATCCGCCCAGTTTTTTTTAGCCTTTTTTCCAATTTTAAAGTTTGTCTTTTTTAGATAGTTACAAAAAAAAATTTATGTCCCAGGAATTGGAATATTTCACTTTGTTTTTTTTTCATTTCCCTATTTTTGGAAATTTACCTTTTTTCTTTAATATTTTCTTGCAGCTTCCGTTTTTTGAATCGGAAACGTCAATGCCGATTTTTTTGTTTGTGGACTTTAAGCTTTTTCTTATTCCTCAATGTCGTCGTTGCCGTTTTTGATGGTCAAAAAGAGCGCGTTCCAATATATAAAAAAAAGTGGGTTTAAGCAAGTCTCGTTTGCTCTTCTTCTTAGGATATAACTTCAATTCGGAATTTTATTTTTCCTTCAAAAAATAAAGAATAAACAGATCAAAAGATGAAACTGTCATCATTGTGCCATTTGAATAACTTTTTCTTACCCAATAATTTAAAAGCTTTCGAAAAGCATTTTTTTCATTTTTGTCGTAATTTTTTTTGCGCTGAATTTTATAAGGCTTAAAAAAAGCGAATGAGAGAGAGTGAGAAACCCAAACAAAAAACAGCTTTTGATGAAAGAAGAATGATCAAACAAAAAAACAAAATCACTGATACGTTAACAAATTTAAAAAAGTACACGAGATTTAACGTGTATTTTATTACAAATTAAAATATTTACCTGGATTTCATTTTTCCACTTTTTTTTAATAAACTGTAATTATTTATGGTCTACTGCTTAATTCTTTTTCACATTTGACTTCTTCTTTCTTTTTTTTACCTTTTTTTTCTTTTCTTTCCATTATTATTTTTTTGGGTTAGCATCATTCTTAAAGCGGCATCATCTTTCGGACTCTTGAGTTTTAGTCTAGTATCCACAGTCCCTATTTGTTTAAGCGTCTCCAAAAAAAGAGTTGATGAATTTTTTTTATTTGGTTCCGATCTATCTTAAAAAGTTCCGGTGGTTCAACTTCTGTACGAAAATAGGAGATTTTTTGTGAAAGTACAAAAATAAAGGAAAAACTACGCTGGCTTTTCTTTTTTTGGGATCGACGCACGATAGCAAAGTGGTCAAAGGATTTGTTTGGCTTTTATATATTTGTTTCTGTTTTTCCTCCTCCTTTTTTTTCTGTTGTTGATCGAGGGCCGACAACTAAAGCTATGAGAATAATGAAGTTGGCGTTTTAAAGAGGGGTCGGAAGCATTGCTTTTTTTTACCTATA
This sequence comes from Panagrolaimus sp. PS1159, assembly GCA_963922195.1. Classification (NCBI taxonomy): domain Eukaryota; kingdom Metazoa; phylum Nematoda; class Chromadorea; order Rhabditida; family Panagrolaimidae; genus Panagrolaimus; species Panagrolaimus sp. PS1159. The sequence continues at coordinate 4,242,935 of CAWUHW010000002.1, forward strand.
TGCTTTTTAAAAATCTTCGTAATTTATTACTTTTTTAAGCTTGATTTTTAAAAAAGATCCATTTATTACAGATAAGCAACGCCCCATTTTTTTTTTTATAAAACCGTTACACATATATAAATCAGCGGCAAAAAGCAATATGAATCAAATGATATCTTGTTTTCATTTCTTCTGGCCTTTGATTTGTAAAAGCTGCTTAAAACCATGCATTTTTATACGCGGAAGAGATTTTTTTGCAAAAAATACTAAAAAAATTCGGCGTTTTTTTGTATATATTTTTTGTAATGTCTAACGGTTTTTTGTTCGTTTGTTATCATTCCTTTGTTTCGTGATTTTTTAAATGTAATTTCGTAATTAAAAATCCCTTTCGTTTTAACTATCATCTAATTCTTTTTTTGTAGTGTCCATATATTTATTGTTCTTTTTAACACTCATTCAAAAAGTGGTTAATCCAACAACCATAGTAATAATAATAATATTTTCTTCGGTGTGTTATCAATGGAAGGTATGAATGCTTGCACTCAATGTGGTTATACAACAACAGATTTTGCTGAATTTGCTGTTCATATTGAACGACATGAAAAATCATCTGTTATTGTAAGTCAAAAAAATTTTTAAAAATCTTGTTTTCTAACATTTACAGTAATCACCTTTTAAACAATTTTCTAATTATTCTAACTTTTTCTTTTCTTTCGTAATAAATCAAAAAAATTATTTTAACTGTTTTTATTACGTAAAAAATACCTTTTTTTAAATATATAAAAAAAGTAAAAGTTATTTCCGTAAAAATCCCGATTTTTTTTCTTTTCTGCTGCTCCATTGGGAGAACGTTTTAATGCTCTCCGCCTTTTTCCTTTCTTCTTTTTTTTTCAATCCGAGGTCATGGTCGATTTTAAGTCTTGTCGCCTTTAGGGAAAAACACGGGAAGAAAAAAAAGGAAGAATAGAAATGGAAAAAAAAGAAAACGGTTGATTTTGTCAATATTTTATTGCGCCGAATTTTTCTGGAATTTAAAAAATAACAAAAAAAGCTAATTTCTTATTTTTTCCTTTTATTTTGAAAAGGGAAGTACTGTAGTCCTTGGATCAATTGTTGTAAAGTTGTTGTTATTGCTGACTGCTGCCATAGTGAATCAAAATCTGTTTTTTTATTTTATTTAAAAAAAAATATTTTGATATCTCTCTCTTTTTTTTATCTCTCCATTCTTTTTTCTTGGCCAAAAATTCCAAAATATATTTTTTTAAAAATCTTTCTTTTTTTGTTCCGAATTAATGTTTCGTTCTTTATCTTTTTTTGAAACATTGTTTTCTTTATCCTGCTCGTCGATTGCTGGGTGAACTAGCACCGATTGCTGCAGCAATTTTGAAAAAAAAACAGTTTTTTTTCGTGTGTCATCAAATGATTTCTTGTTTTTCCATTTTCCAATTTTTTTGAGCCGATTTAGTCACGGCAAAGTAAGCATAAAAGAGGGCTGCCGCTTTTTTCTATTTTAAATAATGCATCCTGTATGCAGCTGATCACTTTACTAATTTGCATAATAGCAAATACTGGATATGGATATAGCAGGAAACAAAAAAATCATGATTTTTTTTCATACGATTAGTCATTAGCAATCTGTTCAGAGAAAGTAACAAGAAGTTAATTTCTCTTTTTAAAGGTGTATCTCAAATGGCACATCTTCTACAAACTTTTCCTCTTTTGTTTTTAGTTCCAAAAATGACTTTTTTAAAAAAAATATTTTTTCCATTCTTTTGCTTGCTTGTTTTTGCATATTTTTAGCATCAAGTTTACTTCGCGCAAGCCAATCCCTTCTTTGTCGACCTCTTCCGCATTTTTGGATTTTGTGTACAAAAATCTTGTCCTCCTATTTTTTTCCTTTTCTTCCTTCGATCATCTATCTTTGTTTGTGGAATGAAACTTTTATTTTTACTTCGCGTTGACCGCAACTTCCGCTGACCGCCCGCCGGGGGAAAGAGGGTGGAAAAAGGAAGAAGTCCAAAACATATTTGATCATAAATAAATATATACTAACGTTAGTTAAGTTAGCTAGCTTGAACTTGCAGAAGAGAGAAAAATACGGAACGGTCAATGAGTTTACCTTTTTTGTTGAAAAATAGAAAATGAAATAAAACGTTGCTTTTTTTATTCCGTTTTCTTCGTCGATCATCTCAAATCGGATCGTCTAACACTTCACGAACAGAAGAAGAAACTGCGGCAGCTTTATTCTCACCCCCAAAAATGGCTTTTATAAGTGGGTTTCCGCTCACGTATACCACAAAAATAAATAAATAATAATAATTTTTATTTTCTGATGGCTTTTTTCTTCTCTTTTTTTACTTTCTTTTTTCTTGGACGTGCTTCTTTACTGTCATATAATAAATTAATTATTTAATTTCTTGGAATAAGCAATTTTTCTTTAAAGCTTTTTCTACCGTAAAAATAATTGATAATTTTTATTCCTTTTTTTTAGTCGTGGTCAAGTGTAAGTACTCCAAGTACATCCCCACGTGGTTCAACTGACAGCGGAATAAGTTCTTCCGGTGTTCCGGAAGAATTATCACCTCAAGCATTAAATAAAGCTGATTCACCAATTACTAGAACTGCTACAATTGGTGAAGAAGAAATAACAACAACGAAAATTCCCCCAACATCTTCTTCTTCTTCATTATTTCAACCTTCACCAGCAATGTTTCTTTCAACTCAATCTTTAGCAGGTTTAGGAATGGTTGCAGCAGCAATGGCAGCAGCAAATGCCGAAAAGCTTAAAACATCAATTGAAAATAGTAATAATACATTTTTAACTGAACAACTTTTATCACGTTCATCACCAATTGAAATTCCAACAAAATCTGAAATCCTTCATGAAGAAAATAATACACATCATGGACGAAAAAGTGGTGGTAAAGCTGAAAAAGTTATGCATTCATGTCCACATTGCAATTTTACAACTGTTATGTCACAACATATGAAAAGTCATTTGGTAAGGAAAAATAAAAACAGATTCGTCATTTAACCCGAATTTTTTTTTTTGATTTCATAAAAAAAACAATTTAATCTTATTTTTATAGGAAGCACATGAGCGTCATCAAGGACAAATGTATCAATGTGATATTTGTCAAATGCAATTTAGTCAAAAAGCTAATATGCATCGGCATCGAATGCGGCATAGTGGTGTAAAACCATATGAATGCCGATTTTGTTTTAAAAAATTTTTCCGTAAAGATCAAATGCAAGAGCATTCAATGACACATATTAAAACAGGTGATGATTTTGATTGTCCGGTTGCGGGTTGTACACAACAATTTTCACAACATTCTGCATTACGAACACATCTTGAAGATCAACATATCATTTCTGCAACTCAACAAGCAAGTTGTAAACGATGTTCATTATTATTCTCAAATTCTCGTCGCCTTCTTTTACATTATCAAACAAAACATGATGAAGCTGATGTAAGTTTCTTAAAAACAAAAAAAGTTTTAAGTGAATAAAAACGTTTTTTTAGGCTTCACTTAAACGTTCATTTAAAGATGAAACCAATGCATTTACAAGTTTAGCAAATCTTGATTTAAATGCAGCAATGCAATTATTAACTGGAAATAATAATAGCAATAATGTTACATCACCATTAAGTGAAAAACAACCACCACCAAAAAAGCGACGTATAAATAGTAAGAAGGGAATTTCAAATCAATTGTCAGCTCCAATGTCACTTTCTGTTTCTCCACAAACCCTTTCAACTACAACAACCCCTCCGCCCCCAACATCCGCATCAACAACACCAAAAGGACTTTCAACACCTGTATTCAATTCAATTGCATCATTTACAGAAGAATTTTTACCACTTGATATGAGTAATAAACGTTCAAGTGATAGTACAAGAATTGAATCACCAATTCAAAGTTCAAATGTTGTTTCAGTTGTACAATCTCCAAAGAAATCTCTTACACCTGATATCGAAAATGATGATGTTGTTGTTGATGTTTGTGGAACAGAATTTGATAAAGAAATTAAAACAGAAAAATCTTCCACTTCACCAAAGCTACCAAAAGCTGAAAGTCTTGATTATGAAAGAGTTATTGCAAATGGATATAAATTTGGTATGAGACCTGAATTTTTGCCACTTATGAATGGCGCATTTAATCCATTCTTTTTGGTAAGCTTTAATCATTATCATTTTTTTTTTTTAAAAAAAGTTATTTTTTAAGACTTCAAAACCTGATCAACTTTTATGGAATCATGATTCAAATGTTTCGACAACAATTACATCATTACCTTCATCACTTCTTTGCAGCAATAGTAATAATATCAATATTAATGGAAATGAAGAAGTTTCAACTTCAACAACTCATTCACCATCCGATCGTTCAAGCACAGGCTCAATTGATAAAGAGCCATTAGAATGTGGACATTGTGGAATTGTTTTTAATGATCGAACATTACATTTACTTCATAAAGGTCTTCATTCAGCACAAGATCCATGGAAATGTAATTTATGCGGGGCAATGTGCTATGATAAATATGTTTTTACTTCACATATGATTAGCTCAGATCATGCTTAAAAATCTTTGTACTTTTATTATCTCTTTTTTCATATCTCGTAGTTTTTAAAAAGTAGTTATTTAAAAAAATGTTTTTTAATAGATTTTTAACATTCCTTTTTCTTTTCGCTTTTTTTTCAAAAATTTTCGCATTATTTTTTTTATGCTTTTATTTTTAAATGCGAGTATTAAGATCTTTTCTTTCAAAAAATGTTCTCGTTTCTTTTTCATAATATTTATTTTTCTATTTTTTAATTAATAGAAAATTAGATAATATTTCCTCTTTTTTAAAAATCATCTCTCTCTCTAAAAATGTGATAGTCAGGCTCTACTTCATTTCATTCATTCATTCATTTTTACACTTCGTTCAAAGTTAATAGACACAAAAAAAGATTTATTCTTACAAATTTTTTATTATTCAATTCAGGAATGTGCCAGATTTTTTTTGTTATATGTTTTTCAGTAGTTAAATTTCTTAGATTTTTATAAATTTTTTCATTAATTCGCTTTTACTCTTTTTTAAAAATGTTTTTTTATTTTGCTCAAAAAAGGGGCAAAATATTCGGGATATAATTGTTTTTTTGTTATCTTTTATTTTAATAAGATGATCATCATGAATTTGTATTGTTTTTTTTTGTAAAATATATTTTTTTAGAATTACGCATATGAGAGCTTCTTGTCATATCTTTATGGTTATTTTTATATTAAAGGAATTTAATTTGTAATAAATTTTTTTAAGAAACTTAAAAATGTTGTTATAAAACATAAAAAAATTTGAAATAGTGCATTTGATTTTGAAAGTTTTTTTCGGTCTTTTAAAAGAAAGAAAAATTTTTAAGCGATAAAAAACAATAATAATTATTAAAAGTATAATTTATTCTTGCCATCTTACAAAATTCATAAATTTATAATCAAAACTTTGCACACTGTTTTTACTCAAGTTTAAGCTTGCTTTTAGCCATTAATATTATTATTTATATATTTATTTCCCCAATCCACCTCCAGCAAGAATATCAAAATTGCTTTTTCGAAGACTCTGTCGTTTTTGACCAGAAAATAATTCAGCATCACGCTTCTAAAAATTTGTTTTTATTTTTGAAATAGTGTTATAAAATAATTTATATTTACTATTTTATGATTATTTGTTACTTCTTCTCCATCAGTATCATAAAGAATATTATAAATCAATGAAGCAATTTTTTGGTCATCTTCATCTGCTGCAGATCGCTTAAATGCTCTTTCACCACCAAGTGAACGATAATATATTTGTGGCTAAAATTATTTCAATATTAAAATTGCAATTATTTAAAAATGTATAAAAACAGCATACATTATTAAAGGGTAACAAAAGATCAAAGCTATGTTTACTTGGTCTAATACTGTAAGAATTTACTGCCTAAAAATATAAAATTCATTTTTTAGTGAAATTTGCTTGACTTACTATAACAAATAATGCAGCGAAAAGAATCATTTCCATTTTTAAAGACATTTTTAATCTAAAACTGAACGAGAAATTTATTTCTTAATTTAGAAAAAAACGAAAAAAATGAATACGATAAAAAATGTTAAGTAAAATTCAAAATAAAAAAAGCTACAGAAAATTCAAGAAAAAATAAAAAAATTTATTCAAAGAGGAATAAAGAATTCAAAGACAATATTTATATTAGAAAAACTACTCATCTCCTTTGTTTTTATAAGTTTTTTCCTTCAATGCTTTTATTCAGTTAATAATATTACTTTTAAAAGTCAAAATGTTAATTTATGTTTTTTCTTGTCATATTTTGAAAAAAATGTGTATGAAAAGAAAGAAAACGTGTGTTGAATAACAAAAAATAACCTTTTTTTAAGAAAGCATTGTTTTCGTCATTTTTACGGAATTAAAATGACGATAAATTTTTTTTTAAACTTGACAATGATTATTTGCAAATTAAATATTTTTTGGTAACTAATCTTTATTCAGAACAGACATTTGCGGGGTAAGAGTTGCAAAATACATATAAATTTAGCTTTTAAAAAAAAGATATACAAAACGACTTTTTTTTATTATCATCACCGGAAATGGAAGGAAGCACACAAAAAGTTGAATGTTGAGAGTATTACGCATTTTTTTTTATTCATCAAGAACAAGAGGAAGTATAACAGAAATTTCACGTTTACCCAAAGATTGTCCGGCAAGGCTATCGAAATAACGTTTATGAAAATGTAAGAGCGGTTGTTCTGAACGTTTTCCAATTGAATCCATAAATGGATTAATTGCTCGCTTTCCTCTCTAAAAAAGAAACAATAATTAATTAATTGATGTAGGAGGAAGAAAACAAATAAAATTTTTATTACCATTACATAGCATTCAGCTTCAATGGAAAGAAAGGCTGCCAAAAATGCAAAAATTACCAAAAATGCCAAAGTTGATCGCATCTTTTTTATGTAAAAATTTCTAAAAAAATGACTTTGAAAAAACAAATGTATTAAACACGAATAAAATGAATAAAATGTCGGATTTCACTGTGAAAAAAACGGTTTTTAAACCAATGTCAAAAATTTATTATTCTCACTTTATTGGCATTTTTTAGACTGAAATCCAATTTTACGAATAAAAAAATGACTGAACATTAAAGTAAAAAAATTCAAAGATTTTTAAAAAAAGCATTTTTGTATTCATAGGTAGCACTTTAACAGCGGAAAAAGGTTGACATTAAATACTAAAAAAATTTTATGAAAGTGTAAAGAATCTTTTTTACATATAAATTTTAACCTAAATAAAAGGGTAAAGCAATGATTTATTTAACCGCCTTTCTAAATTCTGCAATAAAATGCCAAAAAAACACGGGTTCTCTAAAAGCCAAAAAAGGTTTGTAATTTGTCAAAAAATTTTAAGGAAAAGAAAATATTTGATAAATCACAAAGCTTTTTTTGCTTTTTGTGAACCTTCAAATTTATTTTAACGTGGAAGTAAAAAAAATTTAACGCCTTTAAAAAAATTTCAATTTTGAGAACAATGAAATAATTTTCTTTTGCTTCCTTGATTAATAACGCATTTTGTTTGTAAATTTAAAAAAAATATATGAATGAATGATATAATGTTATGAGAATTTAAAACTTTTCATTGCTTTAAAAATTTTAAAACTTGACCTTTTCATTTTTGTTTAACAAATAATGGGTGAATGACTCTTTTTACTATTGTACTTCAAAATAAAAACTACAAATGCTTTATTTTCGAATACACCGGATAAATTAAAAGCACTTTTTTTGGATTAAACATGCAAACTTTTTTATACAATTTTAGTAATTAGAAAAAATATCTTAACACGGAAAGGATTTATTAGTTTCCAACAAAAAAAATTGTTAATATTTTTTAATCATCAAGAAATCCTGGATGTCCTGAAAATAGATTTGAACTTTTTGCCCATGGTTTCCATCCATCTGGATTATCATTGGCACCACCAAGTCGTCCGCGAGGTGCACGCATTGAAACATCATTTGGATTTTGAGTTGTTGGAGAACCTTTTTCATCTAATGATCGTCTTCGTCGTGGTCGAGGTTGTTGTGGAGCTGAATTTGGTGTTGCAATTGATTTACTGCTAATATCATCAATTGCAAATGTTTTTCGTGGTGGTGGGGTACTAAATTTTCGAGGGGATGATGGTAGACGAGGTGGTTCATCGTTCATTGGTGACAATCGGCGTTGATTGGAAGGTTTTGGAACATTTGGTAAAGAATTTGGTGGTTCAAAAATTGTTATTGGTGGACTTGCAGGACGTTTCTTTCGGGGTTTGATTGGTTCTTTTGGTGGAGTTGGACTTGGAACTTCAAATGGTGATCTTTGTGGAAGTCGAGGCATTGCAGGTGCACGCTCTTTTGGTTTTGGACTTACACTTAAACGTTCAGGTTGTCGATTCAAACTAAAAAACTATTTATTGTTTTTATTTATATATTTTTCTTGTCTCACTTTAATGGTGTATTTTTTCTTACAGGACGATCAAAATATTCATCAGGTTCTTCAGGAGATAAACTTTTACGATTTTCTGGAGTTCGAGGTGGAGGTGGTTGTGGAAATGCTCTTTCAGCGGGGGTTTCAATATCTCGTGGTGGAGGCTTTGGAAAATCTCTTTCACCATCACCAAAAGACTTTTTTTGTTTTGGTGGTTCATCATCAAATTGACTACCAACTGGTGGGCGATTATATTTTAATGGAGAAAAAGGACGACGTTCTTTCTTTTTCTTTGGTGTCTTGAGTGGCATAACAGGCATTACAGTAGGGGCAGCTAGAATAGGCAAAAATGGAACCGGATCACTTTCATCTTTTGTATACAATGGTGAAGCTAAAATATGAAAAAGTTTATGTTATGCTTTTATTTTTGTTTCTTACGTGTTTCAGGGAAAATTGGGATTGAATTTGCACTATTTCTATCATCTTCAGGAACAGATTGAGGTTTTGGTAAAGCATATTGTTCAAAATTTTGTGGAGGTAAAAAGATATTTGGTGATGGTTGAGTTTCGTGTACAACTGGTGGAACTAACATTGTATTTGTATTAAATGCATTTTCATAAACTGTTATATCATAAACAACTGGAGGCGGGGGTGGAAGGACAGGAACAGATTTTTCACGAATTATTTCATGTGTATGTAATATTGTATGTGTATGTATTGGCTTTTTATTTTCTTTAATTATTGCCTTTTCATGTTGCAATGGTGGAGTCTTTGGAACTGGAATATAAACGGCTTCTTTATTTGAAGGTGGAATAACAAATGGATCCGTTTGACATACAACATCTGCTCCATGCCGCTTCTTTCCATTTTCAATTGGTGATTCTCTGAGAAAAAAAAAAGAAACATTATTTTTAAAAATAAAAGTAATGACTTACTTTTTATGAGAGCAAAGACAAAGCGCCCAACAGAAATGGAAAAGCCAACCTAAACAGCAAAGTAAAAGTCCAAGAAGAAGTAAACCAAAGATCAGCCAACACCACCATGGAACACACCACCCAAAAACATGTGTATATCCACTTCCACATGAATCTGAATCAGCTGATGGGATAGGTGATGTTACATCGTAAAACGGTGTTGAAGTGTCATTATCTTAAAAATTTAAAAGTTTAAAAAACAATTTCTTTTTGTTAATCATACAATCACGTGTTGTACTTTCAATTGTACGTGTTGCATTTGTAACATTTTGAATTGGCTTGGTTGTTGTTGATGTGGTTGATATTATAGTCGAAGATGCTGAAGGTGTTGTTGAAGGCGTTGTTGACAAGGTTAATGTTGTATTTCGGATTATTGTTGTAGTTTGTGTTGCAGTTGTTGAACTTGAATTGGCTGAAGGAGTGCTTGAAACATTGGCAGCCTTTGTAATTGATTTTGTTGACGTTGAAGACAAAGTTGATGAAATTGTTGTTGTTTTTGCAGAAGTTCTCAAAAGCGTTGAAGTTGTTGTTGTTTCGGTGCAATTCATTTTTATATTACAGTAATTTGTATTTTCCATTGCTAAAATTTATCTTTTTCGAAATTTTTTCATTTTAAAAAATTACGTCTATCACAAAGTATATCAGCTTTAATATCACATGGCATATACTGTAACTTTTTTGTAGTATTATTTACGATAAAAGTGCATCGATCAGTTATACTTGGATTCTAAAATTTTGTTGCAATTAACATTGTTTTTTATAATAAAAATAAATTTCTTTCTGCTTTTTTGCATTTATTATTTCCCCACAAAAAAGAAAATTTGTTTCAAAGAAAAAATACATACTCCTTGAAAAAATGAAGAAACAAAGCTGTTACTTAAAAGTGAATAAAAAACATTTGAAGGACACATAAGTGCCACTAAATCAAGTTCAACATTTGCGACAGTTGCACCAGTCATTAAAGGGCGTTCATAATTCTTAAACTTTTAAAGTAAAATTTTTGCACTTGCAAATTTCTTAAAATTTTACCTTTAAAATATATTCATTTAATTGATTGTAAAGTGTTGTGGAATTAATATGTGCTAAAAATCCACCAATCGATGAACATTTTTCATCAGCTTTAGTCCATGAATTTTGAGAATTTCGAATTATTTGATAACAATGCTTTTGATCTGATTGAGCTATTTCAATTCCATCACAGCTACATGCAATTGTACCTAAAAAAACTAGCGATTTGCAAAATGTTAAACCTATAATTGCAAACCTTTAAAAATAAGCAAAAAAATTCCAAAAAAAATTAACATTTGATAAAATAGGATATCTTTCAACTGTTTAATCCTGTTTTTTTCATTCAGAATAAGGTTTATGATGTTAGTTTGTTTTTTCTCCTTTTTTTAAAATATCGTAACTTAGAAACATAGAATTTGCATGAAAGAGAAAATTTTGTTGCTGTGCCATTGTTGCTTGGAAACTTTTTTTATTTGATATTCTTTATCAAAAATATTCCTGCATGTAAGAATTTTTAAGTAGTTATTTATTTGTTTTTAAGCAATTCTGGTTAAAGCTTAAATCAGAAAAACATCTTCTTTTTTTAAATTTTGCACAAAAGAAAAATGCATTAATACAGTAATCAAAGAATGATTTTAAACATGAAAAAAAGGATTCACATTTTATATTTCTGAAACATGGCGGAGGTTACCACAGTAACCCAAATGAAAAAAGCACAAGGCAATTTATAAATTTCAAATTACAAAACACACATTTTTTTAATATTGGAATTTTGCTCCTTGTTTTATTGTCATTTTGTACTTTCTTTGTCAAAAAGGAAAACGTGAGAATTTTTTCGAACACACAGCTGTTAATAATCTCTATGTTTGCTTCACACAAAAAAATATTCTTATTTTTTTTCCTCGAGCAATTTTTCTATATGGAATTTTATGTGTGGGCACAACAAGGTTGCGGTATTTTGAAAAAGCTAATATATTTTTAATAACAACTTTGTAAAAAAATTTTTTTCATTACTATTTTTCGTGATATTTTTTTAATAAACAATGTTAAATGTTTGCATTTATTTTTTTTCAAAGTTAAACATTGCAAATAGATACACCCATTTTTTTCTTTCACCTTCATACAATTTAATCAACTATGACTTCTGAAAAAAAAATAAACCAAAGTATGTCTCTCTTTTTTCTCACTTTTTCTTTTTTCTTATTTTTTACATTTTTAAGCCAAAAAGGCCTTTCAAAATGCTTTGATATCTCTACTTTTTTAAAAGGCTGTAAAACTTTGACAAGAAAAAGTAATTTAAGTTTAATGCGAGTTAAGTTAAATTCTAAAAATTTATTATTCTTAAATTTCATTTACTTTTATCCTGCCCTTTTTTTACAGTTTTGCAACACTTTTTTGTATGCTTTAAAAAAAGGGAGAGAGAGTGTGTGTGTTTTTTTTTTCACTTTTTCACTAATAAAAAAATATGTTTAAGTGTTAATATTATTAAGAATTTTAACGAAAAAAAATAAATTGATTAAAACTGGCTACCTTGTTTTGCGGGTATTCGGAACGCGGAATGTCGGACGGATTTTTTTCAAAATTTAAACAACGAATTGTTCGATCTTCAACTGTTCCGGAATGTAAGTTTTAAGTATTTGTGTTATGATTTTTATTTTTGAATTACAGTAACTGATAGCAGCGGGGGTGGAAGTAGTAGCTCAAAGCCAGTTAAAAAAACTGATGCCAAAACAATCTCAAAAACAATTGATAAACAACTTGCAAAAGACCAAAAGAAAAGTAATGAAAAGTTTCAAGTTTTGTTGCTTGGTTGGTTAAAAAAAGTTTTTTGCTTTTTATAAAATTTACTTTTTTAAGGAGGAAGTGAATGTGGTAAAACTACAATTTTCAAACAAATGAAGTAAAAAACATCTTTGTACTTATGAGACATTTAGCATAATTTAATTTCTTTTTTCAGAATCTTACATTTGAATGGCTTTACAGATGCCGATAAAGCAAATTTTAAGGATCCTATTCGACGAAATATTATTGATTCAGTTTTACAGCTTTTAGCGGCTTGCAAAGAAATTAAAATTGCACACGATTATTCTATCCAGGTGAAAAAAATAATAATAATATTATTATAGGCTAACCTTTAACTTTTATGTTTTGTCTAAAAGAAAAATTCTTTTTTTTAAGATTGCATTGCATGAATTTGAAATTTGGGCAAGTCAAATGACAACCGTTCAAGAAAATATCGAAATCCCTGAACGTATGATTCGTTGCATTCAAATTATTTGGAAAAGTGGTGGAATTCAAACGGCTTACAAAAAGCGTTGGAATTTTTATTTGCTTGATAGTGCAAAATAGTAAGGCTCAACAGCGTGCGCTTTAAAAATTTAAAAATGATCTTCTGAAAGCCAGAACTTTTTCACCAGGTCAGATAAAAAATTCTGTCTTTACATTGTGATCGTCTCATCAAGTTATACAAAAAGTTCTGGCTTTCAGAAGAGCATTTTGAAAGCGCAATAAACAGCACACTGTGAGACTCTTGAATGCTGAAATAATGGCAAAAAAAATTCTTTTAGTTTTTTGGATTCAGTTGCACGAATTGGAGCTGCTGATTATTCTCCAGAAGTACAAGATATAATTCAATGCCGATTTCCTACTAAAGGAACAGAAGAAATAACATTTCGATATGAAAATATGAATTTTTGGTAAATTTTTTATTTAAATATTATTTTTATCATTTTTGTTATAGTATGGTTGATGTTGGTGGGCAACGTTCAGAACGTCGAAAATGGATTCATTGCTTTGATAATGTTAGCATGCTACTTTTTGTTGCCGCTTTAAGTGATTATGATCTTCTTGATCCTGAAAATAATAATCAAGTAAACATTTTTAAAAGCCCTTTCATTTTTACAGTCAAGTTTATTTTAGAAACGTTTAAGTGCAAATCGTTACATTTTTAAAACCATTGTTCAAAGCTCTTTTTTTAAAGAAGCTGCAATTGTTGTATTTTTAAACAAATTTGATACTTTCACAGAAAAACTGAAACATCAACCACTTTCAAAATATTATCCCGAATATACTGGAACAAGTGATCCAAATGAAGCATCAGATTATGTTGGAACACAATTTCGTAAATGTGTTCGAGATAAAAATAAATATTTCATGTTTTGTACAACTGCAACTGATACTCGAAATGTTGAATTTGTTTTTGCTTCTGCAGTTACACATATTATTAATCAAAATCTTCGTGCAACTGGATCATATTAAATTTTTCTTTCAAAGTTCAAGCTTTTTTTCATCTTAAACTAAAAAGATTTTTTTATTAAAAATATAGTGTATAACGGTATATAAACTTTATTTTTTTTCTCTGTAATACTTTGTATTTTTCTTACTTATGCATTTAAGCAATTTATTCACGGTTGAATTATCTTATGTATTTGGTTTAATTTCAATGATTTTTTTGTATATATTGAGAAAAAATAGAAATAAATAAATTTTTTAAAATGTCTAGTTTAAAAAAATAAATGGTTTTCTAACATTTTTTAACATCAATATTGCACCACATTTTTATATAATGAGGCAATATTAAGTAAATTGCATTTGTTTTGATTTGATTTGTTCAACAACAACCAATACCATAAAACCCAGACTTTTTCCATTACCGTATAACAGAAAAAAGGGGCCAAAAGTCAAAAAATCACAATTAACCTTGAATATTTGACTCTCAATTTTTTCCATGAAAAAGTAATTATGCAAAACGTTATTTCAAATCGTTTTTTCTGTTTTTTTTTATAAAGCAACATCGCGTGGGAAATAATGCTTTTGTCCAAGAAACAAATTGCAAAATGCTTTTTTGCGCTTTTTTTTCTACACCTTTGAATAGAACATATATTAGCTTTTTATTGATTTTTGTTGTCTAAAAAAATTGACAAAAGACAGACATTCTTTTTAGCAATTTTAATCATCAAGTCCAGATATCAAAATCAAAAAAAAATCTTTCGATTTTAATTCATTCAATTTCTGTTTTTTGTCTGAAAAGAACATTGGTGTTAAATGGTGCCTGTTGTTTTGATCAGGTGGAATAAAAAAGAAGAAAGAGAAAAGGGGGGAGGAATGGCAGCTCACAAAGGAAGCTGCCAAAATCAAAGGACAGAAAAGAACTGATGTCCTCCTGTTTAATAAAAACAGCAAACGCTTTTAAGAAAAACGAAGAAAGATATCTCTTCCTTTTTTTATGTGTCAAAGCTCTTTTTTTCCGGCGAAAAAAATGTTTCAAATTTTTGGACAAAAGTCAATGAGCGCGCGCGTAAAGGTCATAAAAGGGTTTTATTTAGAAAATAAAAAGTTTTAAATTTAAAATATAGACATTTGAACTTTTTGATTTTTTTTTATTGACGTAATTATACAAACCTGTCTCGTGTAAAACATTTTAAAAGATTGCCCTCAAAAATTTAATTGTTGTAACCATTTTCGTGACACAATTTTAGTATTTTGTTATTTTTAATCTTTTTTATTTACTAATTTCTTTGTTTTAGAATAAATTATGGTGAACCCATTAATTTCTTGGCAAGATTGTGCCGTTTTTGCTTTCAGTTTATTGTTATCTGTTGGAACTGGAATTTATCATGCAATACAGTAAGTTTAATGAAATTTTGAGGTTTTTGCAAAATTTGAAAACTTTTTTGGAAAAAAAATTTTAAACCTTTTGGTACTTTCTATTTTTGCATTTGACATTTCTCTTTAACTTTGTTCCTTTAAAAAAATTTAAAATGGTACCAAAATCTTTGTCATCAAAATTGTGTAACAAAAAAGGTCAAGATTTAAAAGTTCAAAAAAATTTTAAATTCAAAAGCATAACATATTTTTAAATTAACTTTTTTAAATACATAATTTTTAAGCTCATATTTATTACTGAAAAATAATAATGTTGAAAGGAGAACAGCAAAAGATGAATATATGATGGGCGGAAGGAAGCTTCCAAAATTTCCTGTTGCTTTAAGTTTATTAACAACATTTCTTTCGGGAATTCTAATGCTTGGAGTTCCAGCAGAAATGTTTCAACGCGGTGCACATATTTGGTTAAATTTTTCAATCGGTGCTGTTTCTTCACTTATTACAGTATTAGTTTTTCTTCCAGTTTTTTATAAACTTAAATGTACATGCATTCATGAATATTTTATTCATAGGTAATTTTTTATAGAAAATAGATTTAATGAAAAGCGCATTTTCATTTTTTAGATATAATTCAAAACTTTTACGACAAAGTTTTTCTGTAATTTTTTTATTTTTTACTATTGTTTATATGGCTGTTGTAATTTATGCTCCATCGGTTGCAATGTCAAGCGTATTAGGAATTGATAAATGGATGCTTATTCTGGTAAACATTTTTAAGAATTTTGATGTTAAACATTTTCTGCCCTTTTTAGACTTTTGGATTTACTGCAACTGCGTACACAACAATTGGAGGCCTTAAAGCTGTTGTATGGACTGATGCATTACAAGCGATTCTAATGTATGGCGGAGTTTTTGTTTTAATTTTTAAAGGCCTTCTTCATCCACAAGTTGGTGGCTTAAATCGAGTTTTATCAATTGCATATGATAGTGGCAGAATTGATGACCTATTCAGATTTTCTCCAACTATTGCACAGGTTTTTATTTTAATTGTTTTTCTAAAAGTTTAAAACACTTTTTTCAAATTATAGTATAATTCATTTTGGATTAATGTTTTTGGTGGTACTGTAACTTGGTTGGCATCATTTGGGGTTAATCAATTGGCAATTCAACGTTAGCTTTTTTTCTTTTCCTTTTTGGAATTAATTTAATTTTTTAGGTTATAATAGTTTGCCAGCTTTATCTGATGCAAAAAGTATTGTTTATGCAACTTTAATTCCATTCATTGTTCTTTGTTCAATTGTTGCATTCGTTGGTTTTATTGCATTAGCATATTTTTATAATTGTAATCCACTTGAAACTGGTCAAATTGTTGATAAAGATCATTTAACAATTTTATTTGCTTTAGAAATTTTGAGTATGTTTTTATTTTTATTACTGTAATATGATTTAATTTTTAGGTTCAACTCCAGGCTTATTTGGATTATGTAAATTTATTTTACTGTAACATTTTTGAATCTATACTATTATTAGCTTTTTAGATATTGCTTGTATTATGTCCGCTACACTTAGCACACTTTCATCTGGTATAAATAGTTCTGCAGCAGCAATTTATGAAGATTTTGTTCAATACAAAGTTAATGGATCAATTTCAGATAAATCTGAAACAACTATCAACAAACTTTTGGTTCTTTGTGTTGGAGTTCTTTCAACACTTTTAGCATTTGCTGCTGGGCCCTTGGGTGGTACTTTAACTGTTTGCATTAGTGTTATGGGTGCAGTGAGTGGTCCAATGGTTGGAATTTTTGTTATTGCAATGTTTTTTCCAAAAGCAGGAATAAAATCAACATTTTTATCATTTGCAATTTCAAATTTTATTATGATTTGTATTTACATCTTTAGCTATTATGAACAACCATATACCCATCTTCTTTTTCCTACAAATACAACAATTGAAGGATGTGGACATGATAAATTTCATATTCAACCTCAGCCACCATATGATGCACATTTTGGTAATCCAAATTCAACATATATGGGCAGAATTTCCACATATGCATATGCTGGACTTGGATTTGTTATTAATGTTATCTTTGGAGTAATTTTGGGTTATGTTTTTAAAGAACAACCTCTCAAAAATATTGAACATTTAACTTTTAAAGGACGACAGTACGTTTTCAAATTTTAAACAAATTTCAAATTTTGAAAGAATTTTAGTCTTCCAATGCCATATTCTGAAGATACATTACCAGAGATGCTTGAAAACGAAAAACTTGTTGTTAAAATTAAAACGATCAAACGTGCATCTCATTAAATCAATTTTTATTTAATAAATTTTTGTTATATTTTTTTGATTGTTATTTTGTTAAAAATTTAAATTTGTTTTTAAAAAATATTATAAAATAAAGATTTTAAAAGTGTAAAAACACATTTTATTAAAACCTTTGAAAAAGTTCTAAAAAAAATTTCCACAACTAAAAGAAATATTTCGTTTTAAGAAATTTTTGGCTGCAAAATGATGACAATCGGCAAGTTTTTTCTATTTTTTTCTTTTCATCAAAAATACCTCTCATTCATTTTCAACACTTTTCAAACGTTATTTTTCAAATTTGTTTTTATATATCTTTGCCCTCTGTAGCTTTACAAAAACCTCAAAATATTAAATATTATTATCCCTTTCTAGTACATTAAACATTACGGATATTGTTTACGATTTGTATTCCCAATATAAAAGTTAAATTACCCTTAATTTCTAGGAAACTTTACAAAAAATGGTTTTATCGAGTGAAAATGATCCCGTAAAGGCAGATGATAAAAAGGATATTGAAGATGTCCTTAAACCGGATAACAAACAAAAAGATCTAAAAGATGAAAAGAATAATGAGCTGGTAAATTTTAAAATTAAAATGAAATTTTATAAAAATAATTTATAATATTTTAAGACTGAAGAAGATCGCAAACTTCAACAAGATCTTGAACTACTTGTTCAACGTTTAATTGTATGTTTTTAACACTTTTAAAATTTTAAAAATTTGCAAAATAAATTTTAGGAATCGGATACTGATTTGTATGTTCCATCTTTGGAAATGCTAAAATCCATTATCCGATCTTCTACAACATCCATGACATCGGTTCCAAAGCCCCTTAAATTTTTGCGTCCACATTATCCTAAATTAAAGGATTTACATACTTCAATGCCTGAAGGGCAATGGAAGGTTTGTTTTAAAGTCGATACATTTCAAAATTACATAAAAAAATATTTTAAAGGACATGTTGGCTGATATTTTATCGGTATTAGCAATGTGTTCAGATGAAAAGGGTGAATGTCTTAGTTATCGCCTTGAAGGAATGAATGAACCAATTGAAAAATGGGGGCATGAATATGTTCGACATTTAGCTATGGAAATTGGAAGTGAATGGCGTACAGGAACTTCAACCCGAAAAGAAAATATGGAAAAGCTTATTACTGAAATTGTAATTTATAATCTTAAGCACAATGCTGAAGTTGAAGCATGTGATTTATTGCTTGAAATTGAACGCTTGGATATCCTTATTGAACATATTAAACAAGATGAACATGAACGTGCATGCCTCTATTTATTAAGCTCTGCCCCATTATCTCCTGATCCAGATAATACAAATATGATTAAAACTGCAATGCAAATTTATTCCAAATTTGGAAAGGAATTAGAAGCTTTACGATGTGCTGTTATGCTTAATGATCCTGCATTGATTAATAAGCTTTTTAATTCTAAGGATGAGTAAGTTACAAATTATGGTAAACAATTTGTAATCATTAAATAATAATTTAGTCTTGTTTGGAAGCAAATGGCAATTCTTCTTGGTCGGCATCAAATTTTTATTGAAGATGCCGAATTACCTGATGGCATTAATGATCTCAATAATAATATGCATATTTCTCGATTCTTTCGTTCATTAGCCCGTGAATTGGATATTATGGAACCAAAAACTCCTGAAGGCATTTACAAAACACATTTGGAACAAAGTCGTCCATTTGGTGGAAGTGTTAATCAAGATAATTCTCGAATGAATATTGCTGCATCATTCGTTAATGGATTTGTTAATTGTGGTTTTGGGGTTGATAAAATTCTTGATGATACTGATACTGCAAATAGATTTTTCTTTAAAAATCGTGAAGTTGGAATTATGACATCTGTTGCTTCTTTGGGATTAATTCATCGTTGGGATATTGAATATGGTCTTGGACAATGTGATCGATTTTTATACAGTACTGATGACTTTGTTCGAGCTGGTACTCTTCTTGCAATTGGTATTATCTGTGCTGGAGTTCAAGATCCATGTGATCCTGCATCTGCACTTCTCATGGATCATATAAATAATGAACGACATTGCATGAGAATTGGTTCAATTTTTGGCTTGGGACTTGCATATGCAAATTCTAAACGTGAAACGGTTGTAAAAGAAGAAGATGGAGGAGTTATTTTTGAACTTAAAAAAGTTCTTAATGATAATCGTCCATCTGCAAATGCAGAAATAAAAGGAATGACTGCCCTTTCATTAGGTCTTATTCTTGTTGGAACTGGTGATACAGATGCGGCAAATGAAATGCTTACATTATTAATGGAGCGAAGTGACGTTGAATTAAGTGATCACAATTGGGCGTTTGTTGGTCTTGGTATTGCTTTAATTTTCTTGGGTAAGGATTAACAGCTTTAAAAGATTACTGTATAAAAGGAAAAAATTTATTTAGGTACTCAACAACGTAGTGAAGTCCTTGTTGAAAGTTTACGATCATTACCTGAACCATTTGGAAGTATGGTATCTATCCTTGTTGATGTATGTGCATATGCTGGTACTGGAAATGTCCTAAAAATTCAAAATCTTCTTTATATCTGTTCTGAACATTATGAACAAGAAGATCGACGTGATAAGAAAAAGGGAAAAGAAGCACCAAAAGAAAAAGAAAAGGATGATAAAATTGATCTCTCTTCTCAACAAGGAGTTGCAGTTTTGGGAATTGGTTTAATTGCAATGGGTGAAGAAATTGGTTCACAAATGGCAACAAGAATGTTTGCAAATCTTATGCGATATGGTGAACCTGTTATTCGTCGAGCTGTTCCATTAGCCCTTTCATTGCTTTCTATTTCAAATCCACAATTGAATGTTTTGGAAACTTTATCAAAATATTCTCATGATTCTGATGCTGAAACTGCAAGAAATGCAATCTTTGCAATGGGTCTTGTTGGAGCTGGAACAAATAATGCTCGATTAGTTGCAATGCTTCGACAATTAGCAAGTTATCATCACAAAGATTCAACCAGTTTAATGCTTGTTCGAATTTCACAAGGTTTAACACATTTGGGTAAAGGTACAATGACATTAAATCCTTTCCATTCTGATCGACAAATTTTGTCTTCTGCATCTGTTGCAGCATTATTTGTTACATGCTTTTCATTTTTGGATAATAATACTTGTAAGCTTTTATATAATTATCAATGATTTATTAATATCGCATTTTTAGCTGTTCTTAATAATCAACAAAATTATCTTATTTATTCCCTTGCATTAGCCGTTCAACCTCGTATGCTTATTACTTTGATTGAAGATGCAAATGGTAATAAAGATTCTGACACCCCTGGACAACTTAAACAAATAAATGTTCCGGTTCGAGTTGGACAAGCTGTTGATGTTGTTGCACAAGCTGGTAAACCTAAAACTATTACTGGCTTCCAAACTCATACCACTCCTGTTTTACTTGCATATGGTGAACGTGCAGAATTAGCAACCGATGAATGTAAGTTTTATTTGAAAAATTTTTAGTTGAAATATTTAAATTCTTATTTTTTAGATATTGCTTTGACACCTTTCCTTGAAGGTCTTGTAATTTTGAAAAAGAATCCTAATGCTGTTTAAAATCGGTTTTAGTACCTCTTTTCTTTTTTTGTGTTATTTTATTTTTAAATGTTATTTATTGTACGTTTTTGTAATAATAAAAAAATAAAACTTTATGTAATTGTTCTCTTTCCTATTTATGCATACAATAGTCATACAACATATGATGGCAAAAATTTTATTTTTGATAAAAGCGCACCTTTGATTGAAAAAGCATTCGCAATACAAAAAAATAGAATTTTAAATATCTGGCAAAATTGATGAGTGAGTAATAATGTTAATAAAATAAAGCAAACAAAGTATCCGTAACTTTTTAAGGTTTTTTATAAAATAAAAATGGCGTCATTTATGCTTCTGATTCCTTTTCTTCTTTATCCATTTGTTGATTTTTAAAATTAAGAAATTCTTCAAACAATGGCATTGGAGGGACTCGAATTTGTCTAAAATTTTTTGATTACTCAAATTTTTTTCAAAATTTTTACTTTGCAAATTTAATTGTATCTTCGTTGCTTTCTTTTTCACCAAAAACAGAATTTGCAATTTCATCTAAAATTTGTGAAGGAATATCATTGGTTTTTCGAGCGGTTGTCATTTGGCGTAATTTTTCTCGTCGTTCTTTTATTAATTCACTTTTTGATTTTTGTGATGGTGGTGGGAATTTTGTTGGCTTTCGATCATATGTAAAATCTCTGAATAAACGAAAATTTTGAATAAAATCAGGCGATTTCATAACTTTTAATTTTTTTTTGAATTTTAAGCTACATTTTGGTTTTTCTTTTTTATCATTTTTAACAACAGCTAATTCAAATCTTTCTTTATTTTCTGGATTGCAATCACTTAAATATTTGTGATTCCAATATGATTGAAGGCATGTCGTTTCAAAGGAACAATTATTACATTTTCTTCTAAAAAATAAGCCTTTTTTGTAAAGTATTACAGAAAACCGCTTCTTACAATTTGCCAAAATGTTCTTCACTTTTTGAATAAATTGTATTACATTCCAGACATTTTAAAAGTGATAACATTTCATGCCGAGGTTTTGTAACCAATGCTGTATCCTTTAATGTTTTAAAATGTTTTGTTTGAATATTCCATTTATGTTGTTCATTTTGATGGCATTTTGTATGCTTTTTAAATTGTTCATCATCAATAAATTTATATGAACAACATGAACATTTTTTTGCAATAACTAAAAATTATTCTTAATACAAAATTAATATTGCTTTTGAATTTTACCTTCTCCATGTTCAGTTACATGATTAACATAATTTTTTGCTAATACAATTGGCTTTAATCTTTCTGAAGCTGTTATTTGTGTTGTATATGGACAAAATGGGCATATTAAAAGTGTTGTACCAATATGAGATTTTGAGAAATGATCAATTAATGCCATTCGAGAACTTGATCTAAAGTTATATATTATTTATAATGATAGAAGTTTACATAAATTTGTTCATTCTTATTTTGGTTAACGAACATTGTAAAATTTTTTTGGCATTTGTTAAAGAGATATATTAAAGCTTTGTATAAACAAAAAAATATATACCGAAATTTGCATCTTTTACATTCATATGGAAGTTCATTTTGTCGATGCTTAATATTATTTGCATGACTTCCATCATTATCAACAATTTCACACATATGACATAGCCGATTTGCAAAAATTAATCCACGATGTACTTCTAAATAATGTTTTGTCTTTTCACAAGCTGTTTCAAACATTCTTAAACAAATTGAACAAATTCTTGTAAATTTTTCATCCGTCATTTGTTCACTTTCAGTAGAATATTCACGCTTTTGAAAAAATCCAACATGCGCCCAAAGATGATACATAAATGAAACATTATTTGATAAAACTTTGTTGCAATTTAATGAAGTGCACTACAAAAAAAGATATGGATATAGTTTTTAAAAACTAATAAAAGTTACTCTAAATTGTCCAGCAAATTCATCACCATCTTGATATGCAAAACGATTACTTGGCTCTGAAACAAAATAATGCCCACTTCCATGCATCTCTTTTTTTAAATTTGTTGAAAGTTTTGATCTTTTATCTGTTGATGAAACAGACTTTTCTCGAGATTCTAATAATCTTTTTCGATTACCTTCAGTTAAAATTGAATTATTATGCTAAAAACAATCAACAATTTATTTTTTTACACCATTCAGTAGTTAAATTCTCACATTTAAAGAAATCTTTGTTTTACCATTTATTTTATTTTCGATTCCATTTTGTGCAGGTTTCGTTGATCCATTATCTGCTGATAAAGAACCAGATACAAACTGCGGAGTTAAAGGTGATTCAGGTATTTCTGATTCTGATGAAGACGGTAAAATTTCTTTAGGTGTTTCCGAAAGATTTAATAATAAAGATAAATCAAGCGGTCTTTCATTTGTAATACTGATAGTTGCAGATAACATTGTAGAATTATTTTTATTTTTTCCATTCATGGATAAAGATTTTGAAGATACTGGTTTATCTGCGCCTATGTCATTATTTGGAATACCATTCATACTGCTTTTTATCAAATATACCAGTTGAAAGAAATTACTAAAGTGGGCAGTATAAAATTTTTATTTTGGAATGTATATTGGAAAAGAAAAATAAATAAAAGATAAGAGTCGCGTCGAAAAAAGAAAAAAATCTGCATTATTATTATTCATTAAAAAACTGCATGCAAGCAACGTGCTTATAAAAACGCAATGTGAAGTTAAAAACGACTGTATGAAACGACGACGCACTGCAAAAGGTTTAAAGTTTAAATGCAGGCAAATTCATAACAAGGAAATAAAGGTCGTTGGCGTATTTTTTTTGCGCGACATAAAATATTTCAAGAAATGTTAAATTTTCAGAAATCCCAAAAAATAAAATTTTTTTTTAAATTTTAAGCCAATAAAAATTGCTCTACTGGCTTCAAGGGAACATTTACACATTAAAATCGAAACAAATTAGTATTTCTGAACATCCTAATTGATTTAAAATTTAAAATAACAGCCCAGTATTTTATGGAATGAGATGGCTAAAACAGGATATACAAAAAATACAATTTTTGCTAAATTCCAAAAAATTTTTCTGATACCCCCATAAATAAGAAATAAAGAAATTTTAAAGAAGAAACATTGAAAACTACGGCAAACAGATGTCAAAGAGAGACTATGAAAAATCATAAATAATATTTTTTAGAAGCTTTTGTGTTTTTAAAAAGCATATTTTGAAAAAATTCCAAAAGGACGAATTTTGAATACAAAAGACAACATATTGAACAAAAAATTATGCCACTCTTTAACATTAAATTTTCAATGTTAAAAATTATAAATTTAAAAAAACAACAGGAAAGACAATTTTAATGAAATAAAACAATTTCAAAGCAACACTATGTTTTTTTCATACAACTAGTTATCTCAAAGATAAGAATTGCAAATGTGATAAATTTTTAAATCAATAGTTTCTTACTAATTACAACTTTAAAATAAAGTTAGTGAAGATTATTTTTCTTTTCTTCGGTTTTTATCAAAAATATTGCAATAAAAAAAGGTGTAAAAATTCAAAACATTGTCATTTTTTCTTGATAGAAACGGGATATGCGAAATATGAAACTGGAACAGATGATACATTTGGAACATTCGCATATGATGTATCAGGAGAAGCTGAGTCATCAACTTCCATGGATTGACGCTCCATCTTTTTCAGTTGCCATTTCCATGCCGACAACACCATAATTATCCTGGTGAGCAACAAATGTTCGCATAACATTTGCATGCAGTGCTTCTTCTTCATTAATAAGTTTTTGAGAAAATTGAAATTCGAAACATTTTTAAGCAGGGGATTAATCTCCATGTATTATCTGCTTCTGTATTACCATTTACATAAAAAAATTAAGTTATAAAAAATTTTATTGGAAAAAAATGGTAGAAATGTGGAAAAAAGCTTCGAAGAATATAAAAAAAATAAACTTTTACACTGTAAAATTTACAGGTCTTTGAATTTACGAGAAAAGTATTATTTAAAAATAATTTTGTATAATTTTTCGTAATTTTTCGTAAAGTCAGAGCCCGGCGTTTGTGAAAACGTTTTTTGTCTTAAAGCGAATGCTTTTCGAAATCTTTTGTAAACAATCGTTGGCGTTCGACACTCACATGTTGTTTTTTGTAAAAAAGTTATCATTGTTAAAAATTTTTTCGATCGTGTGGTTTTTTTCTCTCTCTTTCTCTTATTAATTTTATATTTTTTTCAGCACAAGATGGATACTTCTCCATACCGAACTAAGCTTCGCTCTTACTCTCGTCGTTCTCAAGGTGATACCTCTCGTCATTCACAATCATCTTTCAAAACTCCTATGCAACGACGACCAAGAACAAAACGTGGGAAACTTCCTTCGCCACCTCCAACTCCAAGAGCTAATCGAACTATGATGAATGATTCCGATGCTACTCCATCCAATTTCAATTCTTCTCTTCTTAATAGTGTATCTGATGATACTCCTAAACGAAAATCTGCTCGTAAATCAAGACTTTCTGAAGCTCCTCATCTTGTTACACCTGGAGCGTCTACCAAAGCATGTCAAACTGAAGAAAGTGGTAAAGTTAAACGTGCAAAGGAAGAATTGGAAAAAGAAAGTCGCAAGTTGAAGAAGAAGGGAGATACCGTTAATAAAACAGTAAGCTTTTTTGAAATGTTGGATATAAATGTAAATACTTTCCCATTTTTAGGCATCTAGAATTCATCAACAAGCTCATGATTTTGCTCAATGTGTTAGCGGAGCCTTGAATAATATTAATAAACTTCTTTAACCGTTTGCTTTTGTTATTAAGTTATTAATTTTGTATGTTTTTTATGATTACAGTTTGCAGAGCATTTTTATGTTTGTTGTTTTCTTTTTATAAACTGTATAGATTTTGTTTTATATATACTTTGCAGCTTTGATATTTATGGGAGGGGTGGTACATCATTGAGCTTCATCAGTTCTGCCAAAGGAAAAAGTTGCAGCTGTTACACTTTTTTCCTCTTGTTTAGCTCATTTTATCGGTTATATTACTTTGAGGTTTGACTTCAAGAAAGCATAATCATAGTATGGTTGAATTAAGCTCCTCGAACGTGGTTGTTATGTAATTTGCCATATACGTGAACGTGGTAAATGTTTCGAGTTTGACAATTTCTGCATCATTTTCTTACTCCCTTTAACTTACAGCGTTAAATATAGGTTCAGCATTCACACGAAGTCCGATAGTATATATTTAATGAGATTTCGACAAAAAGCTGTTAAAAAGGATCCACACCAATATTTGTTCCTTAAAGATTAACGTGGAACACACACTTTATTTTATTAGTAAAGACTGTTACGCGTTGGGAATTATTTTTATATAATTTTTAACGAGTAACATATATAGCTAACAACTACAGTTAAACGTCATTAACTGCAGAAAAACGAAGAAAAAAATTTTAAACTGCAGTTTAAAATCCTTTACTGTAATATTTGACGTTTAACATGAGTTATTAGCTATTTAACTTTGAAATCTGTGATTGTTAAACTACAGTTAGATATCAACCAAACGATCGAGAGAGAAATCATTAGTTTTTTGCAAGCACTGATATCACATTTATGTGAAGAAGTCAGAGATTATTGGTGTGGATCCTTTTTAACAGCTTGTGAATGTGAAGAAGTCACTTTCAAAAACAAACAACCATTTTACAGCGAAATAATAAAATTTGTGCAATGTTAAAAATTATGAGACAATAATGGAAGCATTTATTAGAATATAAACATAATAATAATAATAATCATCGTACAAGCTTATTACATCTGAGATCTTTATGAGTTTCATAACATTTCTTCTGACATAAAAATGCATTACAAACTGCACACTTAAGAGTTGAAGCCATCCAACAAGTTTCACAAAGTTTAATAGTTCTTGTATTCGGAGATGGAGCTGTTACAATATCATACATATATCCTTCATTTGGATTTTTGACCTGAAATACGAAGTATTTTATTTTCTATCTATATCAGCTACCTCAAGAATGCAAAAATTAACTGCGAAAACAAAAATTAAAAGAAAAATTTTTGTTTTGAAGGTCCCAAGAAGCAGGGGTAATGTTACAGTATAAAATAGTTTTAATCGTGAACTTTAGCAAACATAAAATCCTCTTTACAGTTACAGTACCGGAAATAACATTTCGACAGCTCAATTCCTTACTTCTACAACAAATTTAAAAAAAACACTTACAAGAAATTCATGACGTCGTTGTTCAAAATTCTTACGGTATCTTGCATCTGTTGCTCCAAGAGCTCTTTTACTTGCACGACCAACTAAATATATGTTACAAAATTAATATAAATTAAAAATAAGAAAACTAACCTGGTTTTATCTTTTCTTCTTTTAATCCAAAATCAGGAGTTTTTATATTTGATTTTTTGCTTGGATCTTCGAATAAATTATCACTGTCAAGAGTTCGTTGAAAATTTATTTGTCGAAATTTTGCAACTTCTTCTGCTTTAATGCCACTTTCATTTCGAGCTAAAAAGAAGGAATTTAGATAAAAATTTGTCGAAAAAGTTGTTTTTATACCTGATCTTTTTAGAGTTGATCGTGGTTCTGTTACAGCAGTAGAGGAGGTTTTTAGAGTTCTTTTCAATGATGTAGTTGTCGACGACATCTAATAGATGATGATTATAAACACAATATAAAAGTGTTATTTCCGAATATATTAATAGAGATTGATTAAGTCTGTTCAAATTTAAGGATATACACATACAAAAAAGTATATCTCTCTTCTTTAGCAATAGGTTGTAAGCTTTTTTATGCAGCTTATAAAAAATTCGTGGCAAAACATTTTCCAAGTTACAGATAAAAGAACTCGTTTTATGGGTGAAATACAACTTCCGGAAAGTCTAACCGGCATTGCCGGTTGCAACCGGCGGCCGCCGGTTAAACTTTCCGGAAACTTGGGTGACATTTTGCCAAACATTTTTAATAATTATTCAATGCAAAAAGACATCAATGTGAATACTTTTAATAAATTAATAATATTTATATCTGTGTTGTTTAAAGATTTATGTATCTCATATACATTATGATAATAAATAATTGAATCATTAGTTCGTCTTTGCTTTAAAAATAAACTAATTAACGTAAAACTTGGTTACATATTAAAAGCGATATAAACAGTTTAACTTTGCGTTCCTTTTTATGTTATAATGAGTCACTAATTATAGCATAATTATTGCTGTTGAATGTTATTATAAATACTTTTTTACAGATTTACAATGCAATATATTTGTTTTTAGATAAAATAAATCCACCAGCTTGCACAAAATTCAACGTGTTTAATGATAATCTTGTATTATTTAAATAGTTTATAATATTTTTTGCTGTTATTTAAAGTAGCAATAAATTTTAATGATATATTTTGTTGACTGAATGTGTTATACAGTGCCATTTACCAAAAATTATTTTTTTTTAATAAAAAAAAGATACAGTTACACATACAAATCTAACAGTAAAATGATTTTAACTCCGCTGAAAATAGAAATACACAGAAAATGGAAATCGAAAATGTTTTTCGTGTCTGACTCTCTGAATAAATTTTTTAAAAGTTCTTTTTATACAGTAAATGATTTACTGATTTTTGGCTTACAGTTAACTATCTTTCTATGAAAAGAATTTCTCTTTGTGTTAGCTTTAATAATGAATGAGGGAATTTGTTTATGTTTAATGAAGTCAATTATATTGTCAGTTTTTTAAAAGTGGAGATATACTGTAATTTTATAAAAACTAAAGCGTTTATGAAGTATATCTGTCGTTGAAAAAGTTTTGTTTCACTATTGTGGATGATGGTTTATTTGATTGCTCGTTCTTTGTGTTCTACAGTCGAAAGTGAGCCAAAAATGGATATTGCTTTTTTTCCCAAAAAAGGATAGCTGTGAAAGAAAGATTTTTAGATAAAAGTCTAGACCCATCGTTCGAAGAAAGAAAAGAAGGTGGAGCAAGGCGTTTGATTATATTGCTTCCTTGAAAAAGCAATCAAAATGTATGCCTAAAAAGGAAGTTCAACAGAACTTTGCCAAGCAAAAAGCAGTCTAGACAAAGGCAGAGTACCAAAAATATTAATCTGCAGTTTATAACATTAGTGTTAAACACAAAGAGGCGGACCAAAGACACACTTCCGTATAACAAAATTTTACATAAGCTAATGCAAGATGTACAACTTCTAGACAGTATAAATAGATACTGAAAAAAAGAAAATGCTGTAGAAGCATCAGCATTTTGAGCTGGAATATTCAGTTGGTTATCCTTTTAATCTTTCCTTTGGTTGTCCATTGAAGTTTTTTTCATTTTATTGTGCTCTCTGTGCTTTAAACTTTGAAATTTTTTTTGAGTTCTCCTCTTTCTTTGTCTCCTTTTTTATTTCAAATGCTTTTTTTCGGATAACAATACTGTAATTGTTTTTTGTTTCATTGGGAAACTTATTTTAAAAGTGAGATTAAAACTCGTTTGGGATATTATAAAAAATATAATTGGTCTTTATTGTATAAAAGATTTATCAATTATTGGGACTACAGTAACCCAAAAGCTCTTCTACAGCATCTTAAATCTGTGGATTTTTCTGCTTTTCTCATAAATCTAGATTAATTTATTATTATTGTTTTGCTTTTATTCTCTTATTCTTTGCCCCCTCAGTCTTTTTTCTGGAGTGAACAAGAAATAAATAAATAAAAAAATTCAGATTCTTGTTAGACTAAAAAGCACAGAAAAAATTTAAAAAGCAGATTTTAATGATTGTAATCTCGTATTCGTATTCTCTTGTTTTTCTTGCTTTTGTTGAAAAATTTATGGGTAAACCAAAGAAATAGTTTATCAGCATTTATTGAATATCAAACACGTTTCAAAAATGATTATAATATATCGCGGTATGGTGTATTTGAATAAGTAGCATAATTTTAATGATAAGAAATAATACTGTCGTGTAACATCTAAAATAGTTTCACATATCATTTTCAACTGTCTACTGCATTTTCTTTTGTTAGGTATGTCATTCAAAGAACGTTGTTTGTCAAAATTCAATGAAGAAACTTATGATAGCCGTACTCCTGCTTTTCAGTCTTCGACATATAATAATATCAATTTAAATTCAAATAACAAACGTTCAGATTTTTATTCTGCGTTATCTGAAAAAAAGTTATCAAATAATGATAATTACAGTAACGGTATAATACAGGCTGCAATCCCTTTTACTAGAAAATTCCAGATGTTTTTAAGAAAAACTGTAATTTTTGACACAAAGTTGTGTAATTTAAATCATTTTTGCGGTACCTCTAAATTTAAGAATTTTTTAAAAGTATTTCTTTATGCTTTTAATATAGAATTCGAATTTTTGTTTAAATTTAAAGCTAAAAACCGAAGGAAATATATCTCTTTAAAGAACTTTGTCAAAACTAAAGTTGGACCAAGAATGTGGAATCAAAAAAATTGTTGTTGAAATACAATTTATGTAATTTATGGCATACGTAAAAATTGGGATAACTTGTGTTTTAACGAAGATCCTCTAATATGAGACTGGAAAGTACAGTTTTACTTTGATTAATACTTTTATCTAGTTTTATAATATAATCCCAAAATCACAAAATTAAAAATATTTAGAGAAATTTTCTGTTAAAGTTTTTAAAGATGACGTTAAAAATAATGTTAAATAGAATACCGTAGCTCTTGAGTTTCTAAAACTATTTTTTACAAAACAAAATAAGATGAAATTAATCATTCTTTTTTTTTTGTGAAATTTTCGATTAATAAAATTTTGTTATTTGTTTTTTCGACTTCATACCGTATTCCGTAAAAAATATAAATTTCTTTCATGTAAAAATGTGTTTTATTTCATTTTAACTGAATATAAATATTAAAAGTTTGAAAAAGGGATTGCAGCATTTACTCAAGCAAAAGGGTATAACTTTGGAAAAGAAATTGAAAACTCACGGAATTGCCGTTATGATCCATTTAGCAAGAATGATCAGGACGAAAAGTTGAAATATCTTCGAGATTATAATTTCGAAAAACCTAAACATCGATGGAAACAAGATAGTGGCAAAGTTCCGACAGGATCGAAATTATCTTTACACATTTCAACTTATGAAAAAATAACTCCAGCTGTTAATTATGATGATATAAGTGATATTAGCAATAAATTGAAAATGAAAAAAGTACGGATATAAAAATTTTAAATTAAATTTTAAAATAAAATATTCATGTAATTTCAGGGTGGCAAGACAAAATGGAAATCTGTATTATCATCATCATCTATGAAAGTAAATTAAGATAAATATTTATGATTGGAGAAAAAAAAAGAACCCTAAAAGATTTGATTAACAGTGATCATGAACCTTATCCTTACCAGCCGCCAAATAAAAAATGGTTAATGGCAACTTGCAAAACATTTGGTCTTTCATTTACTTCTACAGTATTCAAAAAATCTAAACCTGTTGAAGACGTTTTATTTTGGCGGCCAGATAAAATAATTTCTGCAGATCGTGATGGCCACTGCGGCTTTCGTTCATTATCAACATTGTTAACGGGTGCAGCAAATGAACATGGCAAATTGAGATTAATAATTGCTCGCCATATTTTGGCAAATGTAAACACTAATTTAATGTTTTTTGAAAACGCAAGAGAAATAGCCACTGCTGATTTGAAAGTCGATGCCAATGTTGGAACGAATAGGAGAAGATGGATGAGAAGTCTTCATTTAGCTGCAGCAGCAGATCGATTTTGCATCAATATTCTCGTAAAATCAAGCAGCAGCAATCGGTGGAGATGTTACAATGCCAGCACTTTCCGTCATGGAATTAATAAAACAGTTTATAATCCTGAAATCCCATCAATTCTACTAAACCATATTAATGAAAATCACTTTGAGCCGATTATAAGTTTGAAAAAACTCTAATAATTTGTATGTGTTTTGTAAATATTCTTATATTTTTCTCTTATTTTAATAAAAATTTTTAAAACAATACCCAATCCATCGTCCTCTTAGTCATTACTTAATACGAAAAAAACAAGAAAAAACACAAATTTTACCACTTTTTTTATGCAAAAAACATTATCAAACATTTATTACAAATAAAAACCAAAATTGCCAATGTGGCAATCAATTTTTAAAACTGAGCTTTTTTCTGGCAATGTATTAATATAATGCCAATAAATCCAATACAGTATACTATCTGAAACTCAAAAAAATTTATTCATCATAAACAATACTGCAAAATAACATATTCCAAAACAAACTATAAATTGGAGTCGCAGAAATATTACGAGACAATTACAAGAATTCAAATCCCAAAAAATTCTACAATCAGCTTCATACAAATATTCTATTGTTTTCAGCTACTGCAAAACAGCGAACACCACTTCGATGACCACGTTTATTCAAATTTGCCAAAGATTCACTTTGTACTTAATTGGTTTTGAAGTCAACCGTCACAGTAATACCAAGAAAAAGTATTACTACTTTGCATTCCATAGATCTTAAAATAACTACAGCATACAACAATCATTAAAGAAACAAAAAACTTACACGATATTGTCTTCCATTTTCATCTTTTTTGCTAAATTCTCCTGTATAATCAATCCATTAAACCTTTGATTCACTTTGAAATTCACCAATTCGAAAACTATAAATTGTAACATCTTTTGAAATTTCTTCTTCTGTAACCTTTTCTTCTTCATCATCATCTTTAATTTCCAATTTTTGTTTAGCTTTTCGAAGCTTTTTAGCTTTATCATTATCATAAACTCGAAACATATCCATAATAACATCACCACCAAGTAAACAAATTACTGTTTCATCGGGTGAAACAGCCAATTGTAAAGCTCTTTCTTTTGCTTGACGAAAAAGTCTTCCACGACGTTTTGATCGAATAATTGTCTGGGAATCAATCAATAATTTTCGATAGCATACATCCTGTGTTTTAACAACGGCTATAAAAATAACCAATTATAAGAAAAAAATAGAAAATTTATATTGAGGATAGTTTATTTTTTTAAACAAATGACTACACGAATTCAAAGCATAAATAAAATCAACCAACAAATGAGAATAAACAATATTAAAGAAAACAATACTACAAAAAAGCCTTTAATTGCATAAACTTGTTCAGCAGCAAACATTGGTTATTGATTAACATTACGGTAAGGAATGACAAATTTATTATCCAAAACATCAAGCAATTCACGAATTTTAGCTTCTCCGATTTCTGGTTGTTTATCTTCAAGAGCACAAAGAGCCAGCAACGATTGGAACGGTATCACCTGGATATCCATAATAAGATAGCAATTCACGAACTTCCATCTCAACAAGTTCTAACAATTCTTTGCCAGAAGCTTCATCAACTTTATTCAATAATACAGCAACATTTTCAATAGGAATACCAACTTGTTTAGCAAGAAGATGTTTACGAGTCTAAAACACAAGATCTGTATACTTTTAAAAATGAACCAAAAACATACTTGAAGCATAGGTCCTTCAGTAGCAGCAACAACAAGAATAGCACCTTCCATTTATGCAGCACCAGTAATCATGTTTTTGATATAATCAGCATGACCAGGACAATCAATATGTGCATAATGACGATTAGGTGTTTGATATTCTAAATGACAGGCATTGATAGTAATACCACGAGCTTTTTCTTCAGGTGCATTATCAATATCTTCATATTTGCGGTATTAAGCTCCTTTCTTTGTAGCAAGTACTAAAAAAGAGACATAAATGGGAAGGCTATAATACTTCAAAACAACAAACCTTTAGTAATAGCAGATGTAACAGTAGTTTACCATGATCAACATGTCCAATGGTCCCGACATTTAAATGAGGTTTATCTCTTTTAAATACAGCTTTTCCTCCAGGAACAGCATAAAATCTCCCAGAAAAAGGGTGAAATTACTTCTAAAATATATGTTTTATGAAAGACATATTCAAGTTAAAAAGAACTTACTATTGTGAGAAAGACAAAGGTTAATAAGCCGTTTAGATAACATTATAAAAAATTATTTACCCTGAAAAAGTAGATATTTAATGCATGTTTAAAAGTTCGGAGGAAAAAAAGTAAGCAAAACAGATTTTAAAAGAGATTCATCATAAAAAAACTACAACTTATTTATTATTTAATTTAATGCTTTACAATTATTAACAACTTTTATTATCAAAAAATTAAATGATTTTTTAAAATTTAATCTTTATTGGCAAAATGTATAATAATGTCAAAAAAAAAGTCACAATTTCCGGAAAGTATGCTTTTTTTACTTTCCGGAAATTGTAGACCGCCCCGTTTTATAGACCTATCATTAAAATTTTTACTTGAATACAAAGTTTTTTCAGTGAGATCGACTTAAAAGCACAAGTGCTGTATAGGCTATACAGTATAGCTAAATCTTTTTTATAAATGAAAAAAAAATTGCATCTAAAGTTTTATTCTTGACAATAATCAAAACTTTGAGATTTATGATGTTTACGTTCAACTGGAAATTACTGTATTAGTCATACCATTTCCAATAAAATTGTGTTTTTTTTTAATTGGCTCATATTTTTGCTTTTCACAAACAATCATTTCTGTTACTGATTTTTAATAATTTTTATTGGTAGAAAAAACCAAATAAATTCATACAAAGAAAAAATATACAAACATATCTGTAAACACTAAAATTTGTTACAAAAACAAAACAATAAAAGACAATAATTATTCAATTTCACCTTCTTCAAGTTCATCAGATGTTCGAGATCTATGAGAATGACGATTAACACTTTTGGATGAATGAGTTTGAGCAGGCACAAAATTTTGCATCATATCACGTTTACGAACATCTTTTTGTTGTTGTACTTGAGGCTGTTGTAATGATGAATCTCTTGATGAACCACTACCACCGAAATGATTGCTAGGAATTGATCTTTCAGTTCGATGATGTGTGGAATGCCGACTTTCATCTCGTCGAAAATCACTATGCGAAGTTGGTTGTTGAGGATTTGAATCTGCTGGCATTTTTGGAAAATTACTTTTTTGAAGAGAAGATTCACTTTGTTCTCGAATTGGCAATGAAATTCGACGATCATGTGGTGGAGGAAGGGGTGGAGGTGGTAAAGAAAAATCAACTTGTTCATATCGTTGTTTAGTAGAAGTTAAAAGTTGAGAAGTATCAACCGGACGTTTTTGTGGTACCTAAATTATAAATTTTATTTAACAGATTAAAAAGGTAACTATATATGACTTCTTCTTCAGCAGGCAATTTTCTTTTATGACGCAATTCAGAGCTTGGAGGTGGTAAAGGTGGTGGTACTAATAAAGGTGCTTCCAAATCTCGAGAACGATGTGGATGTTGGGTTTCTTTTGAGCGTTCACGTGCTTGCTTTTCTAATTGAGGTTTATGACGATCTAGAGAAGAATCACCCGATAATGAATGCTTTTCATATGAATGATTTGTTCCATATTCACGAAGTTGTCCTTTAGGAATTTTGTTAAGTTCTCGATGTGATGCTTCTGGAGTACGACGCTCATAAGTAGTGCTCGAAATTTCTTGACTAAGAGCTTCTGCTTTAAGAGGTTTAGAATCATGAGAATGTTCATATGGGACTTTGGGACGATTAAATTCGGCACCTTCTGGAGTTCTATGTTCACGTGAAGATTTAACGCTTTCATAAGCTGGAGCCTCTGGAGTTCGTGAAGACGTTCTTTGGCGATCTTGTTGTGACATTTTCTTTTGGTCGTTCAAACGCTGCAGAAGTGTTGAATCAGGAGTATGCGTTTTAGGACGATGTGGTTTAGGCATATCCGGAGTTTTACGTTCATGAGGAACTCTTGTTTGATCTTTATTTACAGTATCTGCGGTACGATCACGTGTTTGATCATAAGGAGCTCGAGGACGTTCTTTTTTGGAAGGCTCTGATAAGCGATATTCCTTTGGTTGAGCAGGTTCTCGAGAACGTCTTTCAGAAGAATGTGGTGGGCGATGTTTCTGTACAACAGCACTTTCCCGAGAACGATCATCATGATTTGGTGTTCGACTTTCTTTTGAAGCGTTTTTGAGACGATTTTCTGGAGTAGTTTGTGGATTATGTACTGGTACACCCTTGGATAATTCACCACGATTTGGATCACGTGGAGGAGGTATGCGTTCAGCTGTTAATTGAGGCTTACATTCTTGAAGACCAGAAATAAAAGATTTAACAATTTCTAAAATTTCAAGATTATTAAATATATTCAATCATTCGTCGCCTATACATACTAATTAATACATCTTCAGTAAGATTTTTATCAAGTTTTAAAAACCATTTCGCGCCGTATTCCTTTTCCATCTAAAAATAGTTTAATAGAAATTTAGTTACAAATCTAAAAATTACATTTATATCCAAATAACAAGCAGCAACAAAAAAGCATGCAGCAGCAAGTGATCTTGATTCATATTGAATGCAAAGAGTTGTTGTTGCCAATCTTAAAAAATGGATTTATGTCAGATTTTTAATAGTTTTTAACTTACAAATCTGTTGTTAAATGATATGCCATTTTACGAAGACGATCATTATTAGCTGTAAAATGAGCTTGTATTATATCAACATGTGGTAAATCTATAGCAAGTTCAAATGCAAGAGTACTTAATACAGCATTTTCCAAAGTAGTAATTAAATCATTCATTGGCTCTAATTCATCATTTTCTAATATAGTCTCATCAGGATGTAACATAGAATAAAGTTGTTTGCTAAAATGCGATAACTTTCTTGGACATTCTTCACATTTTGCAGCAAGAAATAAGCATGCAGTTCCAAGATGGAATGGATTGAAAGTTGTTAAAGAATGAAACATATAAAATCGATGAAAATATACCATTGAGACACACATGGCACGAGGGGAACTAAAACAAAACAGTAAACTGTTTAAAAGATACATGTATTTACATTTTTGCACTTTTTTGAGTGTATGGCGCATTTAATCTTCGACAAAGTTCTTTAATGAAGAATGTACCAGCTTGTCGTAAAGTAAGTTCTTCTTCATATGAAATATTATGATGTTTATGACTTGGAGTATTTTGTAATTGTTCTTCAGTGTACATAAAATTTGAAAGTATAGGATATGGTCCAAGATTTCTTGGTGGAGGTTCGGGTGATTTTTCTTGAGATCTGATATGAGCGGGTGGACGAGAATATGGTGTTGACGAAGTCTCAAATCCAGGTTTTAACATTCTATTCCTTGAAGATGGCACTGGTGGTCTTGGTGGTGTGGGGGTTGGAGTCCTTGTTTGAGGTCTTGCATAAATATTTGGGCGAAACCCAATTCTTGGACCATTTGGAACGCTCATACTTGCTTAAAGAATACCGTTAAGACATAAATTTAAATGATAGTTGGGAAGATATAAAAAATAAGAAAATTATACAATGATAATATTTACGTAAAATTAAGCTTAATATCGATGGAATTAGAAAAAGAAAATTTTATGAGTAATAAAATATGAAATTAGAGATTAAAAAAATAAGGTACTAAGTTGCTGTGGCGACGCATAATGCCAAAAAATTTACGATGAACGTAAAAAATTATACCGTGAATGGGAGATTACCTATATAAGCTTTTTTGAAAATTATTATAATTATTTTAACACAAATAAACGTATAAATTTTATTATTAATAGAACAAAATTTCCAAAGATGGACAATAACGGACTAAAATCTCAATATGGTTAACTAAACAAACGGAAGCTAGGGTTTTAAAGTAAAGTGCAAAAAATTAAATTTATTCATTTATTTGTGTTAAAATAATAATAATATTCAAAAAAGAAATTATATAGACTACATTTCTTAGATGATAGAAATCATAGGCAGCAACAAATCAGTGTGTTCCGGCTACCGCTCCTTATAAAGGAAATGGATAATATAAGCTGTCGGATACGGTAAATTTAAACGTAGCGGTAGCCAGGGGACTCACTGCAAATAAACCGTTACCTCGTTGTAGATAAGTATCTGATGTTCCATAAGGTCTGAATAATCGTTGGGTAGCTTTAAATTGTGATAATTCTGGTTTCTGGACCTTCTTTTTATTTTGCTGTCTAGGGAATTCAAATGGATTCTGCAAATGTTAAATTTAACTAAAACCATGACATGCATTTTTGTTATTACTTGAACATTAAATGATGAAGCAGTAAAAGAGTTTTTTTCATATTCCCAATTGTTCATTTTTCCAGATTTTTGTTGTTCCGAATCTTCATTCTTTTTGTCACCAGTTGATAAAACACCGGATTCAATTGACTTTTCATAAGCAGCAATATGTAAGGAAAGAGTGCTATTGTTTGTACTTGATGACACATCTTTCTCCCATCGCTTTTCAACTTCATCAAAATCATTTTTATTAATTGTTAAAGAAGATGTTTTAGAAGATTTATTGCTTGTTTGTAATTTTTCTCTAATTTCATAATTGTCAGCTACTGTAGAATTAGATAATTTTAATGGTGCTGCAGTCCAACGTTAATTATAAGACACCCCTGTGCAGAATTGCGTTTTTTCGATTGACTTAAACTCAACCCTTGTACTTTAGATTAACAAAAATATAGATAGGAGTATAGCCAGGAATTAAAAGAATGTGCTTAAAAGGGTTAAGCTAAAATATGCAAATTGAAAATGTATTTGCAAAATTAAGGAAAACTCAAAATTTTTTGTTTGGCCAGTGAAGAAAACATCTTACACAATTTTAAGGATTAAAGAACTCACAAGGTCCTTCAAAAAATGAAAAAAAACGTTTGACTAAATTTGCCTGTCAAAAAAACTATGAATGAATGACAAAAAATTTAAATCTTTCATTTCCCTTTTTTAGCACGAAGCTTTCGTAATAGTTAAAAACATAATTTCGTTCCCAACTTTGTTAAACTGCTGCAATCTCTTTTTACCTGCTAACTTTTCGTCATATTTTTTGCTATGATCTTGAACAGGAATCAAAGAAAGATATTCGTTGCTTTGATTCAAATTCAAATCCAAATTTGAAAATTGATTTCCATAATTATTCTGAGAATTATCATTTACAAAATTACGTTTCTTGTCATTTAAAAGCAACGATTCATCAATTATTTTCATCTAAAATAAAAATAAATTATTAGCCAAAATAATAATAAAAACCAAATTTAAAAAAGCAATTTTAACGCTGCAAATGAAAAGAAAAAAATTACTAGCAACTAAAAAAAGCAGCAATCTTATATCTTAAAAAATAGTGAAAATGCGATGAAGCAGAAAGAGTAAGAACATTTCGTTGCGACAGCCATAGAGTTTTGATTTGATTTTTTTGCAACAAAAAATAAGAATGACGAAACATTTTACAGCGTAAACGCAACGAGGTTTCATAGCAAAGAAAAAACGTCATATATTTGAAAACAGGATACAGAAAGTTAAAATACAGTTTTTTACAGTTGCTATAAACATGGTACATAAAAGAAGACGTCTCACAAAAAAGAAAAAAACGGCCATTACTGCATACCAAATAAAAAAAACCTTTGT
Source organism: Panagrolaimus sp. PS1159 (assembly GCA_963922195.1). Taxonomy (NCBI): domain Eukaryota; kingdom Metazoa; phylum Nematoda; class Chromadorea; order Rhabditida; family Panagrolaimidae; genus Panagrolaimus; species Panagrolaimus sp. PS1159. Next base: position 4,282,367 of record CAWUHW010000002.1, read on the forward strand.
AAATTATACCTTAAAATTTTTGTTTTAACATTAAAATTTTCCAAACACGTTATTCTTTATAAGCTACAGTAACCAAAATTTAAAAAACAAAATATAACAATATGAAAATTATTTTCTATTGCAGATATTTTGTACTTAATATTTTTTAAAAAGAGATAACAAAGTTTTTCAAGCATTCATATGAATTAAAAATTTTTGTTTAAACATTTAAATTTTCCAAAAACTTTAATCTTATTAGCTACAGTAACCAAAATTTAAAAAGCACATATAACTTACAAAAAATACCTTGTGTTTCAATATTCTGTGCTTGATTGCTTAAATTTTATTTTAAAAATATATTTATGCACGAAACATTTAAAAAAAGATAACAAAATTTTTCAAGCATTCATCAAGGAAAAAAAAGTAAGCAAATTAATTTTTTATGACAATAAAAAATTCTTACAGCGATAATGCCGATGAGGTATTGTAAAAAAGAGATACTTGGCCATGAATGCAACGTGGTTGCTTGTTTGAGTTTTAAAACATTGCTATAAAAAACATTGTGTTTTAATTTTTTTAAACGCTTGTTAAACCTTTTCTTTTTTATCCTTTCTTTAATATTGTATTTTTTTAGAATGCGTTCGGGTATTTGCTTAATTGCACTTATAAGTGCAGTTATTATTGCTACTTCTGCCAAACCACCACCCTCTGATCTTTTGTTAACTGTTTCACGGAATATTGATATCAGTACTCAACTTTCTAAATATGTTTTAAATATCAATGCTAAGAATAAAGGCAATGATGTTACATATTTTATTCATCCAATCTCTAAAGAACAAAATCTTCATTTATCGTATATTACTGCAAATGAAGGAAAGGGAAAGAAGTTGCATGTCTCAAAAGTAGAAGATTCTTTTGGAAATTCTGATTATATCTATTATAAAATTGAATTCCTTTCTACATTAAAGAAAGATTCATCATTGGATTTTCAAGTTGAATATGTTTTATCAGAATATTTAAAGATTTATCCAACAGAAATTGCACAAAGTGAATCACAGTAAGTCTTTATCTTTAAAATATTCTTCCAACTAAAACTAACTTTTTTAGATTTACTTTATGGGAAGGTTCTTCAAATTATGTAAGCGTTTATCCAATTGAAAGTGACAAAAGTACTGTAAAAATTGGACATGGTAAAGCTTTATCTCATACAGGAACAAAATCAGGTGATAAAATTCAATATGGACCTACTAAAAATGTTGCACCTTTTACTTCTGTAAGTGTTTCCTTTTTTATACAAGTTTTTATAGTAATCATTCCACTTTGTTTTTTAGACTAAGGTTTCTATTCATTATGAAAATAATGCACCATTTATTGTTGTTACAAATTTGGAAAGAATTATTGAAGTTTCACATTGGGGAAACATTGCTATTGAAGATCAAGTTGAAATTGTTCATAAAGGTGCTAAATTAAAGGTACATTCTTTTGTATTTTGGTGATAGTTGCAGTAATCTTTTCTTTTATAGGGTTCTTTTTCACGTCTTGATTTTCAAGTTGATCGTCGTACAAATTCACCAATTGTTAAATCATTTAAAGCAACTTTACCTGCTCAAGCTCGTGATATTTATTATCGGGATCAAATTGGAAATATTTCAACTTCTATGGTTCGTGGATATGATAATCGTGTTGAAGTTGATATGCGTCCACGTTTTCCTCTTCTTGGTGGAAGTACTCTGCGTTGATACCACTGCTTATGTTCCTTCAAGTGAATTCCTTTATTCATCTGGTTCAAGCTTTGCTCTTAAAATTCCTCTTATTCATCCACTTTATGATAATATGCTTATTGAAAAAGCTCAAATAAAAATTATTCTTCTGAAACATCTCAGTAAGTTATTTGTACCACTAAAACACATTGTTTGTTTAAATATCCTGTTTTTAGTAATATTAAAATTGTAAAGCCATATTCTGTTTCTCAACTTCCTGATTCTCTTCATTTCACTTATTTGGATATTGTTGGTCGTCCTGTAATAACCTTGGAAAAGAATAATCTCGTTGAATATCATAGTCAACCATTTACTGTATGTTTTTAATTTAATAATTACATTTAGAATATGATTATATCTTTTTAGATTTATTATGAATTTACATCCATGTCAATGTTCCGTGAACCAATTCTTGTTATTGGTGCTTTGATGCTTATATACTGCATATTCATCGTTTTTAATCGCCTTGATTTTTCTATTGTTCCAAAAGATGGAAATATTGTTGCACATTCAAAAACAGATTAATATAAGCATTTTGGAGTTTTATTTTTTTTAAATAGTTTCTTTTTTTGTTATGTATTATTAATAATAATTTATTGGATCTTTTTTGTTTTCCTCAAATAAAAATAATTTAATTTTGAAAAAATTTCATTAGTACTCTGCGTTGATACCACTGCTTTGATGGATTTAGAAATTTTGACCAAAATTACTGTATTCTTCTTTCTTTGTCAGAAAAAAAAATTGGGATTCCTGCGTTTTTTTGTTACTATTAATTTAAAAAAGCAAAATCAGTAAAATTTTATAGTTTTAATAATTGTATATATGTCAGAATTAGGTTTTTTCTCCATTATAAAAATTCATCAAACAATATTTATGAAATTTATCCATTTTTATTAAGTTTTTGAGGCTGAAGATACAGTATAGGTTAGTTCAACTGGAGAAAATAATTTACGTAAATAGATGTCTTTTTTTGATTATACCATTTGCAATTAAAACTATAAAATTTTACTGATTTTGCTTTTTTAAATTAATAGTAACAAAAAAACGCAGGAATCCCAATTTTTTTTTTCTGACAAAGAAGAATACAGTAATTTTGGTCAAAATTTCTAAATCCATCAAACTCTTTTAAAATTAAAAGCAATGAAATTTTTTCAAAATTAAATTATTTTTATTTGAGGAAAACAAAAAAGATCCAATAAATTATTATTAATAATACATAACAAAAAAAGAAACTATTTAAAAAAAATAAAACTCCAAAATGCTTATATTAATCTGTTTTTGATGTCCAATCTTCCCATCTTTGGAAGCAGTGGTATCAACGCAGAGTACTATTAAAAACGATGAATATGCAGTATATAAGCATCAAAGCACCAATAACAAGAATTGGTTCACGGAACATTGACATGGATGTAAATTCATAATAAATCTAAAAAGATATAATCATATTCTAAATGTAATTATTAAATTAAAAACATACAGTAAATGGTTGACTATGATATTCAACGAGATTATTCTTTTCCAAGGTTATTACAGGACGACCAACAATATCCAAATAAGTGAAATGAAGAGAATCAGTAGTTGAGAAACAGAATATGGCTTTACAATTTTAATATTACTAAAAACAGGATATTTAAACAAACAATGTGTTTTAGTGGTACAAATAACTTACTGAGATGTTTCAGGAAGAATAATTTTTATTTGAGCTTTTTCAATAAGCATATTATCATAAAGTGGATGAATAAGAGGAATTTTAAGAGCAAAGCTTGAACCAGATGAATAAAGGAATTCACTTGAAGGAACATTATATCCAAAAATGTAATTTGTACGCCATCCACCAAGAAGAGGAAAACGTGGACGCATATCAACTTCAACACGATTATCATATCCACGAACCATAGAAGTTGAAATATTTCCAATTTGATCCCGATAATAAATATCACGAGCTTGAGCAGGTAAAGTTGCTTTAAATGATTTAACAATTGGTGAATTTGTACGACGATCAACTTGAAAATCAAGACGTGAAAAAGAACCCTATAAAAGAAAAGATTACTGCAACTATCACCAAAATACAAAAGAATGTACCTTTAATTTAGCACCTTTATGAACAATTTCAACTTGATCTTCAATAGCAATGTTTCCCCAATGTGAAACTTCAATAATTCTTTCCAAATTTGTAACAACAATAAATGGTGCATTATTTTCATAATGAATAGAAACCTTAGTCTAAAAAACAAAGTGGAATGATTACTATAAAAACTTGTATAAAAAAGGAAACACTTACAGAAGTAAAAGGTGCAACATTTTTAGTAGGTCCATATTGAATTTTATCACCTGATTTTGTTCCTGTATGAGATAAAGCTTTACCATGTCCAATTTTTACAGTACTTTTGTCACTTTCAATTGGATAAACGCTTACATAATTTGAAGAACCTTCCCATAAAGTAAATCTAAAAAAGTTAGTTTTAGTTGGAAGAATATTTTAAAGATAAAGACTTACTGTGATTCACTTTGTGCAATTTCTGTTGGATAAATCTTTAAATATTCTGATAAAACATATTCAACTTGAAAATCCAATGATGAATCTTTCTTTAATGTAGAAAGGAATTCAATTTTATAATAGATATAATCAGAATTTCCAAAAGAATCTTCTACTTTTGAGACATGCAACTTCTTTCCCTTTCCTTCATTTGCAGTAATATACGATAAATGAAGATTTTGTTCTTTAGAGATTGGATGAATAAAATATGTAACATCATTGCCTTTATTCTTAGCATTGATATTTAAAACATATTTAGAAAGTTGAGTACTGATATCAATATTCCGTGAAACAGTTAACAAAAGATCAGAGGGTGGTGGTTTGGCAGAAGTAGCAATAATAACTGCACTTATAAGTGCAATTAAGCAAATACCCGAACGCATTCTAAAAAAAATACAATATTAAAGAAAGGATAAAAAAGAAAAGGTTTAACAAGCGTTTAAAAAAATTAAAACACAATGTTTTTTATAGCAATGTTTTAAAACTCAAACAAGCAACCACGTTGCATTCATGGCCAAGTATCTCTTTTTTACAATACCTCATCGGCATTATCGCTGTAAGAATTTTTTATTGTCATAAAAAATTAATTTGCTTACTTTTTTTTCCTTGATGAATGCTTGAAAAATTTTGTTATCTTTTTTTAAATGTTTCGTGCATAAATATATTTTTAAAATAAAATTTAAGCAATCAAGCACAGAATATTGAAACACAAGGTATTTTTTGTAAGTTATATGTGCTTTTTAAATTTTGGTTACTGTAGCTAATAAGATTAAAGTTTTTGGAAAATTTAAATGTTTAAACAAAAATTTTTAATTCATATGAATGCTTGAAAAACTTTGTTATCTCTTTTTAAAAAATATTAAGTACAAAATATCTGCAATAGAAAATAATTTTCATATTGTTATATTTTGTTTTTTAAATTTTGGTTACTGTAGCTTATAAAGAATAACGTGTTTGGAAAATTTTAATGTTAAAACAAAAATTTTAAGGTATAATTTACAAAGGTTTTTTTTATTTGGTATGCATTTTTTTGAAAACATTTGAAAAAAAAAATTTCAAAAATTCTAAATTCTGTGCGATTGTTCGAAAAAATTTCAAGAAGCAATAAGGTAAAAACCTGGCAGGGTACGGTGAACCTTAAATGATTCAGTTCTTTTCTGAATTTTACATTAGCTTTAGCGTATTCTTTTCAGCGTTGTACATCGGTATTTATTTCGATTTATCTTTTTTATCTGTGGTTCTTTTTCGTATCAAATTTTAGACGCTTGACGATCTTTTTGTTTCATCATTTTTTTATTGTATTTTTTTGTTTTTTTTGGTTCCTTTTTTTTGATGATAGACGTTGTTATGAACGAAAGAATTTGTTATGTTTTGTCTAAAATTTTTTTTCTCATTCGTGTTAAGCTATACTATAATGTTATTGTATCTTTTTAATCTACTTCTGCTTGGTTGTTTGTTTCTTCGTTTTTATTGCTAATTTGGATGTTATTTTGTAACCGTTTTCTAATGCGTGAACAATTGTTTTTAATCATTTATCGGTATTAAATTTAGTTTTTTACTTTTAGTAAGATATTTGTCTCTGCCATCAAGGTTGTGCGATACCGATATATCATATCGAAATATCGGTATCGACATCAGTGTCAGTATCGAAATATTTTTGCCGATATTTCGATACCGATACTGAACTTGATATTCATCTTTTTTTTGCTTATTTTTATGTTGTTTTCTCATTTTCACATGAAACTGACTTCTTAATTGTACTAATATGCCAGCTTTCTTTTCAAAAATATAGTAAAAAGGGATTAAAAAATAATTTTATCGGTATCAGTATCGAAAAATTTTTGAACGGTATCGAATATCGAGTATGGGTATCGAATGAATTTTTGGAAGTATCGTTTGTGAAAATATCGGTATCGCACAACCCTGTCTGCCATTCTTTCATAAAAAAATAAAAAAAAGCTACAAAGGATTATGAAAAGTATGGACATAAAAATGCTTAAAATTTTTTGCAATATCGATTAATTTATTTTCGCATAAAAGGCAGAAATTTTTCGATCAATGATCTTTCATCATTCACGTTTATTTCATCATAGATACTAAGAAAAAAATCAAATTTTTTATGTAAAATTTACAACTAATTTTCGTGCTCCTTTAAGTGAATTTTCTAATATTTTTTTGTTTCCTCATCTATCTTTTCTTCAGTAAAAAAGTAAAAAATATGTATATTTTTAGATGACAACAAAGGATGAGTTTTTGTTTTTAAAAAGCAAACAGCAATCATTTCAAAATGATTTTAACAATGATAATAAATATTTTAATCTGAATTTAAAACAACCCCAAAAATATCCGTCATCAAACAATGGTAAAAAAAAGTTGCCACAGTCTATCATAAAAATTTGACATTTTTAGTTTCTTTTTTTTAAGTCATACGAAAAGTTTTTGAAGTTAATACAGTTCTCAAAATTAATTTTTTATGCAATGATCTTTCTCGAGAAAGTCTTTGATTGTATTTTTTTTACATGCATTTGACAAAAGCGATGTCAAATGCCTTTATGAGGACTTTAGCAACATTAAAATTGACAGATTCTACAGTATCTAAGAATTATGAAGAAAAGGAAAAATTGCAATCATCTTTGAATAAATCATCTGCTTTATATTTAAACACTTTAAAACTAAATGACGAAGTTGAAGAAGAAACTAAAGCGCATTGGAAGAAAAATGACTCTTTAGATACCATCAATAATAGCACCCTTTCTCTTCGTTTGTTTAATATCGCTGTAAACAATGTAAACTTCAAATAATAATTTTTAGATATCATAACTTACAAAAATTCAAGGGAATGGGTTGAATCTGGTTTATTAACAGATAAAAATGATAAAAAATTGAAAAAAGAAGAAACAATTGAAAATACAGCACACCTTTTTACTTCTTTAACATTTTTTATTCAAGTAAAATAAAAAAATGTTAAAAATTGCTTGTGTTTTTTTGAATTATTTTTTTAGAATCCTTTTGAATTTTCAAGACAGCAAAATGACAAAGTAGTTGAACCTGAGCTGTCTCATTTTAAAGCATTTCAACGATTACTCAATCCTAATACAGCTTCAAATATGGATCAACTAAGCGTTATTTTCCTTTTATTCCATTAAAATGCACTAAGGGCATAGTATAAAAATCCATTATTAGTATAATAGCACTAACTTTTTTTCAAATTTATTCAGCGCCGTATCCGGGGGGGGGGGGGGCACTTGGTTCTTACATTATAATTATTACAGATGAAAAAAATTAATAGCTTTTTTGATAAAAAATATGTTTAACAAAATTTTATTCTTTATAGAAGTATATGAAAAACAACTTTTTTGACAATCCATTGATATAGTTTAAGCAACAGTAATAAAATTTAAGAAAATAATCCGCTGCCCTACTTTGCAAAAGTGTAAAATAATCTTTTATTTCAAAAATTAACCTTTTTACACGACTGACACGTCCTTCCTTTTAAAAAGAACTTAAATCCTTACTTGCATAATTTTGGATATATTAATTTCTTTCTAGCAAAAGTCAACCACTTCTTATATTGCGAACACTGTGGAAAGTTTTCTTGGAAGATTTCGTAAATTTTTTAAATCAAAAAAATCGAAGAAGCGGAAGTTACCGAGTTTTATTGAAGTTGATGTTGATCCAAAAAAGTATTGGAATATTTTGGAAGATATCGGTGAAGGTGCATTCGGGGCTGTAAAAAAAGTTTCAAAAATCGATAATCCAAAGCTTATTGCTGCATATAAAGTAATTTGTCTTTAAATATGAAATCCCTGGTTAAACTAAACATTTGTCTTTTAAGTGTACTGAAATCGAAGATGGGGAAGATGTTGAAGATTTTGCCATTGAAGTCGAAATTTTGCATTTCTGCAAAAGTGAACATGTTGTTGGCATTTTTGCTGCATATTTTCATAATAATTGTTTATCTGTTATGCTTGAATATTGTGCTGGGGGAGCTGTTGATAATATTATGATTGAATTGGAAAAGCCATTAACAGATAAACAAATTGCCCCAATTATTCGACAAGTTGTTCAAGGTCTTATTTTTTTGCATTCAAAAAATGTTATTCATCGAGATTTAAAAGCAAGTAATATTTTATTAACTTCTGATGGAATTGCCAAAATTGGTTTGTTTCATAATGTTAAAAGATTTAAAGTTATTAAAAAATGTAATTTCAGCTGATTTTGGTGTATCTGTAATTCTTTCAAATTCTGATGAAGGAAGTAATACATTTATTGGTACCCCACATTGGATGTCACCTGAAGTAATTCGATGTGAAACAATGACAAATATTCCATATAATTCAAAAACAGATATTTGGTCCCTTGGTATTACATGTATTGAAATGGCACAAAAAGAGCCACCATATCATGATTTATCAGCTGAACGAGTTCGTTTAAGAATTCTTAAAAGTGAAAAACCTCCAAATCTTGATAAACCAGATTCCATTGGAAATTTATTACGTGATTTTATTTCAAGATGTTTAATTATTAATCCACAAGAACGTTGTTCAGCATCTGATTTAATTACTGTATGTATAGTTGTTGTTTCCTTCATTTTAAATATTACTGCTTCTTTTTAGCATCCTTTTATTGCTAATGCTCTTGATCGAAAAGATGTTAAAGTTCTTTTACTTGAAATGAATGCAGATATTTGTGAAGAGCCTGTCTTTGAACCTGAACCATCTGAAAATGACCAACAATTTCAACGGTTTGGAAGTGGTGGTGGTGATGTTAGGTGAGACCAACTTTTTCTGTCTATTTTACGTCTTCTTAATGTGTTTGTACAGCGATACAAAAAGTTTTTTTAAAAATTAATTTATAAAATTTTTAGTTGGGAATTAATTTAAATTTTTTACAGGCGGGAACAACGTTGACAATGCAATTGCTTGTTTGAAGAATGTTATGCTCTATTATATCTGAAACGTTGTTTACTAGCTATTTTAATTTTCTTTAGTAACTATTAAAAACATAAGATGTGTAATTTTAATAAATTTAATTTTAATTCTAAATACTTTATCTCAGAATATCTAGTAAAGAATGATTTACATAAAGTATAAATTTATATAAATTTATTTACATTCATCCCTCGAGTTTTTAGATGAATAATCCTTATTTTTTAAGAAGTCTGAATTTTTGAATTTATCGTGATTTAAACGTTTTCAACATTTTTCATCAAATTAAAGTTAATATTTTTGTTACTGTTAGTAAAATAATTTTGTTCAAACAATTAAGCGTACTAATTTCAAGTCAACCTTTGATCATTTGTTTTTAAAAGCTTTTTAGAATAAATTTGAAAAAGTTAAGATTATTGCTATTGTAGCAGAATGCATCAATAATTCTGAAATCCGACAAAAAATGCTAAAATTTTAACTGTTTTTTCTTCTAATGTTTACAAAAAAGTTATACGTTTATTAGAAACTATTTTAATCATTAAAATATGGCACTTTAACTTTCATTAAAAACAGAGAAATGTTTTAAAATAACCCGATTAATTAAATATAAAAATGAAATACATCTGTTTTTTTCTAAAAAACAAACAAGTTAAATACTGTTTTATTTATAGAATTATTTTTTGAGCAAATTGTCAGCTTTAAATTGTTGAAGAAGGACTTGAACAAGTTCTTTTTGAGCATCATCAGATAATGAATAGAGTGTTCTAAAAACAAATGATTAAAATATGCAAAATAAAATTTACAAAAAAAACTTACGAAAGCAAAGTTGAACTTGAATTTTGAATAACAGAATTTTCAAGAACCCGTTTAAAGTTAGAGCTTTGAGAATATTTTTTAAGTTTGGTGATATCATATGAAAAGCGTGAAGAAGTTTTTGAATGATCAGATTTTAAACAATATGTAATATTATTGGCAGATAAATGTTCATCAACCCATTTACAACCTCGTTCCAAATCTTTGATGGTAATTGAATCTTTAATTCCTTGACTACGAAGATATAATCGAGCCATTTCCATTTTAATTAGTTTAACTTGAAGTAATCGATGAATATAATTTCGAGATTCAGACCATGTCAATTGATCCTAAAAAATTTAATGTTTATTTTTTAAAAAAATTAATCATTTCCAATACATCTATCGTAAAAAGGAAATGAAAAATAACTTACATGAATTGCATCTTTTGCTAACATTCTTGAAGTTGTATCATGTAAATCAGCAAATTTAACAGCAATTGTTCGATAAACTGGCATTAAAAATTCTTTTCTTTTAGAAATTCTTTGATTCAATAAAAGTCGATCTCCTTCAGTTGAAGCTCTTTCAAGGGTTGCTTTCAATTCTTTAAGTCGATCATCACATTTCATCATTAATTCATGTATTTGATGTGTTCGAAATTTAATTTCAACAATGCCTTCAGGTTCAAGAACTCCACCACGTGATTCTTTATCAGCTAACATTGTAATAGATGTTGGATTAATTTGTGTATCAAGAACAGCCCATGCACCTCCACGAAGTTCACCATATGGTGGAATATAAACAATAACGGGTTGAAGGTATGATTGTAAAGCATCAACAATACATGCACCAAATTTAAGTACCATTTCAAACATATCTTTTTGTCCCCCACTAAATCCACGAATATTTGCAAGAAAGATTAATGGAAGTCCTTCACGATTAAAATCATTAATTGCTTCAGCAGTTTTATACGCGGAATCAGGATACCAAACTTGACCAGCTTGTGTTACGGTACGCGTTGTTGATTCAGCTGCAGCTGGATCAGCTGGAATATCAAAAGATATTGTACGGGGTTCAATTGCAACAACGCCAACAGGTTGACCACAAAGTTTTGCTCTTGCAGAAATGATTGTTTTTGCCCAACCATCCATAATTTCATCTAATGATCCAGCATCAAAAAGTCCACCACCATCAGATGGATCAAGAATTTCTCGAGGATCATATTGTCCTTTTGATGGAGAAGTTGTAACCTTTCTTTCACCATCATCAGCTGTAATAATATTTGATGATGGAAGATATGTCATCCATTTAACAATTTTATAAATCCCTTCTAAATCAGATGTTGCAATTGAATGTGTTACACCATTATGAAACATAATTTGTGTACCACCAAGCTGGCTATTTGATGTATAAATTTCTTTTCCAAGTAATGAATTTAATGCTGGTGCACCGGTAAGAATGATATCAGAATGTTGAACTTGTACAACTCGATGTGCAAGCCGTGCTGCATATGCTCCAATTCCAACTGCCCGTCCTGTGACTAAACAATATGTTGGAACTTCTTGATATGCTGCAGATGTTTCACCAGCAATAAGACCAGAACCAACAAGATTTTCAACTCCAATATCATCTTCTTTTCCAATAATTGCATCAATAATTGTTTTACCATCTGAAGTTTTTGTATATTCAATTTGTGATAGAATTGAAGCATTATTTGCAGCAGATTCATCCAAACATAATGCATTAAATCCATCTTCAGGTCTTTTAGCATCATTCCAACAAACATTTAATTTTTCTTTGATATCAGCAGCTAATCCAATTCTTGCACCTGAATTTGCAGAAATATATACTCGCGGAAGTTTATGCTTTCGAGAATATTCTGATGCAAAATAATAAAGCCGATGTTCTTTCATTGAAAATGATCCCATTAAATGTGTAATATCATTTGCAATTACAATAACCTTTCGACCTTCTGGAGATTCAGGGGTAAACATTTCCATTTCCCATGCAATCATTCCACAATCATTTCCACCCGTTTCTGCACGTTTTTTAATTAAATTTTCATCTTGAATTACTGTAATTGGACCTTGTTCAGATTTTAAGATCATTTCTTTCATTCTACAAAATCCTGCAGAATCTTGAATGCTTAAGCTATGGCTTTGTTGAGCAGTTAAAAATTCTTTAACAATTTTTTCAAAAGTATTTGGATTAGTTTTTTTAAATTTTAACCAAATATCCAAGATTGCTTTTCCAAATACTGTTGGCAAATCATAGCAATATGTTGTTCCAAGTTTATGCGCTTGCATTCGTTTCTTTTGAATTTTTATATGTGGAATTGATTCATGTGGACCTTCAACAGATTTGCCTTGGAATTTTGTTGAACCATTTCCAAGAGCTTCAAGAATTCCATTTACAGATTTATAAAATCCAACATTTGGAATTGCACCAGTTTCATTGTCATAAATTGTATGGAAAATTTCATTTTTACTTGAATCCTAAAATTATTGTAATTTTCAAACTATTAAAAAGTTTAAAAGCTTACGTTTGATTGATAAACAATTTCAACTTGAGTAATTCGAAGCTTATTAAACATTTTTTCATGTTGTAATAAAACATCTTTAATAATTTTTGGCCAGCCTACTGTAGATGAATATGAAGAATTATCAATACAAATAAAAATATGATTGCAATCATTAACCGAAAATTTATCAGAAACTTTAAGATCATGTGCAGCAACACGAATTTCACCACATGCTCCATCAATTACATCAGCAAGTTTGTTATGAACTTTTTCAAGTGGACTAAAAAATGGAGAATTTAAAAAGAATGCAAAAAAAAACACATTTTACCTTTGTTTTGAATATTTGCTAACTTTAACTGCTTCTGCAATATCTTTAATAACATGTCGAACGAAAAATCGTTTAATTCCTTGATCATCATATTTAAATAAAAAGTATGGTGATTGATGAGTTTCTTCTGAACCTTTTGGAAGTCTTTCAAGTTGAAGAAAAGATTTATCAATTATTCCATTTTGTGCTGAATAATTAATACGTTTTAAAACATTCCGAACAGTATAAGCAAGTTTGTCATTTTCAGGATTATCAAGATTTGCAAGAACTTTCAAAATTGATTGTAATGCAATAATTGAAGAATCTTTAAGTTTGGAAATTAGGGCTTCAAGAAGAGCATTTTTGAATTCAATTTTTGTATGAGAATATACAGTTCGAACAGCTTGCTCTGGATCTTTAATATCATATGTCATAGCAGCAACACCCTTTTCATATGAAACTCCTTGAAAATATGATTCAGTTCTTAAAAAATGTTCAAAAAGTTGTTGAATAACAATTCGTTTATGTCCTTCAGAACCAGAAGAAAAATTTTCACAAATTTTTTGAAGATTAATAAAATGTCCACGTTCAATTCCAATATCTTTTGGATTAAGTTTACTTAAATAATTTTCCAACGTATCAGATATTTCAGCTGCATTAAAAACATCTTCTTTAAGAAGTTCTTCAATTCTTTTAATTGTATCCGGACTTCCAATTCTTGATTTAACAGATGCCAAAACATGTGAATATAATGCAAATGGAAGTTGTGGATCATCAAGAACTTCAAAAAGTTCAACAACATATTTTTCAAGACATTCTTTAAACATATGATTTGAAACAGTATATCCATCAAGAATATCTTCACATGCTTTAACCAATTGTTCAAATCGATGATTAATTCTTATCTTTTTATTTCGACGTTCTTCTGATTTTATCCAATGTTCAAGATGTCCTTCAAATTCAGTTGGTCGAGATGCCGAAACATCAGATTCAATTTCAAGTTTTGCAATAATTGTACCAGGAAAAAGTACTTGACCAGCTTGTGCAACATGAATTAAAGTGCCACCGATTTTACTAATTTCAAGTGGAATAACCATTTTCATTGATTCCATTTCAGCAAAAAATTGCCCCTTTGCAACTTTTTCACCATCTTTTACAAGATAATGTGATAAACGTCCAGCATTCTTTGAACGTAAAATTGTTGGATCATTTTCTTTTTCAAAAATGGTCATCGTTTGTCCAATTGAAACTTTGAATCTTTCTAATTCTTCATCAAGATAACATTGAAAAGATTGTTGATCATAGGTAACAAGAAGATCTCCACCAGTATCAAATTGTCGAACAGTTGTATGACAAATATTATCATTTAAACAAATAAGAAAATTTTGTGGACCATATCGATTAACTAGGACACTATATTTAATATTATTATGAACTAATTCTAATTCCCAAGTTTCAGTAAGTTCAGAAGTTGGCAATATTTGACCACGACAAATAGCATTTTGAAATTTTGAAAAAACTTCTGACATTCTTGAATACCCAATAACGGTTGCACCAACAGCAATAATAATATGTAAAGGATGTTCAGGCATATCTTGAATTTTTGCTGCAATTCGATCATCCAACCATCCAGTATGAAATAAATTATCTTCAAATTCACGATCACGTAATAAACCAACAAGATAATTAACTTGTGATTGAAAGGTTGCACGAAGTTCTAATTCTTTTAACGCGCACATTAAAGCCGAAACAGCTTCATGTCGAGTTGTACCTTTTGCAAATAAATGGCCAAATTGTGAATCAGCAAATTCATGAACTTTTCCAGTACTTGATACAGAAAAATATCCCCATACATTTTGATTAGATTGAAAATTTAAAACTTCAACGGCACCAGATGCAGGACGAAAACCTTCTGCAGGATCTTCACTGGTAATTCGTGCAGCAATAACACAAATATTTGTATCTGTTCGAATTTGTTGTTGTGGAAGTTCTGTTATCCCATAACGTTCCAAACCAAAAAATAGACGAATTTCAACAATTCGATGAAGTGGAACTCCCATAGCAATTTGAAGTTGAATTGCAGGAATATTAACATTTGCAATCATTTCAGTACATGGATGTTCAACTTGTAAACGTGGATTTAGTTCTAAGAAATAATATTTTTGTGTTGATGGAAGATACATATATTCAACTGTTCCAGCACTAACATATCCAACTTTTTTAGCAATATTTACTGCATCTTGTGACATTTTATGAAGAATTTCTGGTGGGGCAATACTTGCAGGTGCTTCTTCAATAATTTTTTGACATCGACGTTGAATTGAACAATCACGGGTATAAAGTGGAATAACATTGCCATATTGATCAGCAATTAATTGAACTTCAATATGTCGAGCATTTTCCATACATTTCATAAGAAAGATTGGACTACCTGGTACTTCAGCCTAAAAAATTTTATATTGTTCCTCTGTTGAAACTTTTTTTTTCAAAACATACTTGAACTCGTCGAAAATTAAGAATAAATTCTTGATCACTGGTACATTTTCGAATACCCTTTCCTCCACCGCCTTCACTTGCTTTAATCATAATAGGGTATGAAATTTTTTTTTCTTTTAAACATCTTAAACCTTCATCTGCTGTTGAAACAGTTGCTTTACGATAAATTTCTTCCGGGATATTCATTTCTTGAACAGATGAAGATGGATCTGGTTCAGGTGCTGTAATTCCACTACCAGACCATTCAATTGTTGGAATGTCAACAGTTTGTGCAATAATTGTACTTGCAATTTTATCACCTAATGCAAACATTGCATTTGATGGTGGACCAATAAATGAAATATTATGTCGACATAATTCTTCTGGTAATCGAGGATTTTCAGATGCATGCCCCCATCCAGCCCATACTGCATCAGCTCCACATCGAACTGCTTGTTCAACAATTTCATCAACATTTGCATAATTATTTGTATTTGCACCAGCAGGTGAAATAACAATATTATCAGCCATTTTAAGATATTCTTAAAAAAAGGATACCGTAATCAATAAATGTCAAATTTTAAAAAAGTAATCAATAAAGCCTTACCAGCTTTTGATTGAATTTCTTGATCTGTTGTTACACAAATAAATTTAATTATTCGATCTTCTTTAAACCATTGCATAAGTGATTTACGGATAGATAAAATGCATTTTACTGCAGCAATGCCATTTGTTGCAACAAGAATCTATAAATAAAAATAATCGATGACATTCGTTTAAATATATATTTTTTCAAACCTTATGAATTGGTCGTCGTTTAGATGAATCATCACAAAAATAATCAACAAAATCTTTGACACTTTTAAATACTTTATTCTCTTGATTGACTTTATTATTTAAACCTCCTTGATTTTGGCCAATAACATGAAAGGTTTGCATTGCCGCTGTTCCGGGCCAATTTTGACAAAGCCTAAAAATTTATAAAATTTTTATTTTCAAATTTTTATATTTTGTTAAAGAAGATAAAAATCAATAAAAGAGAGATGTTGCAAAAAATTTTGAAATTAATTAGGATTATTTTGTTATCGTTAATCTTCTCGGAAAAAAAAGAAGTTAACTTCAGTTAACTACAATTTTTGAGCGAACAAAAAACTAGAAAAAGAAAATCGTTTTAAAAATGGTGTGATTATTTCAATATGGATTTAACAAAGAATGGTATCGTCAAGGATAACCCCTCAAGAAAGATATTAAAAATCAAAGTTCAAAAACAAAATGTTTCTATGGTTTCCAAAAGAAAAAACGTGAAATCGAAAAAAAGAAGAAAGAAAAATGTAGGTTGCTAAAAAAAATTTTTGTATGATCAAAGAAATGTCCCTAACATGGTTTACTACTACTACCTTTTTGCAGTCCGATATTAAGAAGCAAGAAGGCCCTAACACTCCAAATAACATGATTGACGCGTCAAGCCAACTTCTTCCTTCTCATTCTTTTTTTTTCTTTCTTCTTTCATGTGCACTATAACCCGACAAACTGCTGGCACGAAGAATGGCGTGTATATTTCTAGGTCAAAAAAGAATATTTTCCATCATTGTGCGCAAGGAAAATGATGGCTGATGGATCGCGCCATGATGCACCATTCTCGTGTAAATTGTGCGTCATATGTAACAATCATATTCAGGTATTATATCCATACAAAAAAAGGATAAAGACGAAAGAAAAAAATTTTTTTAAAAGAATAAAACATAATATCTTTCCCCTTCATTTAACAATGGCACCCTCACCAAAAAAAAAGAAACGAAGCTGTAAATAAAAAGGTACAGTACTTTAAAAAATCCCAAAAAAGAAATTACAAAACTTTAAAAAATGCGTTTTTTTTGTTTGTCAATCGACAAATTAGGAGCCCCAAAAGAAAAAAGTTTGATGTTCGGTAGCGCAAGTGGAGCATTCATGGCGTCTCGACAGTCAATATCAATAATAATAATCACACCACCTCATCTTACGACAACGCAAGAAAAAAAAAGAATGAGAAATATAGAGGAAAAAGATTTTTTCAATGTCAAATTAGAAAAGACAGAAGAGTTATTTCCAAAACAATGGGAGCTTAAATATCTTAAAAACGATTTTTTCAATTTTTCAATAACCCATAAGCTAAAAATTTGCCAAGCAAAACCCTAGAAATGATCACTTTTTCTTTGCTTATATAAATACTTTTCGTTCAAAAAATCAAATATCTCTCGGATGTTTTTATTAAAAGTAAAATTCTTTCATAAGGGGCATGTTTTTTTAAAAGGAATGCAAAGCGACCGGAAAAACGGGTGTAGGGAAGAAGATACAGGATTTAACAAAAGCCTTTAAAAAATTATTTAAGTTTTTTATAATACTTTCTAAGATTTTAATGTTTGATAAGCAAAAAGAGATATAACGGCATTACAGCAAAAAAAAGTCAAACATCATGAACTGATGCAAAAAAAGTTGTCGCAGTTGACCACTCTTTTTTTTAATAAAATGTAATTTTCAATGTGTCATGAAATGAAAAGACTGGTCAAATGTGATCTCTGTTTTTAACTTTGAACACTCTCTTCATTCCAATTTAGCAACAGATGAATAAAATTCACATTAAACTTTGTCATAAAAAAAAGTATTTTATTGCAATATTTTTTCATATTTTGAGCGGAAGAGAAAATATGTTTTAAACATCATTTCCGTGATAATATTTATCAAAGAAAAATGTTAGCTGATCTAAGCTTAAAAATTATGCTGTAATAATTTTTTTGATCATATCGATATCACCGTTTTGGTTTTCCGTTAAATGTGAATGACAAAAAAACTTTGAAGTGATCTCTAATATTAATTGTATAAAAAAATGCGATTACAAAAAAAGGAACCAGGAGACATTATACAAATGAATCAAATACTAAAAAAGCAACACAAACCTGTTGGGTGAAGGGGAGGCCCTGACATGTCCGTAATGAGTTTTACGAACTTCCCATGATGAGGTTATAATACGCTGACTGGAGGACTCAGTTCCAAGAAAATTTTCTGATGTTGTTCTATTTCTTCTCATTTTTAAAATTAATATGAGGAAAAAATTTAATACATGTATTTCCAAAAAAAATCAGGTGATGATAAGTGACTGTTACGTAAGCAATGAGTTAAATGCTTTTGTTGATATAAATCGAAATAAATATTGACTAATTTTTAATAAATAACGCTTGATCGTTATAAACGACAGTTCATAAATTAATACAAAAACAATTTTAATGATTAAATTAAACACCCAGAAATGGAATAAATGCTTAACAATGCTAGCATGCTCCTCATTCTTTATATGCTTTTTGAGTAATGTAATCGTGCTAAGATATTTTTTTCCTCACAATGCTAATGTGGTGAATCGGTTGTATGAAAGACTTAAAAATGATTAAGCAAAAAATAGGAAGGTAAAAATTATTTTCTGATTTAACTTTTTTTGAATTTTTACTCTTAAGATTGCTGTTTCTAAAGATGTGATTTTAAAATAATAAAACAAATCTAACGTCTTTTAAGTATGGTTAAACGACATTTTTTGCAGACTTTTTTTCTAAAAATTCCTTTTTTCCCTTGACAACGGAAAAGAAATAATAACTAAAACAAGAGAAATGTGTGGTTCTGAGTTTAATAGATTAAAAGATCTATTAAAATGGAGAAAGATTTAAATTTTAAACTAACCCTGTATCATATATTGATGGACTAACAACTGGAATACGAGACATTTCAACTTCTTTTTTAATTGATTTATCTCCTGATCCAGGTGATGATTCAATTGCATTGAGCAATTTTTGGGATGCTTTAAATTGCATAACATTTGGCTCTGATACCTTTTCTTCTTGTGATTGTCGGGGAAATTCAAATGGATTCTGTAAAAGAATTATGAAATTATACAGTAACCGACTTAATAAACAATTACTTGAAAATTAAATATTGTGCCATTAGAAATTTGTTTAATTACTTTCAACTTTTTATTACATTGTTCTGCTTCAGTTGAATTTTCATATGTGGCAATATGAAGTGAAAGAGTGCTATTATCAGTGTTTAAAATTTTTCTTTTCTTATCCTGACGATCTTCTTCTTTTACATAATCACAGATATTAAAATATTCTGATGACTTTGAATTTAGGCCTTTATCAAAATTTATTGATTCAATTTTTGTTTTGCAATCATTATTGCCAGTGATATCTAACGATTTAGTTAAGGCTGCAGTCCAAGATAAAAATATAATCTCATTTTTCTTAATTTTTCATTGATGTTCAAACTTTTTTTTACGTAAGTTTTATAAATTCTTTTTGTACAAAAAGGACTGCAACCTTTACCATAATGTTTCTTGTTACTGGATACAGAGTGATCTGGAATTAATATATCTGAACCTTTATGATTTTGATTCAAACTAAGACTGTTGCAATCATTGAAGGAAGGATTACTGATATCAAAAGATTTTTGCTTATCTGATTGATTGATTTCTAATAAACAACAGTATTTTGTTGTCATCTAAAAACTTTTTCAATCTTATCTTTCAAAGTTCACAAGGAAATAAATGATGACTTTTAAATCATTCAATGAAAAGGTAATTAAAAGGTTCAAAAAATTGTTTAAAGTGCTGATATAAAAATTAGAGAGATAGTTTTATAAATAAAGTATGGTACAAATATCAAATGTTTTTAAATCAGTTCATTAAACATAAAAATGAAGAAACTTTAATGAAACGAAAAAGGCTTTGGCAGAAATCCAATAAAAAACATTTATTCTCAAAAAAATTTATTCATCAATAAATTTTAAAAAATTAATACGCTAATAGAAGAAAAGAGACGTGATTTTGAACATTCTGCTATAAAATATGAAATTGCAAAAACCGAAAAAAGAATAAAAAAACCGTAAAGCAAAAGATTAAAGCATAGCCATGAAAACAAGATGAAAGCAAAAACTGTTTACTCGTGAAAGACGTAATAAAAAAGTATATAATGTTGCGTCAGTCTTATAAATGCTTGCATTCCATTTAATGATCTCTGTTATATTTATGCTAAAAAACAGCGAAAGATTTCAACACAAAAACGTTGAAAGCAAATCTAAGAAGCTTTTTTGAAAAACAAAATATTTCAATAAAAATGTGTTTTTTTTCTCGCATGAAAACTGTATTGTGTTCGTAAAAGTGTTGGCCTTTGTTACTTTTTTAAGTTTCGAAAATAGTAAACAAAGCAAAAATGAAAAATGGATAAATTTTTGACACAACTTTTTAAATTTTCAAACCCAGAATTTCAAATTTGCTCAAGAGAAAGAAGTTTAGTACCAAATCAATGTTTTACCAAAGACTGTGCAAAACTGTACTACAATCTTACCCAATGTAACCAATACACAAAAAAATATCAGAGTTTATTTATAAAATCGACAAAATTAATATACACAAAATAAATGGCTTACATAGTTTACTTTCGAGCAGAATAGCTTCTACGAAGTGTAGTTGTTGCATGCTTCTTTGTCATCACTTTCATTGCGACTTGAAAAAAATATAATTGTTCAAAAATAATCAAACTTTAATTTTAGCAAAAAAATTTATTACTGCCAGTAAAACAGTTGTCAAACTTCGGATTCGATTTTTAAGTTTAAAAATTGATTTGAACTTTGTAAAAATCAAAATCAACGAATCTATTAGTGCTTTTTTTAAAATTATTAATTCTTATAGTTAGTTTTTCTTTATATTTTTTTTCATGATTTAATTGCCTTCGAAAAAAAAGAGAAAAAGTGGAAAGAAAAATATTACTATTTTAATTCCATCTGTTTAGGGTTTTTTTATCAAAAAAGGGTATGTTTTACATCATGTTATATATAGAGTTGGACATTTATCGGTCGAATGGTAAATTTGCCGAAAATGCAAAAAATGCCTCCAGCCTCCAGATTCACTCAAATTTAGCTTGGAAATGACTTTAAAAGTCTAAAGCGTGCTTAATAATTGCATTTTAAGTGAAAATAACTTATTTTTGACCAAGCAAATTGTTTTTTGATTTTTCATTGTCTCTATCAATAAAATTTCGATCTTCAAAAACGCAAAAAACATGATTTTTAAGAAAAAACAGCCAAATTTTTATTATATTCGCCTCTGAAAAATTTTTTATGAAAATCAATTTTGGAATATTTTATCATTTTTCTAAAAATTTTCTCATTTGTCCTACACACAAATGTTTTTAATTTACCGGTAAATTTATCACCGACCAACCCTAGTTATATATTTTTATAAAAAGTGTCGAAGCTCAACCAACAAGTTTTTTTCTTTTTCCTTTCTATCATCGCTAGTTGACTCTTTTGTTTACTTTTGTTTTGTAATAATAATCGTCGTCATTAAAAAGTGTCGATCTAGCAAAAATTAAAAAAGGTGTTGAAATAATTCTAAATTCTTATAAAAAAATAGTTTCATCTTTTGACAGTTGCTGATTCATGCACTTGCGTTAAAAAAAATAAAAAAAGAGAGAGGAAAGGATTTGGAGCGTCAGAGAAAAAAATATCTTTAAATGGTTACAATTTTGTAACTTTTTTGAAGCATGATGGTGTTGTTTTTCGAGGATAATAAAAAAAGTATTTAAAAGGTCCGGCATGTATTTTTCTTTTTGTTCTCATTCTGCTTTCTTTTCATTGTTGACACAGTAGTAGTATTAGAAGTAACGACGGGGGACTCACATCACTATATATTATTTCATTTTGTCAGCAAAAAATGCGATTGAAGTCTTCGCGTAGAAGACTAGTGTTCTTGACATGAGGCACGATCGGCTTTGAAGGAGGAGGAAACATCCGGTTTTTTTTCTGCAGCATCTTCAATTTTTTTTATTGGTTATTGTTTAAATTTTTTTATTGTAAAAACCTTGACGTTGTCAACACATTATTTTCCGTCTAAATTTACTTTAAAGATAATAATTATGAAATTTTTTAAAAACCTTAAAGTTTCATTCCATTTCCCAACTTTAAGCTCAAAAAAATACTAAAATTTTTTTCCTTTTTCCATATTTTTTTAGTGTAATCAACGAAAAAAAAAGCAGCTTCTTTTGTGCTTTTTTTCCGAAATCGAAGATTATCACATAATAGTATCTATTTTTTTTATGAGTTATTTGCAATAAATATAGGCTGCTTCTTGGAGCGAGAAAAAAAGAAACCAAACGAGAAAAAAATAAGAATTTTAGTTTTTTTCAAGAAGTCAGTCCTTTGGACAAAAAAAGTAAACTTTTATTTTTTTTACCTGACAAAAGAATCACCAAAATTTTTTTGACCTGTCTTGTTTAACTGTTTTGGGTTTCTTTTTTTGAAGAAAAAAAGGGTTTTTTCTTCTTGACCGCCAAGTTTTTTTGATCGGTTTTTTGTGATTTCTCTCTTTAAATGACAGATACTTACTTACCGCCGCTAAATTTACTTTTTTGAATAACCGGGTAGTTTCGTGAAATACTTGCTTTTTTCATACATATCTTTCTTTTTTTGAGTTTTATAACTCAATTTTATTTTGTCATGTTTTATTTATTTCTCAATACTCCCTTTTTTATACAATTTCCGGTTCATTTTTAGGTATTAAATTTTTTTATATTGTAACTTTTAACAATGGGTAGAATTGCTGAACATCCAATATCTCCATCACCTATCAATAATAAAACATCAATTGATCATTATAGTGGTGATCAAGCGGGATCATCAGATACTACATTAAAGCCTCGATACTATTTATCAAATAATGCTGTATTACCTGGAATGACTTCACCCATAACACCTTCAACAATTTCAACATCAATTTCAGCTTCTGCTGATACTACTATAGATTTAGGTGCATCTTCAACTGAATGCTGTAGTTGTGCCTTTAGAGCAGTAAAAGCTGGGCATTTTAATTGTTTAAAAAATATGTCAAAAAATTTATTAACTCAAGTTGATATTGAACAAAGAAGTATGTTACATCTTGCAGTAAAACATGGAAATATTTCAATTATTGATTATCTTTTACAAGAAGCTCCACAACTTGCTGATTTTGAATCAAATTTAAAAGAGACTCCCCTATTAATTGCAGCTGCAACAGGACGATTAGATATTGTTGAAAAACTTTTACGTGGTACTCTACGAATATGCCTTCAAAGGGCATTACATCGAGACATAAATGGAACATCGTGTTTAATGGCAGCAGTTGCAAGATCAGATAATGAAACAGCTTTATGGTTGCTTCGAAGATTTGGAAGACAACTTGCAATGCTACCAAATAATTGTCAAATGTTGCCAATTCATGCGGCAGCTGCAAATGGAAATTTAGAATTTATTCGAATTGTTACAAAATATGATCCAAGAATGGTAAATTTTAAAGATCAATTTGGCCTAAGTCCATGTGCACATGCATGCCAAAATGGTTCATTACAATGTCTCAGATATTTAATTGAAAAAGCAAATGCAGATATTTCATCATTAACTACCAAAGGCCAATCACTTTTACATATTGCATCTTTAAGTGGGCATGTTCCAATTGTTCGATGGCTAATTTATAGAACAGGCTCAGATGCAATTTTATGGCCAACATATGATCGGGCAAATGCAATTCATTGTGCAGCTTTTGGTGGGCAAGTAAATGTTGTAAAAATTTTGCTAGATTTATGGCCAAAAAAACGTCGAAGAGCAATTTTAACAACAACTGATTCAAGAGGAAATACGCCATTACATTTAGCAGTGATAAGTAATCAATTAGAAATGGTTAAATATTTATTAGAAATTGGAAGTAATTCAAAATTGCTTAATACAACTGGACAAACGGCAGAACAAATTGCACAAGTTCGAGGGTATTCGGCTGTCGCGCATTCAATTTCATCATATTCAAATGGTAAAAAACTTAAAAAAGGAAAAAAATTTTCAAGATCTTGTACGGATCTTGTTCATGCAACTTCTCCAACAATCTATAGTAATAGCAATAAAGAATATTCAAATGCATATACGGATACAACGCTACCAGGACATGGCAGAAATGATACTTTTGATTCAAGTTCTGGCTTTCTTTCGGGTGGTGAAGAATTGTATGGATCTTAAACATTTTTTAATGATAACTAAAATTATATTTTAAGCCTTGAAAATGAGCCACCACCAAAAAAGGCAGAAATGTCAACCCAAACAGATCCATCACATTTTCAAGCGGCAAATTCTAAAGTTTGTTTTTTATTGTTAAATCCTAAAAAAGCTTCAAAAAATTCAAATATCATAAGATTACAACACACATTCCATTCAAATATAAAAATTTTTAATCTTATAATATTTGCATTTCGCATAATGTTTAAACGCTTAATTGCAATAATCTCTAGGTCACCAATACTGAAGAATGGCATGGTGAAACGTTGGCGGCCGTGGAAGAAATTGAATCAATGTTTAAATTCCTTAAAGTTTTGGATACGCGAAGTGATTGAAAAACTTTATGATTTTGCTTTTATCTAATAATCTCTCAAATTTCATTTCATTTTTTCCCCTTTTGCGTGAATTCATCAGTTACAAAAAACAGATTTCTATGTACAAAATAAATGTTTTCAAAAAACTTTTTTAAAGTATTTTACAAAAAATATAATTCTTGCAAAATTTAAAACAATGCAAAAATGTTTATGTTTTGAAAATTGTATTTATATTGTTTTTATTTCGTTTCCAAGACAACCCCCTCTACTTTTTTACGCTAAAATAAAATGGTTCCATGAAAAAGGAAAAGAAAATATGCTTTCAAGTAATGCTTGGAACATTTTTCTTTTTCCTCTTCAATATATTTTGGTAGTATTAGTATTAGCATGAAAAAGTTTGTTATTATCCATCAATATCTTTAAAAAAATTTTTTTGTCTTTTATTTATTTATGCTTAAATGTGAAAGCGTGTTAATAGCTTCTTCATTTTTTTCCGGCTATAACCAAAAGGAAATAACAACAACAAAAACGGAGAGAAAAAAGAAGAAGAAGTCACAGTCGTCTGCTTCCTCATTCATACATACCTTTTTGAGAGTCCTCCATCAACACATTTATTTTTAATGTTTTTAATGTTAAATAATTATGGTTAAACCATACACAGTTGCGTGACAGAGGGTCGTGATAGTTTATTCTATTTTTCTGGAGACCAAGAAATAAAAATTATGTTAATGGATATTTTTATAAAAAGAAAGTGGTATACTATTACAATTTTTTATCCATCTTTTAAGCAACATATTTATTAGTATTATTATTCTTTTATTCTTATTTCTATTCTTTTTTATGTATAAATAAAGTTATTGAAAGAAAAAGGAATAATATCGTATCATTTGTAAAGAATCGTTTTTTGCTTCTGCTTCTGTTTTTATATTTTTTTTAATCCGGTAAAAAAAAAGTCCCACCTTTGGGGGGGACATGTCAATCGGCTTTGAAGAAGATGTGTATTATTTGATTTCCGGCTAACAAAAATTCGACAAAAAAGGAAAGAAAGAATGTACAAGACTTTTTTTTTTGATTTCAAAAAAAATTAACATCTTATCTTCTTTTTTTCTATCCTACTTATTTTACGAAAAAAAACAAATTTATTTTATTACATTTGGCTAAAAAAAGCCAATGTTATTTTTATTTATTTTATTATTATTTTTGGCATTGTCGTATGGTCAAGATCCTCAACCCTGTCCAGGTAAGTAATAAAAGAGGCAACTAAACAAATATAAAAATATTTGTTCATTGTATTCATTCGTCCATGTGAAAGACAATTTTTTTATCCTCAAAAACAAATATCACTTTTTTTAGGAAATCCAATTGTTCTCACAGGTAGCAATTTTCCGCAATACGTATATTCACCATATGATGAAAGAAAAAATTATCCACCAAATACAGATTGTCAATTTGTATTATTAGCACGAAATACACAAAAAAGGCTACATTTAACAGTTATTGAATCAGAGCTTGAAATTCCAATATTTACTGATTGTGATGATTATGTTAGTATCCGAGATGGAAGTAATGCAACTTCACATGAAATTGTTCGATGGTGTGGAAAAGAATTTCCTGCATCATTAACAAGTTCTAGTGATGCATTATTCATTCAATTTCATTCTGATAATGTAATTCAACGTCAAGGTTTTAATTTATCTTTTGTTGATTTTGGTTTGTCCTTTTTAACAATAAGCATAAAACATGATATTTAAACATTTTAGATATTCCTGGATGTCCACCGGAATGGATTTCATTTGATAGTCACTGCTATAAATTATTTACACCATTTCATGGTTTAACATGGCTTGAGGCACAAAAAGAATGCACATATGAAAGAAGTAATTTGTTAACATTTGAACATAAAGACGAATATACATTTATATTTGATAAATTCTCATATGCTCATACATTTCCATGGCTTGGTTATAATGATGCAGAAAATGAAGATCATTTTCAATCAATAAATCCAAAAGAAGTTTTATGGCCTGAAAAGTTATTACACATTTTTTCCTTTTTAACAAATGATTGGAATTTTTTAGTTTTCCAAAATTTTCTGCAAATCATCCAACAAAAGATTGCATTTTTCTTGATTTTAATATTAAAGAAGATACTGCATACGTTTTGGATGATTGTCGAAGCAAACGGTCATTTATTTGCAAAAAAGAAAATGGTAAGAAAAAAAATTATATCATTTTAGTGTATTTTCAAAAATAAAATTAAAAATTCCCGAAATTTCGAAAGTTTATTTTTTCAAAACAACAATCTCCGTTTTTTAAAACTTTCTGACTTTTGTCAAACATTTGTTTCGAATGAATGAATTTTAGAAACAAAGGGTAGAATCCATTGTTTTGTTTCCTTTTTTTTATCATAAATTTAACAAAAGACAAAAATGTCAGCCATCAAATTTTAAATAATTTTTTGATTCAGCAAAATACAATTTTTAGCAAAAAATCATTCTCATAAAATTTTAAAATAAAAAAATTAATGACAAAATTTCTAAGTGACAAAGAAAAAAAAATTATCCAAACAATTTCAGATGGTTCAACAATTCCAATTCCACCTCCAACAAATATAATTCATCATGGCCTTGAAGAAACTGTTATTAGTGAAATAACTTGGATTATAATAGTATTATTTATAATAATATTATTAATGCTCTTAGTAGGATGTTATCAGTATTATAAAAAACGTGTAAATAATCGTGTTGGAAATTTGGATCAAAATCAACGACTTGTTGCTGGTACAACAAATTCAACAACTGTTACAACAACAACAACAACAAAAAATCATGGAAATTCAAAAGCTGTTACATCAGGAGCAAGTGGAAATAATAGTAATAATAATAACAATAATAATCATAAAGGTGTTTCTGGATCAGCTTCAAAAATAAAATCAAAAGATCCACATGGTGTTGTAAGGCCGCTACGGCAAACAAGTACCGATAAAAATAAAGCGCAAACAACCGAAGTAACAAATGAAGGAAATTTAGTTACAACAACAGATTCACCAAGATTTAATATGGCCGCAAATCAACCTGGTGCTATTACAATGTTCAATTCACAACACGTTGAACATCTTGAAAATGAACAAAAGCAACATGGAAGTGGCGTTGTGGGATCAACAATAATTGAAATGCCATCTGAAGAAGAAAAGGCAAGCACCTCAAATGCCGTTCAAACATTGATTGAAGAAGAAAATGGAAATATTGAAGTTGAAAATATTATTCGAAATCATGTTGTTGTTAGTGAAGATGATTCATTTCATGATAATCCAAAACATCATGAAAAACAATTAGATGTCTCAGTTGTAAATGATGAAATAATTGAAGAAGCTCTTCATCCATCAAATGAAAATCCAAAATTTTCACATCCAATTGCAATATCAGATGATGATAACAAAAATGATGTTGATGAAACAAAAAATACGGGAATAAATACAAATACAAATGCAGAAAATATAAGGATATCCAAAGAAGATAAAACTGCCATGACAGATCCTGCCTCAAATTCCATACAATCTGAAGATTTTGATGGAATACAAATGAGCCCAATGAATCCGCATACACAAAAAAAGCAGCGTCGTTCACATATTCATATATTAAATAATGTAGATGCTAAAACTCCTGAAGAATTCTGGGAACGTTAAAAATAAAAAATATCTTTTTATTACTTTTATTTTTTGATACTGTCTATATACTTTGGTGCCGATATTAATGTTTATATTTATTGAAAAAATTTTATGACTTTTTTATTTTTATCTTTTTTTGCCATTACTCTTATAATTTTTATGTTTAACAATAGAATGCAATATTTTTTTAGTCTTTGTTTTTTTTGTAGTTGAAATAAACTTTTTTTTGTCTAAAATCATAGAAGGGCGGCGTGAATGATGCTTTGCTTTCTTGCTCTTTAACTTGTGTCCTTATCATTCCCCTCCTTATACTTAACATTTTCTATCTCTTTTTTCTTCCCCTTTTTTTGTCGTCTTCAGTTGTTCCGTTTTGCTTCAACAATAGATTGAAGAAGAAACGTCAGTTTTAACTTTCGATTTTTTGTTCTGCTGATTGCTTAAAAATTTTTTGTTGGACAAAAATCAAACAAGTTTTTAAAAAACGAGAGATGCCAGATCGAAATTCATCAAGTGGAAGCTTTTCCGTTTTATGCACGGTTAATCTTGGCAATGATAAAAAGTCTACGGTAAGATTTGGGTAATAGTTGTGAAGTTATGAGATTTACAGGTTTTCGAATTCAAAAACTGGCAATTGAAAAATTACAGCTTTTTTTTTTGTTTTTTCTTGTGTTTCTTATCTAAGGTTCAAACGCCCAAATAAACTTTTTTAGATGGGGATATGAATGGAGCATATTATAGCCCCAAAAATGTATTATTAAGCTATCACATGCTTGAGACAATCCCGCCCCCTTTTCCCTAATAATTATATGTTTGAATTTCAGATTTATGAAGTAACATCATCATCAGGTGGCTGCATTCAAAAGCCTTTTGCTGACTATGAAAATTTATATGAAAGAATTAAACATCGAGTTCCGTCAAGTATTGATAAGGTTCCAAAAAAGAAGATTTTTCTTGGTGAAGCAAAATTGCATGAAAAGCGTCGAGCATGGATTGAGTCGCTTGTTAATTATTTACTTAACAATGAAATGGAAAAGTAAGCACACAAAAAAAATGTTTTCACAAACATTGATCAAAAACCTTATCCTTTTTAGTCAACATGTTCAAAATTTTTTCGCATCATTAATCAATGATAAAAGTGAAAATCATATTAATCTTGGACCATCAGAAAGAAGGTAAGCTTCTTATAAAAAACTGCAAGCGAAGGAATTTTTTTAAATCTGTTTTTTTTTAAAGAATGATACCAGCAGATTTTGATATTTTGGGTGTAATTGGAAAAGGTTCTTTTGGTTGTGTATATCGGGTTCGACAAATTGCAACTAAAAAAGTTTATGCCATGAAAGTATTAGGAAAAGAGCATATTAAAATGAGAAAAGAAGAAAAGCATGTAATGGCAGAAAAGAATGTCCTAAAATCAAATGTAAATCATCCATTTTTGGTTTCATTACATTTCAGTTTTCAAACCCGAACAAAATTGTTTTTCATTTTGGATTACGTTAATGGCGGAGAGGTTTGAGTTGTTCTATTAGTATTTTTAAGATAATTAAAAACTTTTTCAGTTATTTATGCATTTACAACGTGAAAAAAATTTTTCTGAAAATCGAGCAAAATTTTATGCTGCTGAAATTGCTTGTGCACTTGGGTATCTTCATGAAAATGATATTATTTATCGGTAAAAAAATGACCCTTTAATGTAAAGCTTATCAATCATTTCTTTAGTGATTTAAAACCAGAAAATTTATTACTTGATAGATATGGGCACGTTGTTTTAACAGACTTTGGTTTATGTACGTTCACTTTTTTCCAATCAATATTGTTTCAACAATTTTAAAATTTTTAGGCAAAGAAGGAATAAAACTTAAAGATACAACTGCAACATTTTGTGGAACACCAGAATATTTGGCACCAGAAGTTATCCAAAAGAAGGCATATGATCGTACAGTAGATTGGTGGTGCTTGGGATCAGTTTTGTATGAAATGTTATTTGGTCTTCCACCATTTTATAGTAAAAATCAAAAAGAAATGTATGAAAGAATTTTAAAGCAGCCTCTTACCCTTTCATCATTGGCATCAAATCCAAGTCGAGATATCCTACAAAGTTTATTACAAAAAGATCGGCATAAGCGACTTGGAGCCCGACGAGATTTTGATGAAATAAAAGAGCATGAATTCTTTTCATCAATTAATTGGGAAAAACTTTTGCGTCGTGAAATAAAGCCAACATTTGTACCAAAAATTAAAAGTGAAGCTGATGATTCACTTGTTGCAGATGAATTTAAACGAATTAAACCAAATTTAAATTCACTTGTTAATGGTACAACTTGTTATGAACAAGATACAACATTTTTAGGTTTTACATATAATGTTCAAAATCATTTGGATACTGTAAATGTTTAAAATTCTTTTTAAGCATAAAGTAATTTGGATCAAATTCTTAAAAATATATTATTTTTATTACCGTAATATTGCTTATTAATCACTTGTGTTCTATATTTCAAAAGTCTAAGTTTTTTGGTTTTCATTTGAACCTTTTATTAACGATTATATTAAATATTTACTTCCATATTATCAGTTATCTTTGAGAAAAAATTAATCTTTTTGTTTATTTACTTTTGTTTTGGTTAAATAATTTTTAAGTAATGATTACAGTAACTTCGGTGATATTTTCCTTTGTTAGTAATATTGTATAAATTTTTTTTGTATGTTTTTGCTTAAATTTTCTAAGTAGTAATAAATTTATTATTTGATGATTAGGAAAAAACAAAAAATTGCTGGCAAGTAATCTAAGTGCACAATAATCAAAAGGCATAAAATATGAATGTATATCATCAATCAAAAATAGTATTAAGTATAAGAAAAAAAAATTTTTTAATTTAATTCTACAAAAAAGCAATATGTTTGTTGAATACATTTTCGTGTTTGTTGATCCAATGCAAATCGATGAAAGCTTCCATCACTACAAACAGCAATAATATAATCTGAATTTGCTCCAAATGCACAACGGCATTGAGTATTTGAATTAATTGATGGAGTAATTTTTAGACGAACAAAGCTAACATCTCCTTTAAAATATCGTTCAACAGAATCTCCAACATTTGATTTTTTTCGATTTGGTTGTAGCGAAAATATATGGATTGTTGAATGATTACTTGCAACAGCAACAAAATTTGAATCAGGAGAAAATGATATGCTAAAATACTATACTTAAAAAGGCTAAAAGTCAATCTAAAACTTGCCATAAAATTTTTGCCGGTTGTGAACCACGCCGAAATTCTTTTACCAATGTTCCACCACCAGTTTCAAATACTCTTATTAATGTTCCCTTTTCAGATGCCGTTGCAATCATAGCACCAGAAAAATTGAATGTTATTTCTGCAACATTATGATTATGTGCAATAATATTTACTTCAGGAGTATCAGAATTTGCAAGATTAAATATTCCAATATGTCCATTACTTGATAATGATGGATATGCTAATAGAGAATGATCATTTGATGGTGATAATGCACATATTCCTTGTGGATTTGTCCATGTATCTATTGAACGTATTCGATGTGGATTATCACAAAATGAATATATATCAATATTATGATCCATTACAATACAAATTTTATCTCGACGAAGTTTTATCCCTTTTACATCTGTTTTTGTTTCAATTTCAGATACTTTTTGCTTTTTAGCTGAATCCCATATAATTACTAAAATTTAATATTACTTTTTCAATACACATTTTTATTGGGCAAACCTTTATTTTTTGGATATTCAATATTTGTACCAGTTCCAACCAATGCAACACGATTACATCGAAATAATATTTCAACAATTTTAATTCCACCTTCAAATTTATCATCAATAAGTTGTTTTAGAGGTTCACAATTAAATATTCTATAACCATTTTTTGTTGGAACAGCAAAACAACTTCCATCTTGATTAAAATTTAATCCATTTAATTCTAATGTATCTTTGCTATTTGGTGATGGAACCATTTAAATATATTTTTTTTATTAATAATATTTGTATATATAATTTATTTCTCCAAAAATATAAACAATTTTCTTCTAAAAGAGACTTTCACAAATGCATTATTGCAAAAAAAAGTGGAATTGATTCACAAAAAAAAGATTTTAACAACGTTTTTTTCACTCTCTTTTTTTATTAAAAAGCAACCAATAATTGTCTCTTTTTTGTATTTGGAAAGGATGCAATTTTATTTTGAATACATACATTTCTTTGTGAGAATATTTCTTTTAAAAGTTTATCCATTTAGTTTACAAAAAAAATGATTGTTGCTTTTTTTTCAAGGGCAAAATATTCGAGATAAACCGGTTATTAATGATATTTGCGTTCACCTTTAAACTCTGTTTTTTAACTGAATGAATATTTTATCAGATTGTGAATAAAAATGAGACAACTATTTTTTTAAAGAAAATTCATAACAGTTTAAGGATCTTTTTTAGATTTTTCTAATATAAAATATGAAATTCTTTATCTTTAAATTTTAAACTGAAACAAACTAAATGAGAAAAGGAAAATTTATGATATGTAACATATCATATGTTAGTTAAAAAATATAATATTTACTTAGCTCAAAATAGTAACAAATTTTGGTTAAGTAAATAAATTAAAAATGTTACAGTTTTTTTAAAAAATTAAATGCAAAAAATTCTTCTGTTTTAAGATAATCTTTAATATAATGTGCCGGTTTTCGATCTATTTTTTTTTTAAATCAAAAACAAAAATTAATATTATTTTAAATTTCCAAAAAAATAAATTTAAAACTGTTTAGCAACATTTCTTTGTGTTGTTATAACAATATGCATTATTTCGAAACAAACTGCAGTAACCTTTTGACATTTTTTAGATAAATGTTTAACAATATTTAAACTTTTTAAAGCTTTTTATTAATACATAATTAATTTACATATTGAGTTATTAAAGCATTACTTTGCATGGCACCGTTTTTTACAAAACTAATTTAAAGATAGAGATATTTAATGGATACAATCACGTTCTTCTCCTGGGAATTGTCCAGCTAATTCAATTGTTCCAGCATCATAAATCTTTTTAGCTTCTTTTCCAGATGTGATATAGCTTTTTGGGATTGTGATAGCAACTTTGCGTTGGCATGGTTTAAAATCTTGGCAATCATGATAAATATTGAATTTTGGGGTAACACGAGAAATTTCATGTCCAGTTCCAGAGATTTCAAAGTTTCCTTGTGCATCGGTACGTCCAGAAGCAATTTTATCATCAAAGGTGAATGCTAAAAATATCGCATGTTTTTTTCAAATTTTAAATAATCTTATTAAAACTTACTATCATGATCGTAAAGTTTTACAAGGACTTTACCAGCAGGTTTTCCATTACATTTTAAAGTACCTCGAACTCCAATGGTTTGTTGTGGACGAGCTTTAATAATTTCTTTGGCAGCAGCAATGGCAATCAGAGCAACAAAAAGAACGGCAAAAAATTTATTCATTTTTAAAATCTATAATTTAATCCAAAATAAAATTTTTTAATAGACAAAAACTTTATAATGCTTTAAAAATAGAAAACACGGATTAATTTTATAGCAAATTTTTTTGTTTCTTTTATTGAAATAAACAACACTTTTTGGGATAAACAAACAAATTAAGCTGATCCGCTAAAAGAAATTTTTGTCCTTTTGTTTTCCAAAACAGTTGTTTAAATTTAATTGCCTTCAATTTGTGTTATTTGTTCTTTTATCAAAAAACTATTAAAAACGTTTGTTTATCTTACATCTGTTTTTAAAATTCAAAAAAGAACCAATACCCCTCAGGGCAATTTTTTTTTATTACATAACGATAGCAATAGATGATCAAAGGTCATAAAAATGTTGATTTATTGTTATCTTTTTTAGACTTTGTGATAAATTGGTATTTTCGTGATTTTTCTTTGGCACATTAGTCTTTCAATGAGAGCAAACAAATATATTGTTGACGCTCAAAGAATTAAAAAGTGTTGATTCTAGCCAATTTATTCTTTTGGCTTTGTGACGTTTTTTAGCACTTTTAGTTTTTTGATTTTAAGAATTCGAGCCGACTCATTTTCAAAATACTTTAGCTCCAACTTTGAAATCTATCTTATTTCAACGAGGACACGTCACTTTTTTTTACCCCTCATTTTTTTGTCAATGTAAACTTTACTTAAGAGATCAATTGGATGATTCATAAAAAAGAAGGAAGTCATTCACACATGAAAAAATAGATTTCCTAGTTTCTGATTTTTTGATATATTTTTTTCCTGGATTTTTCGGGTTAAATTGTGGGCAATTATATTGGTTGTTCTTTTATTGAAACACATCATAGAAAAAAAAGGAAGTTGACAGACAAAACAAAATTAAAATTCAAAAATACATGCATTTTTTGTTTTTAAAATCATTTGCAAAATTTCATTGGATTTAATCGAGGGACATGCGATTACAAAACTTTCAAAATTGATTTTTGATACTTTTTTTAATCAAAAAGTGATTCATACATTTTCCTCCCTCATATAAACCACATGAACATGTATAACTACTTTTTTTATTTCAACAGTTTAATGATTTTTTTATCTGATGATCGTTCAAATAAGAAAAAAAGGCAGATGTGCAATGTAAATAAACAAATATATAGCGATTATCTTTGAAAAAAAATATAAAAGAGCAAAGAACGCAGAAGGCGTGTTGTTTTTCATTCGTATAAATTAGCAACTATTTTTGAAAATCAAATGATTCACTCCATTCAAAAAACACCCGAAAAAAAGAGAAAATTTTTTATATCGGTCTAATATTTTTTGTTTATGTTTTGTGTAAATATTTGTTTCACTCTTAAACGAGAATAAACAAACCCCCTATAAAAAATGCAATCTTGTTTTTTTTCTTCTCATTTTTAGAAGTTTTTCCGCGTTAATGAATGTTGTCCTTTTTTTCGAATAACAGATAGTAAAAAAACATACCTTTTTTAGACTTAAAAAAATATACGAAAATATGAATAAAATATTATTTTCTCTTGCATTTGTTTTGATTGCATTTGGCAGTATTCAAGCTGCAGAATATATTAAAGCCCGTCCATCACAAAGTATTGGAGTTCGAGGAATTTTAAAATGTAATGGAAGACCTGCATCTGGTGTCCTTGTGAAACTTTATGATCATGATAGTTAGTTTTACTTTCGATAATTCAAAAAAAAATTATTTTTAAGCTTTTACACTTGATGATAAAATTGCATCTGGCCGAACAGATTCAATGGGCCAATTTGAAATTTCTGGAACCGCACATGAAATTTCTCGAATTACTCCAAAATTCAATATTTATCATGATTGTGATGATTGGTTACCATGTAAGAAAAGTTTCCCCTTTTTAACATTTTTCGTAATTACCCAATAAAATTTTTTTAGGTCAACGTAAAATCTCTATCAATATTCCAAAAGGTTATATTACCCGTGGCGAAAATGCCAATTCAATCTATGATGTTGGAACCATGGAATTAGCTGGACAATTTGCTGGTGAATCAAGAGATTGCTTACACAAATAAATTTATTCACATTTTATTTGTACATAATTGCCATGCTTTTAAATATCATTGTTTATGTTTTTTTTAATTCTTAATGAAAGTTTTTAATTTTTAATTTGAAACAAAGTTCAAGTTTTGCAAAATTTTACCGTAAAATTGCACTATAAAAGAAAAAGAAAACTCTTAAAAAATAATTAAGAATAAAAATCAAACTTCTACGCTACCGTAATTCTTTCACCTTTTCAAAAAAGACGAAAAATAAAGTTCAAGAAATAATTTATTTAAATAATAACATTTTCACGGGAATACAGTAAATAAATTGCACTAATATTTCAAAAATTAATTACCAAGGACGCAAATTAGATTTATCACTCAGATGACTATCATCAGCAATTGATTCAGCTTTCCATTTTCCATTCTTTTCCACAAGCTTTGATACAGTACATTGGCCAACATAAGTCTAAAGGAACAATTATTAACCAATAATATGAAAATATACCAACCCATTCTCCAAGAAGAGTTTCTAATAAAGCTCCTATTGGAGCACCATGTGAAACTATTGCAATATCACCTAAAAAAACAAACTTATATTCTTAAAAGACAAAATAAAAACCAACCTTCATAATTATCTAATATATGATTAATTGCTTTCTTCACTCGAGGTGTACAAGCATCATCTCCAGCTCCTTCCTTTTTAAAGCCATCTTTCCATGGATTTACAACTGGTACATATGTTTCATCAATAAGTGGATAAGTTTCTTTTAAAATTTCAAATGGTCGAACACTTGGCGGAGAGCAACAAAGATATAAAGCTTCCAAAAATCCTGCTTCTGGTTTAATATTAAATTTTCGATCACCTATCATTCGTGTAGCAGTATCTAATGTTCTATCAAAAGGCGAAGCAAAAATATGATCAACATGAACATCTTTAAACCTAAAGTTGTAAATGTTGTTAAATATAAAAATAATTTTAGCAAAAAATTTACCATTTAGCAAGTTCTGAACATTGTTTATGTCCTCGAGGTGATAGTGGTGAATTATCAGATTTAAATTCATTCCCTGCTTTTTTTCTCCACGATGAATCAACGTTGTCTAAAATAAATTAAATAATGAGTAAAAAGAAATACTGTAATAATCACCCATGCGTTCGGCGTGACGAATAATGTAAAGTGTACGAGTCATCTATAAATGCTTCTTTGTTAAGAAATATATAAGAAAAATAAATATCAAGTAGTAGAAAATTTTTTTGATAAAAACAAAACGATCAAAATGTTTAAAGATAATAAAAAAAAGTATACGTTTATTGCATATGAGTGAATATGTAAACCTGAGATCATAAAGTAAGTGAATAATAACAAAAGTAACAAATAAAAGATAAAACAAAACAAAGTTATTCAATTCTTTTTCGGAAATTATCAAGTCGAAGATTTTTTAAAGCACCATCATTCATAAATTGTCGACGATTATTATCAACCATTGCTTGAGTATAAACAGCTCTTACAGCGCGATGAAATTTCTCAATTTGTTCTTTCTTAGCTTTTTCAAAGTATCCAAATTCTGTTAATCTTCTAAAAATTCAAGTAATAAATAACATTTCAATAAAATTCAAAATATGTATTAATTTACCGAATAGTATCATTACGCATTTGTTCAAATGGAAAAGCTTCAATAGCATTTAATCGTGCTTGAAGGGCGTCATATGTTGCAGAATCAAAATATTCACTATTTGTTAATTCATATACAACCAAATTTTTCATTTGTGCTGTAATTCTTGAACGACGTACTGATGCCGTTTCAATTGCTTGACGGCGAGCTAGTGATCGACGAACAAGTTCTCGTAAACGCTAAAAAAGAAAAGAAATATCAAATAGAAAAGAAAAAAGTTGAATGTGTCAGACACATCAATACATATTATGAGTCACTTACATTTTGTTGTTGAAGTGTTCGCTCTGTTGAGCCCAACGTTAAGAAAGATTTTCCACGGCAGTTTGTTGATGAACGAGATTCTTTATTATTTTTGCTAATTTTTTCCTTTTCCTTTGTGTTAGAAGGTGAAGGACGTGAAGGATCAAATTCACGATTAAGAATATCAGCTATTTTTGATGTTCTATATGATTCATTAAATGAATTGATAGTTGCATCATCACCCCTCATTGTAATATTATTAACAGCATCTTGAAGGGTTGTAATATCTCTGAAAAAAGATAACGTTAATTTAATTTTTTATTAAAATAATCTTACTTTTCAAGTTGTTCTACCATAACCTTGTAATTTTTATTTTCTTCAAAAATTGTTTGAAAATCTTCTAATAATTTTGCATATAATGCACCAAAAGTGCCTCTTTCATTTTCCATTTCAAGTATTTTCCTTCTTAATAAATAATTTTCTTGGATTAATTTTTCATCATCCCGATAATGATATGTTGTTGATGTTTGAGTTCGCATCACCTTTAAATTTTATATATTTATATTTAAACCTTCAAAATAATATTTGAAATTAAATCACGCTATATTTTACTACATTTAGTACAGAAGGAACACGAAAAACAAGAAAAATATGTAAATTCTAACAATTTGCATAAATTTTTTAATACCCGCAAATAGAAATAGTTAGAATATAAATGAGGATTATAAAAAAGGAATCAAAATAGTTGAAAGAAAAGAAATAAATAAAATTGCTGGACATTTGCAAACGAGTTTGCGCGGTCAGTGCAAAACATTTTGAGTTGCGTTTAGCCAAATTTTATATTTTTTAATGTTGTAGACGTTTTTTTGCGATATTTTTTATAATAGAATTACAAAAAAAGATAATGCATTAATAAAAAAGAAATTCCTTTTGCTTTTTTTAAACATCTACCTTTTTTAATTGCTTAAAAAAAGCACAGCTTGGAAAACTTTATTCGATAAAAAAATGTTTCGATAATTTCTTTGACACCATTTTTTTCAACATTCGTGGTTTTGCTGTTTTAGAATTTCAAAAGGATTCTAAAAAACAGCAAAATAAAATACAAGCAATTTTCAACTTTTTTTTATTTTACTTGAATCAAAAATGTTAAAGAATTAAAAGGGTGTGTTGTATTTTCAATTATTTCTTCTTTTTTGAATTTGTCATTATTTTTATCAGTAAATGAATCAGATCTATCATTTTCGGTTGCAGCGATATCTGTAAATATTTTTTTTAAATTTGTAATAAATAGCAATAATAAAACAAACGAAGAGAAAGGGTGCTATTAATGATGGTATCTGAAGGGTCATTTTTCTTCCAAAGTGTTTTAGTTTCTTCTTCAACTTCGTGATTAAGTTTTACAGTGTTTAAATATAAAGCAGATGATTTATTCAAAGATGATTGCAATTTTTCTTTTTCTTCATAATTCTTAGATACTGTAGAATCTGTCAATTTTAATGTTGCTAAAGTCCCTCTACAGTCAATCTGATATCCATGTTAAAACATAATCAATGAGCTTCAAACATAATTGAGATTTTTTCTTTTTTATTATTTGCTAGGCGTATTTTTGTCATCAAAGATCACATGATTTGTGAAAGTGTTTTGGTTACATAAAAATTCTTTGTACGGTCATATTCAATGAAACAGTAAGAATGATGCAACATTATTGATCGGAAATCATGAATTCGTCATAGCCGATAATAAAGAAACAGCTAAATTTTGTAAATGACAAATTTTCAATCTTTGTCGGACTGATTTGATTTCATATTTCATTTGTAAAAAAATGAGAGAGAGAATTGCAAATATTCGTTCCGTTATTCACTTTTTGATTAACATTTTTTTACAATTAAAAATTTAAAAATCGAATTTTTTTAGATGACAACAAAGGATGAGTTTTTGTTTCTAAAAAG
The DNA here is from genome assembly GCA_963922195.1 of Panagrolaimus sp. PS1159. Classification (NCBI taxonomy): domain Eukaryota; kingdom Metazoa; phylum Nematoda; class Chromadorea; order Rhabditida; family Panagrolaimidae; genus Panagrolaimus; species Panagrolaimus sp. PS1159. The sequence continues at coordinate 4,322,104 of CAWUHW010000002.1, forward strand.
CAAACAGCAATATTTTCAAAATGATTTTAACAATGATAATAAATATTTTAATCTCAATTTAAAACAACCCCAAAAATGCCCAATTTTAATTCCTGTTCTATCTTATATCAAATCATCAAACAATGGTAAAAAAGATGCTACAGTCTTCCATAAAATTTGGCGTTTTTTTCTTTTTTCTTATTTAAAAAGGTTTTTGAATCTAACACTGTTCACAAAAATAGCTTTTATTCAATGAGAAAGTTTTTTGATCGCTAATTTTTAAAATAACTTGTAAAGTTCTGAGACCATAGGGATGTCAAATGCCTTTATGAGGACTTTAGCAACATTAAAATTGACAGATTCTACAGTATCTAAGAATTATGAAGAAAAGGAAAAATTGCAATCATCTTTGAATAAATCATCTGCTTTATATTTAAACACCGTAAAACTTAATCACGAAGTTGAAGAAGAAACTAAAACATTTTGGAAGAAAAATGACCCTTCAGATATCATCATTAATAGCACCCTTTCTCTTCGTTTGTTTTATTATTGCTATTTATTACAAATTTAAAAAAAATATTTACAGATATCGCTGCAACCGAAAATGATAGATCTGATTCATTTACTGATAAAAATAATGACAAATTCAAAAAAGAAGAAATAATTGAAAATACAACACACCCTTTTAATTCTTTAACATTTTTGATTCAAGTAAAATAAAAAAAAGTTGAAAATTGCTTGTATTTTATTTTGCTGTTTTTAGAATCCTTTTGAATTTTCAAGACAGCAAAGTAACAAAGCGCAAGAACCGGAGGTGTCTCATTTTAAAGCATTTCAACGATTATTCAATCCTAATGCGGCATTAAATATTGGTCAACAAAGTGATCAGATTGAACAAGAAGAACCTACAACTCCAAAGCGTTAGCATTAAAATAACTGCCTCATACCCGCTAAAAATATTAACGGCATTCAAAAATTAGTTATTACGGAGTTAAAAAATGCGTTAATGTTTGCAGGAAATGTGGAAATTATGAAGCCGTAAAAAATTAGTAAATTGCAAATTCAACCCCATTAAATTTTTAAAACTACTTTTAGCTTTGATTATTACCAATTAAAGCTTTACCTTTAAAAATTTTTAAAATTGCAAAAAAGAAGAAACGGTTATGAATTTAAAAATTTGAATAAAAAGCTCATTTTCTAGCAAAAATCTTGCCTATTAATACATCTTTGAGGCATTAGTGTCTTTACAGGAAAACAAAACTTTAGTGAAAAACGGTAGGAAAGAAATTGAGAAAGTGCCTCACGGCTATGCTTATTTTTAAATACAACACAAAAGAATCTCGTCCCACTTAAAAAAACGATGAGAAAGAATTTCTCTTTAAACGAAAGTAACTTTTTCACAGCGGAGACTTTTTCTCTCAAAAAACTCACAGTGCAGCTTGCTGTTTGAAGGTTATTTGTGCGCAAATCACGATCTACTTCTTTTTCCATTTTCCTTTTATGGCTTCATAAAATTGATTTCCTTTTTCGATCAATGCTAACACAATTTTTTTGCACTGATAATCAAACCGCGATTCCATTATTATTTTTTAAATTTTCGATCTCTTTGTTTCTTGCTTTTCAAAACATTTTTAGCGGATGTGAGGTATTTTTTTTCTGCTAACATTATGGAAACTCTGGTTGGTCGATTTCGCAAGCTTCTGAAACCTAAGAAGCGGAAGTTGCCGAGTTTTATTGAAGTTGATGTTGATCCAAAAAAGTATTGGAATATTTTGGAAGATATCGGTGAAGGTGCATTCGGGGCTGTAAAAAAAGTTTCGAGAAAGGATAATCCAAAGCTTATTGCTGCATATAAAGTAATTTGTCTTTAAAAACCTTAGGTCTAATTTAAATTTTATAATTTAAGTGTACTGAAATCGAAGACGGAGAAGAAGTAGAAGATCTTGCCATTGAAGTAGAAATTCTATTATCTTGTAAAAGTGAACATGTTGTTGGCATTTTTGCTGCATATTTTCATAATAATTGTTTATCTGTTATGCTTGAATATTGTGCTGGGGGAGCTGTTGATAATATTATGATTGAATTGGAAAAGCCATTAACAGATAAACAAATTGCCCCAATTATTCGACAAGTTGTTCAAGGTCTTATTTTTTTGCATTCAAAAAATGTTATTCATCGAGATTTAAAAGCAAGTAATATTTTATTAACTTCTGATGGAATTGCCAAAATTGGTTTGTTTCATAATGTTAAAAGATTTAAAGTTATTAAAAAATGTAATTTCAGCTGATTTTGGTGTATCTGTAATTCTTTCAAATTCTGATGAAGGAAGTAATACATTTATTGGTACCCCACATTGGATGTCACCTGAAGTAATTCGATGTGAAACAATGACAAATATTCCATATAATTCAAAAACAGATATTTGGTCCCTTGGTATTACATGTATTGAAATGGCACAAAAAGAGCCACCATATCATGATTTATCAGCTGAACGAGTTCGTTTAAGAATTCTTAAAAGTGAAAAACCTCCAAATCTTGATAAACCAGATTCCATTGGAAATTTATTACGTGATTTTATTTCAAGATGTTTAATTATTAATCCACAAGAACGTTGTTCAGCATCTGATTTAATTACTGTATGTATAGTTGTTGTTTCCTTGATTTTAAATATTACTGCTTCTTTTTAGCATCCTTTTATTGCTAATGCTCTTGATCGAAAAGATGTTAAAGTTCTTTTACTTGAAATGAATGCAGATATTTGTGAAGAGCCTGTCTTTGAACCTGAACCATCTGAAAATGACCAACAATTTCAACGGTTTGGAAGTTCTCGTGGTAGCATAAGGTTAGAAATAAAATGTTTATTATATTGAATTGTGCATTGACGCTGTAGTCCATTTGCAATATTTTTTTTAAAGTTTTAAAGGTTTTAATGTGGCTCTTTAACAAAAATAATTTTTTGCATAATTTTTTTACTTTACTCGAAAATTTCTTTCTAAGTTTTTCTTTGCAGTTCTGGTGGAACAAGTTTGTGGTCAAAACCAGAAGACAGCTTGAATACATCTGAAGAGTATGAAAAAGTGCCAGATATGGATCAAACGCCCATGGCTGAAAGGCCAGCGGTTGCTTCAAAGAAAAAACGGGTAGCACCTGCACCGCCAGCACTTGAACCTGGATTAGTGATGGAAGATGTCAAAAAAGATTTTAAACATTTCGAAAATCGAGATGGTGCTTCAGGTGATCAAAATAAATTTATGCAAAAAGAAAGTGTTCCGCCGCAAGGACATTTAAGTCCATCTGGAAAAGAAGCCATGGAAATTTTGGACGATTTGAACGTAATGCTTGATGAAAATTATCAACAAAGTCCTTCGGGTGTGTTTGTTTTATAACCTAACTTTTAATGTCTTTAATTATCTTAGGAAGTCGTTCATCCTCACGAAGTTCTTTGAATTCACCAAGAAAAAAATCAGATAAACTTACAAGACCACGACTCGCTGATTCTAAACCTTCCCATTCTTCAAATGATTCTATTTCAAATAATAGACCGAATCACTTTGAAGGATCTGGTCTTGAGTCTGCTGAAACTGGTGGTACTATTGTAAAATGTGTTACACCTACACAGAGTATTCGAGAAATGGCAAGAATGTATTCTTTACCAAGTTCAAAAACTCCAAGTCCAAGGCTACAAAGAGGTTCTTCATTCAGTTCAAGATCAGCAAAATCTGATGGAACAACACATTCAACAAATCAACCTGTTCGACTCCAAGTTAATTATGATGATGATGTTTGTTTTTAAAACGCTTCTTTTTTCTCTTAATCATTAAATTTCATATTTAGATAGAAGATACAAAAGCTGTTGAAAAGAATATTATCAAAGCAAGACCTCGTGAAACCAGTTACAGCAGTGATGGAAGTCAAAGCCGTAATTCTGTTGTTGCTGATATTCCACAAGGATTAGTTCGACAAAAACGTGAAATTGCACAAAAGGAACAAGTTTGTGATACGAAATTTTTCACATTTTTTTACATAAGTTTTTTAAGTTAGCAGATCATGCTCGCGATGAAGCAGAAAGAATTAAAGAAAAAAGGAGAAAAGAAGATGCAGCATTATTTGGTGATCAACAAACTCATGTTTCTGATCTTGCTGCTACATTTGTTACAAAAGTTGCTGAAGCACCAAAAGTTCATAATAAACCGGTATTGAGACAAGAAGTTCTTCGAAAACAGGAACAACTTGAACATCGACCATTATCTGAACAACTTCTTCCACCTCCTCCAGTTGCTGCAAAACCACCACGTCCCGTTTCTGAATCTGATAAAGCTAAATTGCCTCCCCAGTCATTCAATTATTTCAATAATGACGAAACTAAACGATTACCAAAGCAATTGAGTGAACCTGAAGCTCCACCAGAACCTCCTGTAGATTATGAAGAAACTCCAAAAGCTTCGTTTCAACCCCGACATGGTTCAGTACCAAATGATAATGGAACACCGAAAATTTGGTCACAACGGGGCCATCATTTACAAAAGCATAATTCTGTTACAGTTAATGGAAAAGAAAATGCTGAACCAAAACAAAAAGAAAATCTTGTTCGTCGAACTCCAAGCAGACAAACAGCAACGAAAAAAACTCGAACATATGTGGTTGATGGAGTACAAATGACTTCTACAACATTACATGAAATTAATACAAAACAACAATTTGAAGAGAAAAAAGAGCAAGAACGAGAATATTTACGAATGCAAAGAGAAGAAGCACGGCAGCGAGCAGCTCAAGAAAAAAAATCTGCAGTATTACAAGAGCAACAAGAGAGACAATTTGTCCAAGAAAAATGTGTACGTTTATGTACTTTTTATAAAAAATTCTTATTCTTTTTTTATAAAATTTTAGAATATTGAAAAAACTTATCTTGGAGATATTGAAATGATTTCAAGAACGCAAAAGAAAAAGATGGAAGAGCTTGAACGTATTCATGAAGACGAAATAAAAACTGTTGCAAAGTCTTTAAAATCTGAACAAGAGAAGAATATTCGATTATTTAAAGAACAACTTTCACGAGAGAATAAAACATTAAAACAAGAAACTGATCTTATACCAAAACCACAAAGAAAAGATATTTTACGTATTAGAAAAGATCAGTTGGATAAAATTCATACTGAAAGAGTAAGCAATAAATTTTAGCAATAATTTTCAAATTACAGTAAATAATTTTAGGAAATGATGTTTCTTGAAAAGCTTGATCGTGATCATGAATCTGTTATTGATCAAATTCGTGGAAAGCATCGTGATGCAATTGCAATTACTGAAAGACAATTTTTGGAACATAAACATCAACTTGAACAAAGTATGATGTCTGCATTATGGGAGCTTGAAGAAAGGCAATTGAAAGATCGTCAAAATCTTAATCAGCAACAGTTTAAAGTATGTTGTTTTTGTTCACTTTTCATTGATGACTCATGTATTTTTTTTTGCCTCACCTTGAGTTTTTTTTAAATGATTGTACAAATTTTTTTATTTTTTAGGAACTTTACTCTCTTCAAAGGTCACAAATGAAGGCAAGACATCAAAAAGAAATTGAATGCCTTCGTCGAAATATTCAAGAAAAAGAGGATCGTTTAATGAGAGAATTGTCAACAAATCGAAAAAATCGTCCAAAATCTTTACGAACTGAAAGTAAAGCACGTATTCGAATGTTTAAAGAATCACTTCATATTGATTATCCGGTAATATTTATTTTGTAATTAAACCTCTTGAGATTAACGAAATTGAAACTCTTTTTTTTTTCAGCAACAACCAGAAAGATGGGATCATTTACTTGCAGAATTCGAAGAACGTGAAAAGCAACGCGTTAAAGCTACAATTGAAGAATATGAACAAAAATGTAAATTAAGAATGGATGCTTTAATTGAAGAAAATCATCAGATCATAAAAGAAATTGAAAATATTCATGTAAGTTTTTTTTGTAATTATTTCATAAAGTTATTGAAACCTTTTTTTTGTAGAATGAAAAACGAATTATGCTTTGTGAAAATGAGCAACAGATACTCGCTGAATCAGAGCAACACTTTCAAAATTTGTTGAATGAAGCACGTGCAAGACGACCTATCAAAAAAGCGGTAAATTTCTTTATATCTTTTTTTTTGTTTCCCTGGCGTCATTTTTTTTTTTTCTTTTTTAGGAACTTGAACGTAAATTTAAAGATGAAATGGAGAAACAAATGAAATTTTACAATATTTCTGTGCCTGGCAATTGATCACTTATGTTTTATTAATTTATCAAAAAAAAATGTGTATTTAACAGAATTTTATATATATTATTTATTTTAATAATTATTTAACTTCAGTTTTTTACCCGTAATTTATGGTGTAATCGGGATCTGTTTGAATTCATATCTCTCTTTTCTTTATTATTATTATTTTATTCATATTTTATATTGCATTCAAAGATACCGCTTTTGCCTTGCCAATTTTTTTCATTTTATATTTTTCATGTGCCTCACATTGTGTTTTTAATCATATATTTTATTGGGTTGTTTTACAACAAAAGAGTTATATTATTTTTTTGATTCGCTGTTTTTGTTTAAAAAATAAAAAAAAATTATGAAATAAAGAATGTTTATATAATTTTTGTAGTTTGCTTTAATCAATAATGGGTTTATGAACCTTCAAATATTTTAAATTTATTGTCCCTTGCATTAAAATTACCGTATTCCTTTTTTTTCGATCTCTTTAATCTTTGCATGGCAGCTTCAAATTTATGTCCAGTTTTGCTTTCAAATAATGATGGCCCGTTGACCCCTGAATCGCTTATAAATTTATCACAATCTTATTCATCATTTTCTATTAAAATTAGTGATCCATCAAATTGTGAAGCATATCGGCTGCTTGTCTTTCGTCCAAATAAGTAAAAATTTTTATTTGCTGACTTTTATTCAAAAGAATATTTTAGTGAATTATTTGGCGCAAATTTATTAACAAATCTTTCATCCAGTAACAATTCACTTTGTCATTACATTTCAAATTTTGATAATGGTGAAAGTAATGCATTATCAGCATGTTCAACAGATTCAATTACGGGAATGTTTCAATTTGGTAATTATCATTATTCTTTATCAATAAATCAAAATAAATTCGTTTTAATTCCACAAAATGGCCAAGGATGCAGTTAGTTTTCCCCCGTTTTTTGGCTTACAGTAATCCGTTTTTATCGTTAAAGGTTTACCACAAGCAAGACACAAAAGATCAATTATAACACCTCCAGAATATTATGCAGATTATTTGGATGGAAGAATGCGATATGTTGAATTGGCATTTATTGCAGATAATTCTGTTTATAAAAAATATGATAGCAATGAAGAAAAAGTTCATGATCGATTGCATGCCATTGCAAATATGGTTAATTCAGTACGAATATTAAAAATTTTTTATTTCCCTAGTTTTATTTTTTTCAGCTTTATGTTCCATTAAATATTCGTGTCACACTTGTTTGGGCTGAAATCTGGACAGATGGAAATAAAGTTGAAGTTACAGAAGATTCAGATAAAACTTTGTTAAATTTTTTGTTTTATCGTCGAAGTGTTATGAAAGATCCAAAAACACATCACGACAATGCCCAACTTGTTACGTAAGAATATAAGCATACAGTATATTTTGGTAATAGTGTTAAAATTTTAGTGATGTTACATTTTTGAATAATGTTATTGGTAAAGCTTATAAAGGTACAATGTGCTCATATGATTATTCTGGTGGAGTAATTATGGATCATCATTCTAATGCTGCATCAGTTGCTGCAACATCTGCACATGAAATGGGACATAGTTTTGGAATGGAACATGATCCAAAAGGTTGTAAATGTCCATCAGATATTTGTATTATGAATGCTTCTAATGGTGGATATGCAAGTTTAAGTCATTGGTCAAGTTGTAGCTTAGAATATTTGGAAAAAAGTCTTAAAAGAAAAATGGATTATTGCCTTCACAATGTTCCAAAGACTGCATTTGGTGGTGCAAAATGTGGAAATGGAATTGTTGAAGAAGGTGAAGATTGTGATTGTGGAAATACAACAGTATGCCCAAATAAATGTTGTGTTGCAAGCACTTGCAAACTTGCAAAAGAAGCTATCTGTGCATCTGGAGATTGTTGTGATATTTCAACTTGTCAGCCAAAGAAAAAGGCTTCAGTCTGTCGTCCAGAAATAAGCAGCTGTGATTTACCTGAATTTTGTGATGGTATTACTGGTGATTGCCCAGCAGATTTCTTTGTTCAAAATGGCTTAAAATGTCCTGATGCTCCTGAAGATTTTTGTTATGAAGGCGAATGTGGAAGCCGAACAGCACAATGTCAAATGATTTGGGGACCTACCGGTGCTGATTCCATTAAAGCGTGCTACAATTATAATTTACAATCAAATATTTATGGAAATTGTGGACATGATCCTGGAACAGGAATTTATACTCCATGCACCAAAGAGTACGCTATTTTATTTTTTGAATTCAAAATAGATAATAATATAATCGTTAATCCTTTTAGAAATTTATTATGTGGAAGATTACATTGTCAATCAGATAATGATAAGCCAATATTCGGCGATGCTTCAACCGTTACAGCTGCATACAATTATTTTCGTTTAAGAGATGGAAAAGATGTTGCATGTCGAGTAATTCAAACAACTTATACTGGTGGCCGTAAAAAGCATGATCCTGGAATGGTACAAGATGGAGCAGTTTGTGGAAAGGATAAACTTTGTATTGATTCAAAGTGTACAAATAAAACTGGTGTAAGAGATTTTGCTCCAAAATGTGATCCACAAAATTGTAATACAAAAGGAATTTGTAATAGTGCTGGAAATTGTCATTGTGTTTATGGATATGGTGGAACTTCTTGTGATCTTCCTGGTTATGGTGGTAGTGTTAATAGTGGTCCTTCCACTGATCAAGCATTTAATGCTTTACTTTGGACAGGCGTTGTACTTGCATTTATTTGTATCTTATTTTGTGGTGCAACATGGTATTGCAAAAAAAGAAAAAATAAATGGCTACCAAAAGAGTGAGATTTTGCTTTTTTAAAAAGGCTGATGAAAATTTTTTAGAATGTGGCATTATACAAAAGAAGCTCTCAATATTCGAGCAATGTTAGTTCCTGTTCGAAAAGCTCCACCACCTCCAGGGGGTCGACATGCTGCAACTCGACATGATCCAAATTCTGTTTGGGGTGATAATCCTAATCAACTTCGAGTTGGTGCAGGTCGTCCTGTTGTTCCTCCACCCCTCGTCACAATCCCCAATTTTAATCAACCCAGTTTAATAAATTATAATGATCCTGATATCGCTTTTTTCTCTCAACCCTCTCCAATAACTTCTGTAACTTCAAGTCCTTCGGTGAATCTTGTAAAACATAATCGATCTGGTCGTCGAGCTCAAGCTCCCGGTTTTCCTGCTCCAAAACCCCCTGAAACAAAAGCGTTAAATCCTTCTAGTCGTCAACCCGGTGATAGTTCATCTGATGAAAATACTCTCACTTCTCCTGATATTCCTCCACCCGTTCCCCCGCATCGTGATTTATCGTCCAATTCTCTGCCAGCTAAAAAAGAAAAGCCTAAATTGCCAGTGAAGCCTCCAGTTGCAACAAAACCTGTTTCAACAACAACAAATGTAAATGTTAAAAATTTAGCAGCAAAATTTGATGTCAAAAATTCAAATGTTAATTTGGGATAATTTTTTTGTATATGTATATTGCTGTTGCTTTCATGTTTTAATGAAATAAAAAATGTATTTTGTAAAACTTTTTTTTACATTTTTTAATATAAATAAAAAAAATACAAAAGAGAAAAAAAGAAGAAACAAATAAAATGGGTTTTCGTTGTGGCAAAAGTCTGTAATCTAATCTTTGTTTTTTCTTTCAAAAATATGAAAAACGATTAAATTCAAACTTTTGAATCAGTGAAAGATGAAATGTGAGAGAAGTAAAAAGCATTATCAATAAAATTACAAAAAAAAGATATAAAGATTAAATAATTTATGCATGAGCTACTTGTTGTTCATGAACATATTCATTAACGGTTTGTGCAACATCAAGGGGTCGATGAAGGTATTTAAATCCGCCGCCAGGTTTAAACATGTCAACAGTTTGGCCAGTTCCACGTAATACCCATTTTGTTGTAAGTAAACCTTCAACACCAACAGGTCCACGAGCATGAATTCTTCCAGTGCTAATACCAACTTCTGCACCTAATCCAAATCGATATCCATCAGCAAATCGTGTGGAACAATTATGGAAAGCACATGCACTATCGATTTGTTTTAAGAAATGCTCTGCTGTCTTATCTATAAAAAATAAATTTGTTGGTTTTTTTTTTTCATTTTAGTTTAAGGGATGTTATCTTACTATTATTAGTGACGATTGTTTCGGTGTGACCACTTCCGTACCGGATGGTATGGGCAACTGCTTCATCAACATTATCAACAACTTCTAAAGTACATTCAAGTCGACCATATTCATATTTAAGGGATTCAGCAGCAGGAGGTCCAAATTTAAGAAGGGATTGAAGTTTTGGTCCAGCATGAAGTTTTACCCCTTCACTTTTAAGGACTCCACAAAGTGTATCAAAGAATTTAGTATTTAGATGATCACGATGAATAAGAATTGTTTCAACAGCATTGCAAGCAGCTGGATAATCACATTTTGAATCTCGAACAATTCGAATCGCCATTTGTTCATCAATTTCATTATCAATGTAAACATGACAAATTCCTTCTGCATGTCCAAGAACAGGAATGCCTTTACTTTGTTCTTGCATTTTTCGGACAAGATCTGATGAACCTCGAGGAATAACTAAATCAATAAATTCTCGAAGTTGAAGAAGTTCACTGACATCTTCTCGAGATCGAACAAGTGTAACGGCATCTCGAAGTTCAAAGCTATGAGTTCCCAAAGCTTCTTGAACAATTCCATGAAGCATTTTATTACTTTCTTCTGCTTCTCGGCCACCTTTAAGTAATAAAGAATTTCCAGAAGCAATTGAAAGTCCAGCAACTTGTGGCAAACAATCTGGACGACTTTCAAATATAACCATAAGTTGACCAATTGGAACTGTTTGCTGTTCAAGATAAAGGTTTTCAGCGATTTGTGTTCGACGAAGAACTTTTCCAATAAGACTTGTTGCAGAATCTGCAATCATATTTAATCCAGAATATAAATCTTGAAGCTTTTGACGATTAAGTTTTAGACGATTGAGCATTGATGGTTCAATTCCAGTAGATTGAACATTATGAATATCAAGTCGATTTGCTTCCATAATATCAGCTTCACGTTCCAAAAGAAGTTCAGCTAAATGTCGAACCATATGTGAACGTTCTTCATTTGATAAAGATTGAAGCATTCGACCACTTTCTTTTGCTATAAAAGATATTTAAAATAGCATGTTTTAAAATAAAAAGGATGTAAACAATTACCTTTTGATGCAATTTCTTCAACAGGTGGACCTTCATATCGAATGGTATTACAAAACATTGTTCCAACTTTCTTTCCATCAATTACAGATGTAATAGCATTATGAGCTAATCCATTTGTGATAACTGTAGCAACACCTTCTTCAAGAGCTTTTACACATGCCGAGACTTTAGATTCCATTCCACCAGTACCAAATTTAGAATTTGCTCCAAAAACAACACTTGCAGATTCTGAAGGACTATATGTATGCATAATTCGAGATCCTTCCATATCCGGTGGTCCCGTATAAACTCCATTAACATTTGAAAGAATAATCATAAGATCGGCTTCAATTTCCGCACTTAAACGTGCTGCCAAAGAATCATTATCACTGATATGCATATTTAACTTTGGATCAGGTGCAACTGCATCATTTGCATTAATAATTGGGATAATATTTAAATGAAGTAATGATTCAATGGTGGCAGTAAGATTTTTACGACGTTGTGGATCTTCAATATCTGGTTTCGTTAAAAGGACTTGAGCAACAGTAATTCCATATTGTTGAAAAAGTTGTTCATATAGGCTCATTAGGCCTGGCATACCAGATGCTGCACAAGCTCTTTTATCAGTTTGTAAACCGGCAGGTCCACGTAACGTTTGTCGCATTGACATTGACATAACAAGTTCATGATGAAGTTTTTGTCGACCAAATGCAACAGCTCCAGATGAAACAATTAGCATTTGACGTCCACTTTGTTGAAGTTCAGAAACTTGTTCAACAATTGATGCCAAGCGTCCAAGGGCAAGCCCACATTCATCTTCTCGAGTAATAACATTTGAACCCAATTTAACTAAGATTCGTTGAGCCTTTTTTAAATCTTCTCTTTTATTTAGGGTAAGATGATGATGACGAAATGATGAAGTATCAATTTTTCCATCTTTATCTCTTACAGCACTTAATCCAACCTTTTGAGTTGTAACTGATGGAACAACATCTGTTGCAACAGGATCTTGTGGAACAATTACAGTAGATGCAAAACGAATTTGATTTTGGGTATTTCTGCTAATTTTTGCATAATGACTTGCACCTTTAACGCAACATCGACAAAATCGAAGTAAAGTCATAATTATTATTTTTCGTTCTTGTCTCCTAAAATAAAGAACAAATTACAAAAAAACGAAACTAATAAAAAGGCAACATGTGATTATCATATGAAAGTAAATGTACTTTGGAAGGCCCGTGGCCATAAAAAATTTATTTTTGATACACGCAAAGTGTGCCAACGCAAAAAATGTTGTTATTTTGGAAAAATTTGCAAAAAAGGTGTTTTTTAAGAAAAAATGAATTTAAAAGATTTAGCGTTTTAAAAAAATTAAGAAATATCCCAAAATCAATGATAAAAATTGGATTAAACGTCTCTCACACGACTGAGAACAGATAAAAAATAGCGGAAAGGAAGGGAAATGATTAAACAAGTTTTTTGTTCCATAATGATAGATTACACTGCGACTAACAAAATTTTTGCGCGGCTCTTTATTTTTGTGCTGTTGATTGACCAAAGCTATACCTGACAAAGATCGAAATGCGACCACTGATAAGACATTTAATCGCAAAAAAGGGAAGAGAGAGAGATAGATAAAATGTTCCGCCCCATTTTTAAATGATGATTGTGGTGGCGGAGGTTATTTGATATATATTTATATTTATTACCCAAGGTGTTTTCCTCCTCTTTTTTTTGCATTTGAAAAAAAAAACTACATATTATACTTTGGTATTTCATTCTTATGATTGTGATAAGGGAAACCCCTCAATAAAAAAAAACACCATTCAATGTCTGTCTTTAAGGGGTCAATAATTTTGCATTATCAGACCGGGACAGAGTTCAACTAATAAATCATTTAAATAAAATTGGTTGTGCTTTTTTGTTAAACTTATGCGATCTATATTTTTTTTCTTGAAAAAGTAAATAATAGAAAATGGCATTCCAAAAAAAGAATCACCACAAAAAAGAAAATGACATATTACATTTGAAAAAAAAGGAGAGCAAGAAAGAAAAATATTTGTGCAAAAAATATTATATTTTTTTCTGACCGCCACTTCATTAATGTCGGTGACCTTTAAAGGTTTTGAAATTGGATCCCCCATTTTTGGCAAATGTTTCAAGTGATATTGCGTAAAAAATTTTTAAAGTAAAATAATTATTATTGCAATGTCTTTTGAAATAAATTTTTTTTAAAAAACTGTTACTAAAATTGTTGTTTTTATTTTATTTCATGAGATTTTTCACGGATTAAGCTATTAATGCTATTTAAATGTAAGCTGATCCAAAATACTTTTCACACGCAACAATTTTCTTATGAAGATTTAAATAAAAATAGAGATTCTTCTTTCTTACTTTAAGTGAAAGCGACGAGGATTTTTTATGCAAACAATAACATGAGATATTTGAGAACAATGCGAAGATGAAATAAAGAAAACGAAAACAGAAGAAGATACTGTGAAGCATTTTCGCCCCTTTTTTAAATGGGGTACTTTGGAAAGTGCCAAGCCACTCTTCCGGTTTCTATTCTCCAATCTTATTTTTTGTTATAAAAAAGTTGAAAAATATTTTTGCCATTCTAAAATCTTTTTAAAAAATGGAGAATTTTGTTAATTTTGAACAATTTCTTTCTACCCAACCAACATCTGTTAATGGTGATGAAATTCAACAACATCAACAACAATCGGTGACTTTAACCAATTGTAATTCTGGTATTCCATTAACGGCTCCATCAATGAATTTTATGTCTTCTGTCCTCCAACATGCGGCAAATTATTCGTCAACGCCTGATCCTTCAAAATTGTGTAAGTAAATTGATCTTTTTTGATTAATTAATTACTCTCCCCCCCCCCCTCCCTTATCTCCTTTATCTCTTTTATCTCTCATTAACCCCTGTCCATTTTTTTGAAGGTCAAAATCAATACACAATTTTTCCACCGGAAGAACCAAAAATAATTTTAAATGATGATGAACATCTTGTTCGAGAAAAATCTTCTCAATCTCCTATACAATTAAGGACACAACAAAATCGTCGTAAACCTCGTGTACTTTTTACACAATCACAGGTAAAATAATAATAATATTTTTAAATTCTTTTTTTGGTGATAAATTATTGAAAATTAAATATGTGAGGTAAAAAAAGGAAAAAAAATTACAGGTTGCAAAATTGGAAGAAAGATTTAAAAAACAAAAATATGTGAGTGCAATGGAAAGAGAAGAATTGGCGGAGAATTTAGGATTAACGCCAACACAAATAAAAATATGGTTTCAAAATCGTCGATATAAATGTAAAAGAATTGATCAAGATAGAAATTTACAAATTACAACACAATTGGGATTTTCTTCACAAGTATGTTTTTCTATTTCAGAAATAAAAAATTGAGATTTAACAAAAGTAATGAGATCAAAAAAATTTGTTTCTGGAAGCTTATTATAGCCAGCCTCAAGGTTTCAAAATTAAAAAAAAATAAATAATAAAAACGATATTTTAGATATTTAATGCACAAATGTTTCAATTTAATTGCCTTCAATAATCTTTATGAAATAAGCATTGCGCAGTCATTGAAAGTAATTTTGAAGTTGTCTTTGTTGCATATTCACGTTCTTCTGCTTCTTGTCGTCTTTAAAAAATAATCATATTTAATTAATTTAATTTTTTAAAAATAATAATAAATCATTTTTTTCAAATTCTTACCTCCATTTAGTTCGACGATTTTGAAACCATGTTTTAACTTGTGCATCACTCATATTTAATTGATTTGCAAGTTTTGTTCGTTCAGCTGAAGCTAAATATTTTTGATCTAAAAATCTATTTTCTAAAAATGTCACTTGATTCTTTGTAAATGAAGTTCGAGGTTTTTTATGTCGTGGAAGGGCTCGACCTAAAATACAATAAATTTTTCATAAATTGTTTGAACTTTTAAAGAAACTAACTTTGATATGGATGACCTGCACGTTTTTCTTTTGATTGGATTTCAAAATTTTGTTGATTTGTTGCATTTACTGCAGCAGCCACGGCAGCGGCGGATAATAGTGAATTTTGTCGCTCTTTAATTAATTGTTGTTGAAATTGAAACATTGAATGTGGTGAAGAATATAACAAAGAAATTGGATCTCTGATTGCATCAGCATTTGAAGTAAATCCTTGATTATTATTAGATTTTGAAGAAACATCTATTGAATTTTGATTTTGACTTTTTAATAGTGTGTTAATATTAAAAGGAAATTGTTGTGGAAACATTTTTTAACATCAAATAAAAGTGTAAAAAATAAAAACCATATTGCTTTCTCTTTCTTTTTTGCTTTGTTTCAAATTAGAAGGGCGTGGTTTTTTTATATATTCAAGCATCATTTATTTCTCCGAAACAAATACAATAAAACACTGGATTAATTAAATAAACGCTTTTTTATGGCTCTTTTGCTTTTGGTCTCATTTGTTTTTAATGCCATCAAAAATATACATATAACTGATTAAAATGCATGTTTTTCTTGCTTTTCTTCAAATTTTTTTCTTTTGTATCGAATATAACGATGATTAAAAATCATATAAATTATTTCACATGCAAGTCCAACAAATTCACAACATGTTAAAAAGCTTATACCACACCAAAGTCCAATTTGTCCACCAAAATCTGCAAGCATTTTTACAATCTAAAAATATGGTAACAATTAACTTTTGTATTATTTAAAAATTATTTACCCCATATGCTTCAGATTCAGTAAAAACTTCAAAGTTTAATGCTTCATAAAATATTTCAACCATTGCACCATTTTCCCTTAAAAAATGTTTAAAAAAATGTTTGTTTCATTGTTTTTTAAAATTAAATAAATATATATATATATATTTGGAATAAAGTCAAATATTCCAAAATAAAAAAAGAAACAGCAATTCACCCATTACAATGATTAAAGCGTTAAATAAGAAGCTTTTAAAAGCATACGAAATAAAAGGAAAATAATTGCATTTTTTATTGTTTCTCTTTTTTAAAAACAGCAAGATAAAAGAAGAGAAAGCGCTTACATATATTGTTCATTACATTCTTCTTGTCCTTTATTGCAATTACCAAGTGAAATATTAAGTGATTGACTTGGCCATATTGCTGCAGAATATGATACAGTATAAACTGATTGAACACATGGCTGTTGACAACGGCATCGAAAACTTCCATGTACATTTCCAAGTTCATTTGTACGTTTTTCTAAACATTTTCGAGCTTCTGGATCAAAAACTTGACAATGCATTGAATTATTTAATACAGGAAAACGTGGATCTCCACATCCACATTCTCGAACAACAAGATCTTGAAAACAACTTCGATAACATCCCTTAAAAAATATTTTTGTTAATACTTACATTAATAAGCTTCAATTAAACCTCAGTGGAATAGCGATGTCCTGAATAAATATAATTGGATGTTAAACCATCGGGAACGCAATCGCCATATGGTGAAGGCAATCGGGACATTTTTGTCATTTTCATTCCAAAAGAAGAAATATATCCTGTTGGGGCACTATATCCGAATGTATCTGGGAATGGATACTAAAAGTGGTAACGTTAGTAAATACAAAGAAAGAGCAAAAAATTTGCATATTGCACAAATTTTTTTATACCAAACCTCATCTTTATCATGTACTGTAATTCTTACACCAACAGCTTCAGTTGTTGGAAGATATTCTGTTACATTTACATATACTAAAATTCTTAAACCATACATTGGACCTGCTCGTATACTACTTAAAACTTGACTTTTATTATGATTAAATGTAAAACAATTGCCAAATGTTGGATCCGAAACTGGTTTAAAATCTCTAAAAATATTAAATTGTCATCAATCGATAATCTATAATTAAACCGATCAATATCACATGCCATTCCATTAAATGAACATTTATGAATTAGTTGATGCTTTTGAATTGATAATGCCATTCTCTGCTTTTCAGAAAGTTCAGACATTGCAAAAATAATATTTTCTTTGGCTTTTGTTACAATTGCAACTTCGTCACTCATATTCTATAAAAACCCTTTCTTCTTTAATCGGTTTAAAAATTCTTACTTGAAATCCAAGTGATTCAATGATTTTTACATCATCAATAACTCCACCATAATATTCCCATAATTTTAAAATTTCTGTTTCATTATTAAATGCAACACAAAATGGATTAATTGTTTGACAAAGACATACTTGATTTGCATTTGGGAATCCAGATTTTGTTTCTCTTGTACAATAGCTATGTTCATCACAATATCCACAATAATGCTGCTCCCAATTCTTTCGAGGATAACATGGCCATGCATCACCACTTTCACGATCAAATGCACAAAGACATGCAATGTTTTCATCCAAAGGTTTTTTATATACATCTGTATCACATTCCATACTACTTGTATCACCTTGACAATTGCATTCTGCTATTGCTGGTTCAAACGAGACTGAAGCAGCTCTCTTTTTACGAAAAATATTTTTATCAAGTGCTTTTCTATCATTTATTGTTGTCAATCTTCGAATTTCATCTTCTTCACTATTTAATTTTCCTGCTCTTATCATTACATTATCAAAAACATTTAACTAAAAAAATTTGAAAACTTTGAAAAAAAATTTAAAACTTACAATTTTTCGAACTGCTTCAACATCTCTCAATAAACTATCTTTGTATGGATTAAGATTGCATAATGTAATGGAAGGAAATGGAGCTTAAACTTTCATTTTCTATTTTTGAAAACATATCAAAACATCAAACCTGTATCAAATTTTAGTTGAATATCAGTAATTTTATCCATTCTTTGATATCTTTCAACAACGTTAACAGCTTGAAAAATGAACATACAACCACATGCAATTAAAAGGCACACCCAAACAATCCTAAAATTTTGTATGAAATTTTTTTATTTTGAAGAAAAACAAACCTATAAGTTAAATTTGGAGATTGTCCAAGCATTGGAATTCCATGACTAGAAGTTTTATAACAAAATTCTTTTAAATGCCATCGTATCCTTTCTTTATAAGTTAAACGAGTAGGATCAATTCGATGCCCTTCATCTTCTGTAATTAAATCACATTGAATATCTTTATCATTATTATTTGGATTTTCAGCTTCTGGATAATCTGATACATTATTTGCAACATTAATAATATTTATATCTGCAGCAAGATGAGTTAAAACACCGGAGAAATTAGAGTCATCCATTTTTATTTTGTTGAATTTTAAAGAAAAGAAGCAGCAAAAAGAGAAAATGTTAAAGATGGCAAATTTTGCCTTTTAAAAATGCATGACAAAAAATAGATATAAAAGCCAAAAAAAGACTCATCATGAATTTTAAATTAAAAAATATTTGCAATGTTTTTTATTGATAAATTTGTAAAAATTTTTATTTACTGTATAACAAGAATTATTATTAAAACATTCTTAAAATTCCTTTTTTATCAAGGACTTGAAAAAGTACGTTTTAGTAGCAAAAAATAATTAACATTTATTCATGTGAAAATCACAGTAAAACATAGCTATTTATCAATTTCATTTTATCTTCTATGTTGTACGAGGAACAAGTGATTCGCAAAGTTTGATCGCTTTTTCACTGATTTCAAAAAAAAATCTTCAATGCTTACTTTATTTTCTTTTGATTCCTTCATTCCCAATTGAAACATCCTTGAGAAACATCGGTTGTTTGACAAATTTTAGAGTTAAAATTGTATATTAAAGTTATACGTTGAATATGAAAAAAGTCTTTCGAGCCAAAATATAAATGAGAAAAAAACATAATTTCTGTTCAAAAAATGATTTATGTTGCAATTAATTTCTTTTATTTTTAGTTAAACTTTAATCGATAAATAATCAATCCAATGTTTTGTGACTAGTTAACGGTGTTTAACAAATATTGATGTCAAAATTACTAATTGAAATTGTTGAAGCAAATCATACGCAAAAACCTTCCGAAGGAGTTATCACCAGTAACAAAATCATTGTTACTTGGAGGATATTCACAAACGGCAAAAAAAAGTTTTTAAAAAAGTTTATAACAATAAACTTTTACATTTATAATAGTAATGAATTACAGGAGTAATACAGTACTAACACCTCAAATAAATATCTCACAAAACATAGCTTTTAAATTTCTTTGGTTGGTTTGTAAAAATTGTATTATAATTTTTTTTATTTTTTTTATAACAAAAAAAACAAAACATTTTTGTTAAGCATTTTTGTAAACTAGGGCAGAGGCGGGCCTTCGGCCCGCCTGCATATACTTTATCATAAAAACAATTCATTAAAAATAGAAGATTTATTGCAGTTCTTTCAACTTCAGATTGCTGAAGCTGCATTATGTCCATGAAAATTTAATGCTGAGCCCTTCTTTATCAAGGTGCCGTTGACATTATTTGTCAGGTTATGCATTTCTCTCTATCTGCTGCAAGCTATACGTTTATGAATTGCGAAGTACTTGAAATACATAATATTAATATTGATTTATTTAAGAAAGAGAAAATCGATTCTCCATTATCATCAATTTCAAAACCTGCATTACGCATTTCTCTCTACCTGCTGCAAGCTATACGTTTATGAATTGCGAAGTACTTGAAATACCTGCAGCACAAAGTTTTGTTTCTCTGTTACGTCTCATTTGCATCCTTAATCTTGGTGCAGCATTTTCAGCTCATACATGATTTTCATCGAAATTTGATCTTCGTTTTTGTGTTCTTGCTCGTTGTGTCGCATTTTGCGCAGCTCTAATAACTGCAGATGCGTGTGCCCTTTGTGCTTCATTCAGTACAGCTCTTTCAACTTCTGATAATTATGCTCTTTGAGATTCTAATCTCAATCTTTTTGTTTCATTTTCTGCAGCTTTTTCGTCTTCTGTTTGTTGTGATCGACGGGCTTGTACTGTTGTAGCTGAATATTATGTTCATTTTTTTGTACTGTAGTTAATTGTTGCTGACGTTCTCTCTGTCGTTTATTTTCAGTTTCTCTGTCCTCTTGTGTCTGTTCTGCTCTTCTTTTTCTCATTCTGCCAGTATTTTTTCTTGTGTTGCTCCCGATGACTTCTCTCAAAATTTAACTGTGAACTATAAGCAGAGCTATTAACCACTAACGCCGGCTTAATATGACTGCTATACGTCCGCCGGGAAGCGTAAAGCTCAAAGCAAAGAAAAATTCCAACCGCAGCAGAGCAGTGTCTCCAAAGTTCCACTTTTTTTTGGAACGTATCCGTTCCGTTCCTCTTTTGGGCACTTCCCGTTCCGTTCCTGCTTTTTAAAAGAGCCGTTCTCGTCCGTTCCGTTCCGAACGTCAGGAACGGGTATACGTTCCCGTTCCGTTCCCGTTCCTGTAAATTTTTAAAAAGTCTTCAAATTCCAATATAAAAGTAACTTTTTTGTTTAAATTATAAAAAATTCTAAGGGCATTTTTAAATAAATCGTGTTTTTTCGGCAAATTTACCAGCAAAAAATAATAAAAAATTTCCGTTTTACAATTTTTAAAGTTACGATTTCGACGGATTATTAAAATAAAGTTACAAAAAGGTGTTGAAGAACGGAACGTCTGAAATCTCGAAAAAGGACGCGTACGTTCCGTTCCTTTTTTTGACATTACTCGTCCGTCCGTTCCGTTCCTAAATTTAAAAGAATACGTTCCCGTCCGTTCCGGAACGGGAACGGAACGGTGGACACACTGCAGCAGAGGCAGTTCAAAATATATACGAATGAATGTTTTGTCAAAATTTTCTAATACATTTTTACTTTTATATGCAAATATTTCTGTTCATTGAAATATGTTTACTCCTTTTTTCTGCTCATTTTTGCAATGCAAATCTCACATCTTTATTCTACTTTTGTGAATGAATAATAAAAACGCACGTGCAAACAAACGAACAATCTCTATTTATTAGGAGGAAATGCAATGAAAAAGCATGCAAAAAATTTTCATTGTTTTTAAGCATATTGGTTCCTGACATGAAATTGTGCTTCACTTTTCTTTATTTGCAGCTGTGTATACTGTACAGTCGACGTCGTTTCCTTTTTTTCTTTTCCTCTTTTTTGTTGCTTCTCTAATTTTTATCCATTGCGTGTTTTGTAAACTTTTTTATAAATGTTTTAACAAAGCTTTTAACTATTTTCTTTTTTTTAGTTAAACCTTGTTAACAAGAATGTTTAAAGCTACAACTAAAATGAATAAACCTAAACTAAAGAAAGCTTTTAACTGTAAGTTTTATTTTTTCTTACATTTTATTTATCCTATTCAATTTTTAGTATTTGATGGTATGTTAAGTGATGATGATGAGCCACCAAGATATCCAACAAAAAATCTTCCACGATTTGCTGATACTGCAACATCAAGTGTACCTTCTCAACCTTATATTCTTGCTTGTACATCTCGAGTTGATGCTTTACAACTTCATCGTAGTACTACTTCATTCGTTGAACAACAAAGTAAGTTTTTCTTCTTTAAAGATTCCTTTTTTGTATTAAGTTTTTTAGCCGATGCAACACCTCGTGAAACTTCTACTCCTGGTTGTGATAAACTTGGTATGGCTTTATATGCTTTGCCTGACAAAGACTTCTGTTTCAAACATAAAAATGGTGAAATGATCTTTGTAAGTTTTTTTTTGATTTTCGAACCTTTATTACCGTATAATTTTTCAGATTCATAAGAATGTACTCGCTGCACAATCTCCATACTTCTTTCAACAATTTTATGGAAATCCTGGTAGCAGCATTGATACTGTACTTCTTGATGATTTTGATCCTTACGTTATTTCTCTTGCCATCAAAGCTTTTTATCATCAACCTATTGATGAAAATGCATTGGATGATCGAACTGCTGAACAGCTTTATAATTTTGCTATGAAATATGATATCGGATATATTAAGGTATGTTTTTTCTTGTAAATCTTTTGTTATTAATGAATACTGTTTTTTAGGCATTGCTTCCTCGAACTTCAACAAAGAATATCATTTCTGCCGATACTGTCTGTTCAATTTCTCTTCGAACTTATGAAACAAACGATCTTCAACTTCGTCAAAAATGTGCTGCTTTTCTTGCTTGTTTAATTGCTGAAGGAATGGAAATACCTATTGAAATTCAAGATCTTCCAGCCGATTTCTTTAAGGCTATTGTTCTCGCTATTGCAGCCAATAACAAATCTTGAATGTAGATTTATTGTAATATGTTTCGTTGTTTTCGGTTTTTATAATAAAAGTTGTTTTATACCAAAATTTGGTTGTTTTATTTTGAAAACACTTGTTGAATTACATGATAAAATTTCGTTTTAAAAAAATTATGTGACGAATTTTTCCGTAAAAAGTTCCTCTGCTAAAGGAAACAGAAAAAACATAAATTTTTCATTTATAAAAAGCAATCAATGAGCTGTTTCAAGAACACTGAGAGTCAAAATAAATTTTCCATTTTTTTGACGATATTTTAAACATTTTTCTTTCACTAATAATTTTTTTTTCATAGTTATCATTTGCTTTCTCTAATGAACAGAAAAAAATTGCAAATTTAAAAATAAATTAGGATATTTTTAATGACTGTTTTATTGTTTAAAAAATTTTTTATTTGTTAAAACACTTTCTGATAAAAGTTGCAAATAAATTGAATTTTAAAAAATTTAGGACGTTTAAAAAGTGGAAAATAAATTTGTGTGAAGATTGAGTTCTTTTAAATCTGAATGTTGTTTATCTCTTTCACTAACAAGAATTTTTGATTGATCTTTGATTGGCCAATCAACTGCAATATCACAATCAAAGGGATTATTTCCAAATTCAGATTTTAGATCATAAGCTCCTGAACATTTGTATGTCACATCTGCGCCTTCCGGAGAAATGCACTAAAATTTTGATTATTAACTTTTGTAATAGGGTTTTTCCAGGGGGGAAGGGGGGTTAAAATTTACCAGAAGAAGATATAATTGAATCAGGTTAAATATTTAAACATTAAAATTTTAAAATTTTGATTAAAGTTTTTAACTCATTTTGTTGTATTTCATTTAAAATAAGAAAGAAGCTCAAAAAAGTTGTTTTTTGCACCAAAATTTCTTCCCCCTATTTTAGAAACCCTTTAAAAAAACTCTTACTTGAAACCCATGCAAAAATCCATCAGGAATCCAAAAAATCTGTTTTACTTCCAGCATCCAAACCAACTCCATGCCATTTTCCAAATGTTGGGGACCCCTTTTGAATATCAACAACAACATCAAAAATTTTTCCTGAAACAACTGAAACAAATTTTTCCCATTCCAGGTTGAGTATGAAAAGGACACCATATTTGCTAAAGGAATGATTATCCTAAAAATGTTTTTTAACGGATCAAATTTAATTTAAGTAATAGAATTTTACTTGTTCAATGACACCAAAATTATACATAAATTTATTAAAAAGTTGCAAATATTTTTATTCTAAAAAATCGAATTTTTCCGTTGGATCACTCTGATAGACTTATAACTTGGGGGAATCTTAATTTAAAAGAATGTGTTTAACTTGGTTTTAATTTCTACATCTGATAATAATATGGTTTTTTTAAAAAGTAAGAACCAAACAATTATTTAAAGTTTTCTTTTTTACAATTTTTTTCCCGAAAGAAAAGTGTTGAAATTATTACGTCAGTCTTATGAAAAATTTCGAAAAGAAAGTATTGCTCCACCTTCAAAAAGTTTGTGCGATTTTTACAAAAAGGCTAGTCTTTGTTTTAAAGGTGTTTGCAGTCATCCATTTTTTTTTGCTATGATTTTGCCTTTCTAATTTTGTAATGCCATTTTTCAAATATCATTTTTAGATGGCAACAAAGAAAAGTTGTTTAGCTTTAGCAGATAAATACTTTGTTAATGATTCAACAACTCATGATCGAAAATTCACAAATCTTAATTTAAATCAAAATAAGGAGTATTTCGATTCTAATTCTGTTCAATCAAAAAGCAATTTATTAAAAGAAAAATTAAACTATGGTAACTTTGAAAATGCTGCCGTCTTTTCAGAGGAATAAATGAAAATTTTTTTAAGCAAACTTTTTTCTTCAATAATTATTTCACGCAATAAATTTTTAAAAAAGAGATGATTATGGAAATTTTATCATCATCGATAAACAACCAAAGAAGTGTTAAAAAACTTTTTCCAAGACTGCAGCATTATTTGACACAACAGATTTTTCTGATAAAAAAGATTCGCGTTCAAGAATCGATACTTTTTCTTTTTTTGATAAACTAGATACAAATCAGCTTTCTTCTGAATATTTAAATGTTAATGATTCACAAAAGCAAAAACAAAAATGCGATAATGATTCAAAGAATAATAGCACCCTTTCGCTTCACATTTCTGCTTATGAAAATGAATCATCTGAAATTTCAATTAAGTCTTCAACAAAAAATATTGGAAAAACTTTAAAAAGCTTGCTTTCAATTTCTTCATCAAAGGTAATTAATTCAGTAATCTATTAAAATATAACACTTTGAAAAGAAAGGAAATTATTTTCGATTTCCAAATTTAATTTTAAAAAAAGTTTTGTTTGAAATAGCAATATAAATTTTTAAAAATTGATTTTGGTGCAATTTTTAAAAATTTACATAAAAATCGCAACAAAATTTTTGCTTTAGGAATTCTTTGAAATTCCAAGGCAACAAAAGGATAATGTTTCTAAACCAGAAGTTATGCAATTTAAAGCATCTCAAAAATTACTTGATCCAAATCAACAAAAATTTTCGACGAAAGCTGAAACCAAAAAATATGAATATGAAAAGCTTAAAGATGAAGCAAATAAATTGTTTAAAGTAAGGTTTTGAACTTCATGAACCAAATATTTTGGCATTGTTTTTTGCAAAATATTTCTCTACTCATAAAAAAAACAGAGATTCAAAAAAGTAAAAGTGATTTTGTTGTTGACCAAAAATTAATTGCATCATGCTGACGACATTTAATAAATGCTTCTTTGCTAATTCCATTAATTTTTTTAGGCTGAAAAGTACAATGAATGCTTGGAAGCTTATAATGAAATTCTCGTAAAATGTTTTTCAACAATGTCAAATTCAGAAAAGGCTGTAATTTATTCAAATCGAAGTGCAGCATATTTAATGTTAAATGATAAATCTTCAATTAAGAAAGCAAAAATTGATGCTGAAAAAGCAATCAAATTTAATCCATCTTGGTTTCGAGGTTATTTTCGATTGGGTCGAGTTTATGCAATTCGTGAAGAATGGAAAGATTCTGAAAAATCATTCGAAAAAGCTTTGGCATTAAATTCTGAATCAAAAGAAACTCGAGATGAATTAAGTGTTGTACGAGCTCAAGTAAGTTTAATTTAGAAAACTATAAGATATCTTTTTCAGGGTTACTGTATTTTTTAACATTTGAGTTAATTTGAAAAAATATTTTAATTTCTCGTATTTTAGTAGTAAATTTTTAAATACACTATCCTTCAAAGTTTGGGTATACGGAATTTTGCTTAAGATTCTTTGGGCATTTTGAGCTAAATTTTTAACGAAAAAAAGGTAGCAAATATTTTTTAAAACTTGGAATTTTTGAAGTGAGACATTTCGTAAAAAAAAAGTGTTTTTCAATTTCCATTTTTGTAAACTTTTTTTAGATTGGTCATCTTTATCGTCAAGATCATCTTGATCCATCAAGCCGGCCGAAACCAAAAGAAGAACAATACAAAGAAGCAGCAATTCGAGCAGGAATTTCACAAAAGCAAATGGATAAACTTGAAAGGGATGCACTTCAAACTCCTGGATATGGTGATTGTATTCGGGGCGCATATTATCGTGATGGAGTTCATGGAGTTGAACAAGATTATAAAAAATCATTTGAATATTATATGAAAGCTGTTGAACATAATATTCCTGATGCAATGTTTAATCTTGGAAGAATGTATCAAAATGCCTTTGGTGTTAAACGAGATTATGGTGAATCATTGAAATGGTTATTAAAAGCTGCAAAAGAAAAACCGATTGTAAGCTTTTATAGTTGTTTTGGAAAATGTAACTAAAGTTTTTATAGAAAGGAAATGGAGTTGCTGAAGCTCAACATTTACTTGGTTTAAATTATTCTGAAGGTGTTGGAGTTGATAAAGATATTAAACAGGCTGTACAATGGTATGAAAAAGCAGTTGAAAATGGTTTTGCTCCATCTGCAAATAATCTTGGATTACTGTATCAACAAGGATATGGAGTTGAAAAATCTTCAACAACAGCATTTCATTATTTTAAATTTGCTGCTCAACAAGGTGAAACTCCACCAATGATAAATGTGGCTCGTTGTTATTTTAATGCTGATGGAACTGGTTCTTTAATTGCAACACCGGATGATATTGCGGAAGGTAAATAAATATTTGTTTTTTGTTTATATATTCCTTAATCATTCATTTGAAGGTAAAAGATGGCTTCGATTAGCTGCAGAAAAAGGTGATATTCGAGCTGCACAAGAATTAGAAGAACGTGAAAAGATGTCACCTGAAAATGTTTTACTTGAATATTTGCGTGGTTTTATGCTTAGTGAAAAGGATGAAAAGAAGAATCCATTGAATTTCGAAGAATATGGAAAATATGTTGAAGTAAGGAATTTTTAAAATATAATTTTATTATTATAAGCTTAAATTATAGGAAGCTGCAAAAAAGGGATCATTAACAGCTCAAAGACATATGGAAATTTGGAAACTTTTTGATGATGCAATGAAAGCTTTTAAAACGAATGATTCTGCTGGAGTTGTTGCTGCCCTTTCAAAAGCTATTCGTTTGGATCAAGAAATTGTTAAAATTCCAGATTTATTCAAGCCTATTATTGAAGCAAGTTTTTTCGCTTTTTGATAATTTTTTCATGGCTTGTATCTCCTTTCTTAGGAAAGATTCAAATTTCATCCAAATGAACTTGATGCAAATGTATGCTTTATTGCAATGAATTCAAGAAGACAGAATCCAGCTTGGATTACTTCAGCATTAACAAAGTACCCGCATGATCCATTTTTACTTGAAGTGATGTTTGCATGTTTAAGCGTTATGAAGAATAAACAAGGTGCATTAGATGTCACAACTTTGGCTTTAAAGGTATGTATAAAAAACCCTTTAACCTTTTGAAATCACAAATTCAATTTCAGCTTCATCCAAATTCAAAAGACTGAATATATTAAAGCTTTGGATACTTATCTTTCAATGGCTCCAAAAGATAATGATAAAGTTCCAGAATGTCATTATCGAAAAGCTTTGCATTATGGTAGCTCTTCAAAGTTTATTGAATCATATGAAGCTGGATTAGCTGCTGAAAAGGAACAACTTCCTTGCTTTTTACCATATCATTTCAAAGCCAAAGGAATTTTGGAAAAAAGGTATTCAGTTGAAAAAGCAAAAAATGTTGGATCCTCAAGCAAGAAAAGAAATGGACCAGGTTCGTTAATTTTAAACAAAAGTTAAAGTAAACAACAAAAAAGCTTAACAAGTTTTTTTAAAATTTTCAGTAATTTAATCTTTTTTGATCATTTTAATAACATACTTTTCTTTTTAGCTCCAACTTCATTCAATCGACTTTTTGAAAAAGTAAAAGTTGATCCAAAAAGAAAATTATTGATTTTAAAAAATCGTGAAATGTTTAATAATATGGTTGCTGCATCTGATTCTCAAATGTATTCTGCAGATTTAACAGTTGCAAATTTACCAAATACTCCAAATCCTCCATCAACAAAGAATTTGAAGAAGATTACTATTAAAGATATGGATCCAACAAAAGACAAAGTATATAATGGATGTGTTCTGGAAGGACGTCTTCTTGATTGGGCTTTTCAAATTACTGGTGTTTTCAATGTTTTGGAAGATGAAAATGGTGATTTACAACGGTATGCTTTTCATACATTCATTTCAAATGTCTTAAAAGGAGCTTTCAGAGTTGGATTTTACAATCAAAATCTTAATCTTTTAAATGCAATCAAAACTTTTCAACCAAATTTTAAAATTTCAATAATTAATCCATATATGAGAATGGCAAGGGATGGATCAAATGCTATTCGGATTGAAGGTCCTGAATTTATTAAAATTGGTAAGGGCATATATCTATAAATGCAATCATGGATAAGTTTTTTAGATAAAACTTTTGCAAATCAAAAATGCTATTGCTGTGGAAAAGAAGCAAAACTTCTTTCATGTTCTGAATGTATGATGGCAAAATATTGTTCAAAAGAATGCCAAACATTTGATTGGACTGAATTAAATCATAAAGGAATTTGTAAAAATCTTAAACGTTTAGCTAAATTGATTTAAGATGTTTTTTGTTTTGTAAATATTTCAAGTTTTTTATTGTTTCTATTTTTTATAAAATGAAACTCATATTCTGAATTAAAAAGCAGAAGAATAAAGAATCTGGCAAAAAAAAACTATTGTAAAAAGATATAACATAATAAGTATTTTCTCCCAATAAAATTTTAATTCAAACTTCGAAGATATTATAATTGAAACTATTTCGATATCAATGAAGTTTGTAATGTTACAGCTGATAAAAGTGAAAGCTATTTTGAAAATTTTTTATTTTTTGGAACAATAAATATTTTATTTTTATACAAAAAAATTGCTATATTTTTTTAGTTGTAACGAGGCAAAAATGATAATTTATCAAATGTTGTTGTTGTTGTTGTATCAGCTTGAAGGCTGTCAAGGCTCTCGCAATAATTTGGTGATTCTTTGTTCTTTTCTTCACAAAATATTTCACTAAAATAATAGTAACATTTATATAATAAGCGTTTCAAATAAATGTATACCCTTTTTTATTGAAGGTATTATCTGCAATAACTTTAATTTGTTCTGTAATCCATGGTTCAATGAATAAACAATCCAAGTGATTTTGTGATCTCCATGATCGAAGTTTTGCACAATTGCATCGAGCAACAATCCATAATTCAGAAACTTGTGAAACAAAATATTCCATATTTAAAATGTTAAATGTCAATACTTTTGAAGTTTTTATCTATTAAAAAGAAGATGTCAAAGAAAATAAAAAGCTAAAAAAACAATGCATTTATTAGTACCCCCAAAGAAAATGAAGAAGAAAAAAAGAGAGATAGTCATTAACACGGAATAGGCTTTTTTCTTTTAAAAATTTTTTAAAGAAACGTTGGAAGTTCCTTTTTTTTCAAAAGTCAAAAAAAATATTTTGAACAATGGATATTCAAAATCCATTTCAATTTGTTTGGGGAAAAACAACATTTACAAATTTTAGTGATTTTATATTTTCAAAAATTTCTAAATATGGAAGTCAACCTGCATTGGTACGTGTTTTTTTTTCTCTTCTTCACAGCTGGATATTTTGAAATACAATTGTTATGTTTTTTTATGCTTTTTTGGTGCTACTTTTTTTAGATTGACTATGAAACAGGGAAACAATGGAGATTTTCTGAAATTAAACAATTTTCTGAAACATGTGTTTGTCGATTAAATGAATGTGGTGTAACAATGAATTCTCGAATTGCACTTGTAACTTCAACAACATCCCAAGCAATATTTGTTCATTTAGCAAATGCAATTATTGGTTCAACAATTGTTTGCATAAATGGATTTTTAAGTGTTGGTTAGTTTCATTTTTAAAAAATGAAAAAATGTTGAATAATGAAAAAAAACATTAAGATGAATTATGGCAACAAGTTGATCTTAGTGAATCAACACATTGCATTACAGAAAATCAATTTTTGCCAAAAGTTGATGAAGTTCGTCGAAAAGCTGTTATGCGAGGTGGTGGCCGAATTAGGATTATAAAAACATTGGATGAAGTTTTAAGCAATGATAAAATTCACAATTTTATTAAAAAAGAATCACGACAACAGCGAGTTTTAAGCTTTTAATTAAGGTAATATTTTGTAGCTTTAGATTATTAATAAAAGAAGAATCACAACTTTCCCTCCCTTTAACATCTGATTCAACAGTTTCAACTCCAACAAAAGATGAACAAGGCGGCAAAGATTATCCAACTGAATTACAAGCAAATATTGAAGATCTTACAATATCTGGAGGAAATCAAAGCCGAATGTTTATTTTTTATTCATCTGGTACAACAGGATTACCAAAACCTGTTGAAATTTCCCATCAATCTTTAATAATCAATCTTACACAAATTTGTTTTCCGATTTACAATGTTTTAACGCAAAAGGATAGACTTTTATTACCAATTTGTTTAAATCATATTTATGGAATGTTATCGGCATATTATGCATTAATAAATGGTGCAACACTTGTAATGTTTTCAAAATATTCAATTAAAGGAATGCTTCAAGCTTTGGAAGAACATAAAGTGAATAACCTTCAAATGTGAATTTTTAAAACAATATTTTAGATAACCCAATTACATGTAACCCCTCCAATAATTCATTCCCTTGCAAGTGATCCATTGGTTTTAACGCATAATCTTTCACATTTACGATCTATTATTGTTAGTGGTTCACCATTGGATATAAATATTGCAAAAATATGTAAAGAAAGGTTACAATTAAAAGATTTCCGTCAAGGTTATTTATTTAACTGTTTTTATTTGTCTTTGTTTTCATTTATACGAAAAAAGTATTCTTTTTAGCTTATGGAATGACAGAATTGAGCAGTTTTTGCACATTTTCACACTATCTTTGTGAAAACATTCAAAGTGTCGGAGTTCCACTTCCTGGAATGCTTATTCGTGTATGTCCCTTCTTTTTTTTTCTCCTGCATTGCTTTTGCAGCAGCTCTTTTTATAAAAACAAAACAAAAAAGTTTCAATGCTTATTTAAAGAAGCTAATTTTTTATATTTTTTTATACAAAGTCAAGCTTGTCAGTCAGAGTAGTAAATAAGTAAAATATAAGCATAATTGAATTTTTGCATGAGTGAAAAATTTGTGCTTTCAAAAAAAAATGTTTCTTTTTATGGAAAAAAAGCAAAAAAATAAAATAAAAGTAGCAAGCGTTATTCTTATTCTTTTCTTTAAAAATAAAAACCCCCAAAAACATGTTGTGCTTTTTTAAAATATGCTTTGTAAAAACGGAACTAAAAGGGCTAAAGGCATTGCTCTCGCGCAATTATTATGCGCATATACATATTTTGCAGATTGTTCATTGGGAAAGTAAGCAACTTTGCCAACCTCGACAAATTGGACAATTGCTTGTTTCTGGTCCTCAAGTCATGCCATCTTTCTATAAAAATCCTAAAGCAACATATGAAATTTTGGATAGTAATAAAATGGTTCGAACAGGTTAAAAAATGCAAAAATACAAAAATGTGATACCAAAAAATAGTTTTTGTAGGAGATGCAGGATATTATGATGAAAAAGGTTACATTTATGTTATTGGAAGAATTAAAGATATGATAAAATATAAAGGCACTTTGGTAATTGAAATTAGTTACGCAAATTTTGAATTTATTTTCGCATATTTTAAGGTATGCCCTTCTGAAGTTGAAGCAATAATGCGAACACATCCTGGAATAGATGATTGTGCCGTGATTGGTCGACAGGATCATGTTTCTGGTGAAGTCCCTGCTGCATTTGTTGTTCGTAATCCACAACATTCAATGCTTTCTTCAGCTGAAGTTCGGCAATTTGTTTCTGGTATGACCAAATTTTAAAATCACATAAATTTTTATTACATTTTTTTTATCGCCTTCTTTTTTTCAAGGTAAAATTGCGCAATTTAAAGAACTTCGAGGTGGTGTTTATTTTATTTCTGAAATCCCTCGAAATGTTTGTGGCAAAATTTTACGAAAACAATTAAAACAACATTGGGATCGTGAACGAATAACAACCACAACAACATCGTCCGCCATAAAAGGTGATACCACAAATGTAAATATGATTCATGGATCAAATGGCACAAATAAAAATTTACGCCGTAACACTGTTACATCAAATCTACCAAAGCATAAACCTTTGTTAAATAAATCTCCTCGTCCAAGAACACCAAAATAAATACTCTGCACTTTTTTTCTTTTTATGAATTAAAAAAAGAAGCTTCGCTTTTATGAGAAAACAATTCTCTCTTTTTTTCTATTGATGGCTAAGCATTATCACAAGAATAAAAAAAAGTTTTTTATATTATATATTTGTTTATGCCTTTTTGCTTTAAAAAAAGATAGAATGAAAGTATCTTTTCAAAGTCAGTCTAGCACTACTTCTCTTTTTTTAATATTTGCTTATGGGCCATTGAGCTGTTACTCTCCCTATCTCTTTTTCTCTCTCGTTCTTTTTCAGCTTTACAGAAAAGAAAATATTTTTGTGTATTTTCTTCAGCTTTTATTTTGTTGTTTATGCTTATTTTTTTCTCCTTCCTTTTTTTGTGTTAACAAATTTTCACCTTTTTTTACCACATTCGAAAAACATGCCAATGTTTGTCACTGTCACTACCTTGTCTTTTTTTATCTAGTGAAAATCAATTAAATCAACATTAAAGTATGATTTATTTTTTCTGATTTCAAAAAAATGTGAAACAAGTTCATACTTGCTTTTTTTCCCTTTTGTCTGTTTGTTATAATACAAATTTATTCAATTATTGCTTATTTTTTATTATTAGTAATAAACACACGCTAATTGATATAATAAAAAAATATACATGAATGAAGAAAAAAACTACTACAAAATTCTAATAATTATTGAATAGACTTTTTGTTATACATTTTTTCTACCTATTAAAAACTACGTTGGTACACGTAAAAAAACTACATTAAAAAAAGTTGCTGGTTGAATTTTTTTTTATATTATTAATAAATGTTGGCAGAATTTTATGAGGCATAATTTAGAAATAAAAACCGGGGATTAATACTATTTTGAATGAATGAATGATTGAAAAATGATAGAAAGACACAAAAAAGTCAAAAACAACAACACTAAAAATAGAATATACAAAACTAATTTTTGTGACCAGTAAATGCTTTATACAAAAAGTCATGAAAAAACAGGAAAGAGAAAGAAACTACTTTAGAGATATATCTTTGGATTAATTAATATGTTTATGTGTAATAAATGCCATCGTTTTTTTATTATCGAAGGACTGATTTTTCAGGAGGTAAAATTTTTGACTAAAAACGTATAAATATATTTTGAAAACGATAACTTTTAATTTACCTGAATTAAAAATTCATCACCATCTTCAATATGTAAACGAGTTAAAAATTGATTAGGAAATCGTAATTCTGTTGGTCCACAATTATCAACATTTTTGTCATGATAAAATATCCGTAAACGTGTCATTGGAATTCCAGTAACCTTTGAACAAAATTTCATTAAATCTGA
Organism: Panagrolaimus sp. PS1159; assembly: GCA_963922195.1. Lineage (NCBI taxonomy): Eukaryota > Metazoa > Nematoda > Chromadorea > Rhabditida > Panagrolaimidae > Panagrolaimus > Panagrolaimus sp. PS1159. Next base: position 4,355,749 of record CAWUHW010000002.1, read on the forward strand.
TACTCGCTTATTTAAACGCATTAATAATTGTGTGCAAACACTTTTTTCTTCACATCTTAAAATAACGGATGCATATTTCTTTGGCGTAAAATCAACTTCAACAAGTTCTTCCAAATTTCCATGAATTGTAACAAGTTCATGCCAAACATTTGGTTTATCGTTTTGGCCCTGATAATATCGTACAAAAAATCTTTCAGAATCTTCCCGTTGTGTATCATTAATTGGTGAACCATTAAGAACTTTAAGATTTCTTAAACGCCCAATAACTAAATGATATCGTTCTTCATTTGAAAGATTATTGAATAATGGATTATTGAGAACTTTAAGCTCTTCCAATTGACCAATATTTTCAAAGGATTCAATTGCTTGCCATTCATTTATATGACATTCTTGAATTGCAAGAAATCTGACATATGCTGTTAATTCTTTCATTGTTGCACCAGTAATTGAACACTGATTTGAAACAATTCCCAATTTATTATTACAAAGAAAAAGTCTTTGAACATTTGGAAATGCTCGTAAAAGATTCATTACTGCATCCCAGCTATTAAAGTTGCAAGCATTTAATTGTAAAAATTGAACCTTTTTTGAAATTAATGTATTATAAAATGAAACATTTGCATATTCATCATTTTCATTTAAATGAATTTCTTGTAATAATGGCATTTTTGAGCATAATTGTGATAAAGATTCAAAAGGTAAATTTACACCATTTAATAAAAGCGAACTTAAATATGAACATGTTGGAAGATCTTCGGTTATATCTGATTCCAATGGATTATGACTTAAATTAAGTCGACGCAATTGCGGCATACAATTTAATATTGTTTTAATAACTTTCCAATCTTTTATATCATTAAATGCAAGATCAACATCAGATACAGCTCCAACGAGTAATGCTAATTTTTGTTCATTACCAATTTTTGCAATATTCATTCGATTTAAAACTAATAATCCAAGATGCCTTTCACTTGCAAGTTTGCATGGACTTGTTCCAAACTAAAAAAAACTGTTTATATTGTTGTTGTTTTTTCTTCCTTGAAAGTGCAAAAAGGGAATTGTTAAAAAATTGAAAGGAAAAAAATTTTTCTATTGGCAGCATCAATTGTAATAAATAAAAAGTAAACAGGGGTCGTGTGATCTTTCTTTTCTTGCCCTTCACTTTTAAGAAGCGTTCATGAGAGAGACATTTTGATGCCAGCTGGCTTTTTTTTTCTGTGATGTTTATTCCTTAGCCTCATGTTGTGTTGTTTTTTCTTCATTGCTTTGATATCATGCCAAAAAAATAGTTTTTTATATTATTTTTTTTCAAATAAAAAAAATGTTGAATAACAACAACATTAAATTTTTTTTGATACTTTTTGTTCACATGCAATATATGAAAAAGAACAAAAATAATAATGTTACCGAAAAAAAGGAACTCATATAAAAAATGCAATGACGAAAAAAAAGAAGAAAATGCGCATCCCAAAAAAGATTGAATGAAAAAAGATTGCAGACAAAAGAAAGTAAAACAAGGAAAACAAGTTTGTAAATTCTTTTTTATTTCATTTTTGAAAAAAATGTGTTAAAACTCACAATGTTTATTGATGAATCAATTTCTTGATCTTCAAGATACTTTTTTTCCATATGATATAATAATGAAAAATCATCTTCATCTGATGAGGATGAGGAAGAAGTTTCAGTTTCACTTGAAATTGATAAATTTGAATTTTCTCCATCTTCCAAGGATAATTTGTTTAAAATTGGAACAGCTTGAGGCATTTTTACTTTTTCGTCTTTTGTTAAAATTGTTTTTCAAAAAAAATGTACAAATCAAGAAAAACCACCCGCTAAAAAGAGATTTTTTTTAAAATTCACAATTTTTTTATGTAAAAAGGTAATTATTTTCCACAAAAAATAATAACAATTTAAAAATTTATTTCTGAGAAAACAATAGAAAATATTTAAATGTTCCTTTTAACTATCCCTAAGGGTTTAAAAAAATTTGTGGAACAAAGCAATTTTGCTCTTTTTAACAACAAAAATAAAAAAAAGAGAGAAAAGAGAGAGGAATAAACACGCGCTTATACAGACGCTCATGAAAGAAAAAAAAGTTCACACGTGCTTTCCATAACTGCTGAGGGCTTGTGTCTTTTGAATATGTGTATGTATGTCGGTGTGCTGTGTTATTTTAGGTCCCCCCTTTGAAGCTGCACAGGAGAAATAGAAAGGAATGACAAACGTAGACAACCGCCCTTTTTCCCTTTTCTTCGTTATAGTTTTTTGCAATATATTTTCAGAGAGATTCCCCTCTTCCCTTTCAGTCAGTCAGCTGGTTTTGTTGTTTCTTGCTTTTTTGCACAGACAAACAAAACATATGCGACAAGCTCAAACATTAAAAAGGCGGAGTCCATCAACATTTTTTTTGACAGGAAAAAAGACAAAAATCAGCTGATTTATGCAAGCTTAGGTTTAGTAATTTGCATAATAAAAAATACTTTCTTTTCTGATTAAATTGTTGCTTAAAATTTGATAAAAAATATAAATTTAATGCAAAAAATAAAATGTAAACTATGCCAATCACAACTTTTATAACAAAAGTTAAAATATTATATTTTTTTAAATTTTACAAAATAAATTAATAATTTTGCACATTAAAAACATTCTTTGCAAAAAAAAGTCCTAAGCTTCAAATTATACTGAAAAATAAACATTTACTAAAAACTGTATTAAAGTTATTGACAAACAGTGCATGAATTAAAAAAATTAAGAAGCTAGACCATTTTTCTTATGCTTTTATTATACAATCTTAAAATCATCATCATTTTCAGCGAAACAACTTTTACGTTTTATTTGATTGTTTCTTTCTTTTTTGTTTCATTTTTATTTATTTCAATAAAACATTAATAATCAAATTTTAATTTTTTTTTCTTTTATCCGATGTTAAAAATGTTTCTCAATGAATTAAAAAAAGTTAATACCCGCTCATTCCTTTTGCTTATTTCGAAATATACCTCGATTTTTTTTTGTTGGATTTGATCAACTTCAGATTTTTTGAGTCATAATTCAGAGCGGAGTTCCTTAAAAGGGGTTTCGGAACTGCTTGTAAAGAGTGACATTTTATAAATTTTTGCAAATACTATTGTTCACTTTATTGTTGTTGGATGTAATTAATTGATTTCAAGTGAGGGTTATTCAAACAGTTGTAAATAAAATGTTAAGCACTTCTAAACGGTTTTTTGTAAAATTCACCCTTTTTTGCCATTTTTTGGATTCCGAAAAAACAAAATTTAAAGTTTGAGAGCTAATTCGTTGCATATAGACTAAATCGATGGCGGAGAACACGAATTTAAACTCCGTTTTGCCCAAAAATCCCCGGAGACGTTCCCTAGGGGTCCCAAAAATCACTTTTCTTTAGAAATGCCACAAATTGCATATCAATCAATTTGTCTTGACCTGGAGAATCTGTAAAAACGTAATTTAACCTTTTAAAGCCATTATATCGATGAGTTATAGTTCATTAAAGTTAGAGGTATACGGTAATTCAATATAAACACTCCAAGTTTATATTTCGGGCCTACTTTTTTTGGTCTCTTTCGATTCCCCATTAAATTCTGCATCGATATAGTACACAATAAAAAAAACGGTTGCTCTTATGTTATTTTATCGATTTTTCTGCAAAATCCCTATCTCCAGAACCATGTTGGGGACATAATTTAGTGACTTCGAGAGATATTGACTAATGGTGACTTGTGTTATGTACCACTATGCTATTAGAGTTATCTTGGTAAGTTTCAGCCTTTCAGAGATATATTTCGCAATTTCTCGTCAAGAAAAAGCTTCATAAAAATTATCAACATTAGGTATGTTGGCGGTGTAACTTTCAAAGAAATTTTTTTTAAGATTGCAGTCAAAAAAGATTTATTTTTTAAGAAATAAATTTTTAAGAAGTAACATTTTAACATTTATTTTTTATGATTTATTTTTTAAGAAGTAACATTTTAACATTTATTTATTAAGAAGTAACATTTTAAGAGTTATTTTTTTAAGAAATAAATTTTTAAGAAGTAACATTTTAAGATTTATTCTTGAAGAAGTAACACTTTAACATTTATTTTTTATGATTTATTTTTTAAGAAGTAACATTTTAACGTTTATTTTTTAAGAAGTAACATTTTAACTTTTATTTTTTATGATTTATTTTTTAAGAAATAACATTTTTACATTTATTTTTTAAGAAGTAACATTTTAAGAGTTATTTTTTTAAGAAATAAATTTTTAAGAAGTAACATTTTAAGATGGGTAATAGTAATTTAGACGCGTATACTTTAACTTTTTATTATTTTAGTGGTACATAATGAAATATGGAACGAAATAATCAAAGTTAAAAAATGCAATAAAGAAAATCGTTAATGAGTTCTTAAAAAAATAACTCTTAAAATGTTACTTCTTAAAAAATAAAACTTAAAAAGTTAAAGTTAAAATGTTACTTCTTAAAAAATAAATCTTAAAATGTTACTTCTTAAAAATTTATTTCTTAAAAAAATAAATCTTAAAATGTTACTTCTTAAAAAATAAATCATAAAAAATAAATGTTAAAATGTTACTTCTTAAAGAATAAATCTTAAAATGTTACTTCTTAAAAATTTATTTCTTAAAAAAATAACTCTTAAAATGTTACTTCTTAAAAAAAAATCTTAAAATGTTACTTCTTAAAAAATAAAACTTAAAAAATAAATCATTTTTGACTGCAATCTTAAAAAAAATTTCTTTGAAAGTTACACCGCCGGTATGTTAACTCGAATTTTTCGAGTGAAATAAATATGTTTGCATTATAAAAATGTTTAATATATGTAAAAACAATAAAATAAACCATCAGTTATAACATCTATGATAATTTCAATTTTTTTAGGATTTTTTGAAAAAAGTGTCAAATTTAGTCTATTTTCAAGATAGCATAATAAAATAAATATGGAAAGATATGACATGCTTTTTACTTTCATGACAAAAATAAACATGTTAAGGATTTTTTGGAGGACATTTTTGATATGTGGAGTCAATATTTGCTATATGCGAAATTTTCAAACAATAATGGTATTTTTAGCAGATTTATTAATGAAAAATCTTTATTTTGCTTTAGTAACATAGATGAATATATTTTTAAAACATTTGAGATCGCTAATTTTATCGAAAAAAACAACTAGAAAATAAAAAACAAACATTTGGCAATTTTTTCGCGTTTTTTAGCTATTTCTTAAAAAATCCTAAAAAATCGAAAAAATCAAAAATGTAATATGGTTTATTTTATTGTTTTTACATATATTAAACATTTTTATAATGCAAAAATATTTTTTCTAGAGCTTTAAGATCATTTTCTTAATATATTTTCATAATTTATGAAGCTTTTTCTTGACGAGAAATTGCGAAATATGTCCCTGAAAGGCTGAAACTTACCAAGATAACTCTAATAGCATAGTGGTACATAACACAAGTCACCATTAGTCAATATCTCTCGAAGTCACTAAATTATGTCCCCTACATCTTTTTCTTATTGGTTCTGTTTTTTGCAATTTCGCAGAAATTTTTTTGCTTTCGGGTTAATCGTAATAGTTGAATTCTGATGACAGGTCCTTTTCTTAACGAATGAAAAATTTATAATGATATTTTGTTTCTACAGATTCCATCATGGATTTGGCACCAAAACTTGATCGATCAACGGGAGGTGAAAAGTCCCCACATATAAATTTCTTTTGATGGTACTCTTTCACATGCAGAAAAAATATGAGAGCTGAAGATATCAACAATGAATATGGTAACAATAAATGGATTTCGTTCTTGTATTCTTTATGATGCTGTACATTTTGATAATGAAGATGATGATCGAAATTTACAATTGTATAAAAATAGTATTATAATTGTGATTAAAATTGAAATCCATCCAAATTCATCAGCTATCAACTAGGATGAATCCAATGACGATGAAGATGCAAGTGCAAAAGAACATAAAAACGTTCGATTCTTCTTTTTTACACCACATAATGTTTCAGATTTTGAAGACGTTGAAGTCTTTACAATGCCTGCTGCTTAAGGTTAAAAAATATTGTTTTACTATTTTTTATACGTTTTTATGATGTTACGCTTTTCATTAATACATTGTTTTGTTGATTTTAAATTGTGTATTGCTAAAAATGAATTCATTTTTTTGCACAATTTTCATAATTCCATCAAAAGATTTTCTCTACACAAAATTTTTTTGACATAAAAAATTTGGACTTTTCGAGATTCTAAATTTTAGAAGCTTCCAAGTTTTCAGCTAGCTAATTTCAAATAAGCTTCATTTTGGCGTTTATTGAAATTAATTGACATGTCTCATTTTGACATTAATTAAGAGCGAAGTGAACATTTTTTATTTTTCACCCGCCAAAACTTGTTTCCTTTTTTATTATTTTTTGAAAAATAATAAAAAAGTGTTTGGTGAATCCTAATTTATTAGTGTACGATGTATTAATGTTCAGTTGTTTTCCCATAACTTAACTTTTATTATTTAAAAGTATTTTTTTAGTGTAAAATATTCCAATACTTTTTTTTTCTTTCCCGCAAAATCATATGGTAAAAATTCTATTAATAAAAATAATTGCTTTTTTAAAACTTTCTTTTTTTTGTGTTACAAATCTGACAAACTTGCTTCAAAGCGAATGTGATTTCTTTTTTAAACATAAAAAAAGGAAGTCAAAAGGAAAAGAAACTCAAAAATTGCCTCAAGCAATGTTGTTGTTTTTTTGCTTTTTTTTAAAGTCAGCTTTTTATAACGTCAGCTTGTTGTTTGTCTATTTTACTTCTTAAAAGATTTGTTTGAAAAGAAAAAGCGAAAAAGTTTATATACATTTTGATTTGTTTTCTTTTTTGTTCTTTTTGTTGGCTTCAAAAAATTTTTTTTCTTCTTTTTTTGGCAGAATTTCAAATTTTAAAGTTAAATATAAAAAGATCAGAAGATCATTATCAAAAATGATAAACTTTATTATTTTAATCAACCACATTTTTTATTTTAAAAAGATTTTAATGGTGTAGTTAAAAAGTATTTTCTTGCTCTTTTTTCTTTTTGATTGTTAGGTAGTACAAAAATTTAAAAATAAAATTAAGAAAGAGATAATAGAAAGAAAAAAATTGCTGCTGCGTGCTGTTATTTCTGCAACAGCAGCAGTCCCATTAGGTAAGAGCTTTTTTTCACGTAACGTTTTAACGTTTTTTTTCTGCATAGAGAGAGAGTCTCGATGAAAAACGATGATGATGAGAATGACATGCGCGTGTTTATTGTCATTCATTTCATTCATTCATTGTCGGTATTACACTTTCAAACAAATTTATCTTGGTATCGATGTCGTCGCCTCCCCTCTTTTCTTTTTCCACTTTTTTTTCTTCTTCCGTTGTCTTCTATTATATATTAACGATACATACAAAAAAAGAAAAAGAAATATTATGTTTACAATAGAAGGAAGAACCCCCCCCCCCTTTTTTTCTTTGATTTAAAATGATAATAACAATAATATTAACAATTTAAATTTTTTAAAAAGTTTTTTTTCTTTGAAGCCCTTTCGAAAAAAGCCATACTTTTTTTTTGAAACACTGTTAAAGAAGAGGGACACCTGAGCGGTCTCCTCATCGATTATCTTTTTTTTCTCCCTTTTTTTCTTTATTTTTTTCACCATTTGAGACATTGTCTGACTGAGTGTTTTTTTTCTTGAAAGAATGTTTCTATAGTGTCCAAACAGAAAATAAAAAAAAACATTTTTAAATTTTAAAACACACTTTTTAAACTAATGTATGCGCATTTTTGTATTTTTTTTTATTATTGTATTTTTTTTTTCAATTCTTCTTCTATTTGCCGCTTTAAAATCAAATCATAACACCACTTGATTTTATAGTTCTTTTTTTTCTTTTTCTTTTATTTTAATGTTGAAGTTTTTTTTTGCTCTTTTGATATATACCATAATAATATTATATCATTTTTTTTCAATTTTAAATGCATCACTTTTTTAGGTCAAAAAAATATGCCCGACATTTTATTAATAACTGCGAATGTCGGTTCATTATTTGACGAAGTTAGTTTAAAGAAGTTTTTAAGAGCTAATATTTAATAATAGACTTATTTTAGAATCCAATTATAAAAAGTCAATGGAAAGAAAATGTTATAAATGTATGTGTTGAATTTTATCATTATAATGTGATCTGTTTAATTGATTTTTTTAGACAATAACTGAAAATAGTGCAAAATTTATTGTTTTAAATTTTCAAGAAACTGGTGGAAAAGAATTTAAAAAATATAGTAAAGATGTTTCTGGTGTTATCAATGATCTCTTTAATTCATTAACAGATTATCCAATTGTTCGAGCATTTTTAGATTTAGATTTTGAAACTGTTGAAGAGTATACTGTATGTTTAAAACAATCATTTGTAAAATTTTTGGAAAAAAATTATGAAATTATAGGCTTTAGGTACAGTAGTTTTTATTCATAAAGATTGGATATTAAATGTTGAACAATGGATTTTTAATGAAAATATTGGGTATTTTACTGCTTTAAAAGAAACAGATATGATAATTGAAGAAAAGATCTCAACTTCAAAATTTGTGAGAAAACAAAAATTTGCAAAAGATTTTTGGCCAGAATTTAAATGGGGAAGAAAGGGATATTTGCATACAAGATGGCGGATAAATTCAAGGATATTAGATTTAATTAATATTCATTTATTTCATGATGAATCAAATCTTGAACTTACACAAAATCCTCTATTATATAGTCAAAATCGCCAACGTGCACTTAATTATACAATTAAACAATACAATGAATGGACAATTTTACAAAAAGAAAAATCATTATCTCATGGAAATTTATTTATTTTTGGTGATTTTAATTTTCGATTACGTACAGATTCTTTTCTCAGGGTATGTTTATTTTATTATTTTTTTCTCTTCTTTAACATTTTTTTGATTATTATTTTTTTCGTTGAATCAGTCATTCTTTTTTTGACTTTTTTCCTTAAAAAAGAAAAGATTATTTTTGAATCATCATTTCCTTCTCTTTTTTTGTAGAAGATAACAAAAGACCAAGAAATTCATGAAATTGAAGATATTAATAAAAGTGCGTCATTTCCTTCACAAGTATCTGAAATTGAATCAAATAATAAGCCACCACAACATACTCTTAATGGAGTTATTGGACATGATACATTGAAAAGAAATTTATCTGCAATTGAATTTAGGCCTAAAGAGAATAGGAAAAAGTTACTTGATGATTCAAAGTTTGTACTTAAAAAGTTGAGAACCACCGTAAAAAATGAAATTTTTTAGTATTGTATTAAGAATTGAAAAAAAAAGATTTGATTATGTTGATGCTGCAACATTTGTTACAAAATGGGATCAATATCGTGATGATGATACAGAACCAAAAGAATTTAATTTAAAAGAAATGCAAATTAAATTTCCTCCAACGTATGTAATTTTTTTCATGCTTGAAATTGTTTTTTTGAAAATTTTTAGAATTATTGAATTTAATTTTTTTGCTTTCCCAGTTCTCTTGAATCCGACTTTTCATGAACCTCTTAATTTGAAACTCATTTTTTAGATATCCATGGAGTGAAGATCCACTTTGCTCAAATTGTTATATGAAAACTCGTGCACCAGCTTGGTGTGATCGAGTATTAATGAATAATGAAGCATTTGAATTAGTACAAAAAGATACAAAATCCATTTATACTTGTATTGGATTAAATGCATGCATGGGTGATCATAAGGTAAACTTACCAAAAAAAAATTTTTTTGATAATTTATTGACAAAATTTTTAATTTTAGCCGGTATTGCTTGGTTTTTCACTTCTTTGATAGCGCGCGGTTTTTTTCTTTCAAGTATATTTTTTTCTCTCTTGTCCAATTTTCAACAACAAACAACCAAAATCAAAAGAAGAAGGAAAGTCCTACCTACTTACATTTTTGACCATATATTTTTTTTCTTCAACTTCATAAGCTGGGTAATAATGATAACACTTTTTTAAGTTAATTTTTTCATTTTCTTACGTCAAAGATTATATTTATTCACCTTTCACACTTTTTGTGTTGCTTTTTTTACTCTCATTTTTCATTCTTTCTTTTCTTCTTTTTCCTTATCAAAATTAAAATACGTGATTCTCAATATAAAAAAAAGAGTTGTTAGAATAATATATTTGAATTATTTTAAAAGATGAAAAAAAATAGAAACTTAAGCTTTTGTTAATCTTTATAATAATCATTTTCTTTTGAATTTTGACAAAACAATACCAAAAAAGATGCATGTGATCTTTTAAGAATGTGTAAATTTTAAAAAAATGACGTAATTAAATTTGCTTATCTAAAAACTGTGAATGAAAGAAGGAAAAGAAAAGAGCTTACACGATTAAAAAATAATGTGATTTTCAAAGGGGTATACTGTAAAATGTGGTGAAGAAAGAGAAACATGTATTATTCAAAATAATTTTCTTTGCTAAATTCGAATAAAAAATTTAAAAAACTAATCATTGAATGTTGTTACCGTAACTGACCTGAATATAAATTATTTTTCGTTAAATGGTTTTTTATCAAAATAAATACATGTCAAATCAATAATCTCAAAAGCTGCTTATTTTATAAGATGAAAAAATACAAACTTAAATTGTTCTTTTAATGCACCTTTTCTTTGCTATTTTTAAACTTCATAACTTTTTAAATGCAATAATATTTTTTGCATAAAAAATTGAAAAAATAACACATGCATATTTTTTTCTAGAATTTTTTAAATAGTAAATTTTACCCTTCAAAGATGATGAAGAGTTGCAGTCACAGCAGCTTTCAAGAGATTTACGCTATTTTACTATGACAAAGTTCTTCAAAAAAGTTATTATCGAGAAAGAAGTGTGTGCGGTGTTTACTAAATCACACACACGTGAAGCATTTTTAACTCATTTTATTTCTTGCATTAAAATTCGGTTTTTTAATAATAAAGTAATAAAAAAATGATATCAAGGATATTGAAATCATTTCCGTCTTTTTGAGATCAATGAACATCTTCTTTATGCAAAAAAGACAAGAAAAAAGAAGCAAAGTAAACCCCAAAAATGCTGTGTTTTTTAAAAGACATAAAACAAACAAAAGAAAAAAAGAAAAATTACAGGGGATGAAAGTCAAATTGGCTAAAGCCAGATTTTTTTGTTGTTAGCTTTTTACGTTTACTTTTTAAGAGCGAGATAAAAGAAGCTTTACAAAAACCTACCGTCTTAAATATGTGAAAATAAAAAGATGATCTTTTTTTCATTGTTGTCTTGAAATTTTGTTTTTGCACATTTGTTTTTCTCTCTTTGCTTTTTAAAAAAGATATAATCAAATTTTAGGCTTAAAGGAAATGAAACATCTTTTGATGAGATTGACGATAATTTTTTTCTCCTTTAAAAGCTTAAAATATCTCTTCATTATTTATTAAAAGGCTTCAAAAGATGGGAAAATTAGGGTTAATGCTCTTGTATTTTTTTGTCTCTTTTTCACTTTTGAGACATTTATTTTTTTTTCGTTTTCCTCCTTTTATGATTCAATTTCATCTCTTTTTTTCCTTTTTCTTCTTTTTCACTAGTTAATGACTTCATTTAATGAAGTAGAAAGACGAAAAAAACTAAATTATATGCTAACGATTTTTTGTTTTTGTTTCAGACATTTTCATAATCCTTCTTTGTTTTCTGTGGCATGTTTTTAGAAGAAAACAAAAAAGAAGTACAAAAATATACATGAATGTTTAAAAGCCAAATAGCTTTTTTTTGTGAATGGAGTATCGTATTTTCTTCATTTTAGTTGCTCTTTGTTTTGGTTTTTGGTGTTCATTTCTTATTTAACATGACAAAAAAACCTCCGTGTTTTTTTTCTCCGTTAAAATCATGTTTCATTTAAGCTTGAATAATAGGGATGTCTATCCTCACTAACAAAAAAAATTTAAATTTTTTCCATTTTCTGCTTTTTTGGGCATCACTTGCAGTTAAGCGTGAAATTATACTTTTTCTGTTTTGTTGTTTTTTTTTTCTTTGTAATAACACAAAACAAAACATACAAAGATTGCTTTTGTTTAAAAAAGAAAAAGAAGAACATGTCTTTTTAAAATCTATATATACCAAGAATTCCCAGACGACATTTCTTTTTTTAAAGATAAAAACCACTTGTTAATTTAACCAAGATAAATTTCAAAAAAATATATATAAAATTGTAGCACCTGTTTTACGAGAGACTATTTACTTGACTCGTGGCGGGGAAGGGTAACTACCTCTTGCTATTTCGTTTCTCTTTTTTTTGCATTTTTTTATTGTCATTGAATACTTCCATTGATTTGTCAGAAGAAAAAAAAAACAGAAAGAAAGATTTCAATACAGCTGTAACAGCTGCTATCATTTAAAAACGGCAAAGTTCTTATTTGAAAATGGAAAAAAAAGTTTTCTTTTTTGTGGCTTTTTAAGAAACACCAAAGTAAAGGAAAGAAAATGAGATGGATTTTGAAGCGCCTTTTTGATATCTGCCAATATCCAACAACATATATATTTTTTTGTTTGTTACCATTCACTTTCTTTATATCTCTTCTTTTTTTTCTTCAATAAAAGCCATTATTGCTTTTTTTCTCTTTGTTTTATCGTGTGCCACTTAAAGAAGAAGAAGATAACATAATATCTTGAATCTATTTTGAAAAAAGAAATGTGTTTGTGTTAAATTTTTTTAAGTATCTGTCTTTTATTATTCTTTTTTTTATATTATTGACATGTGTGCCAAACATTGTTGTTTTTTTTCTTCCCTTTGAGCCAACCACTTTTTTCTTGCTTCTATTACAAACAACCACCGCTAGTACCAACTGCCATCTATGACGTGATAAATGTGTTTTTCAATATATTTTTTTTCAGTTAAAACAAAAGCAAAAAAAGAATATTATGCAATTAATACAAAAAGGTGTTGAGCTGAGAGGCTCACAAGCTTTAAACGTGGCGTCTTATCAAAGAGTAATATGGTATCGCCGATTTATGGCAATTGCCACTGCGGCAACATTAATCGGTGTTATAATATATGTTATTGCATTGTTTTTACCAAATTGGGCAATTATTGATTTTCTTAATACATCTGGGGAACATGTTAATGTAAATTTAGGTAACTAAAACATTGATTATTTTCAAAAAATTTTAAAATACTATTTTAATAATTTAGGTGTATGGGGTGAATGGAGAAAATTGAATACATCAGAAACTGGTAAGCTTTGAAATAATATATCCTTGTTATTATATTTCTAAAACGAACTCTTCACAAATTTTGAAGATATTAAAAAAGTTTTTAAAATTTTGGAGATCTGCAAAAAAAAAACGCAAAATTATTTCTTTGTCCGAATTGTGCAAAGTTTTTATTTTATTTTTCTTTTTTGATTATAAAATTTTTTTTACGGAATACTTTTAAATAATTATTTGCGCTATTTTAGCTGAATGGATTCCACATTTGCCAAAACCATCAGAAAAAATTTTGCGATTGGCTGATGCTGATTTAAAACGTAAAAATCATTTTTACAATTTTTAAATCCCATTTAAAAAGGTTTTCAGATTTCTATTATGCACAAATTGCATTAGCAACAATTGCATTGGCTTTAATGGCAGCAAATAATTTTGCTGCATTTTTAACATTTTCTTATCATCGATTTGTTTATAAACGAGTTGTATCACTTATTCATTGGCTAATTGGTAATTTTTAATTCTTTGAAAATTCATAAGGGTGCTTTTTTAGCTGTTTGTGTATTTGCAACCGTTGAAGTTTTAACCAATAGGTAAATGATTCACTTTATTCTTTTGACATACAATAACATACAATAACATACAATTTGTCATCTTTTTTTCCCTTTCTATGTTCCTCTATGTAATTTCTATTTCTATGTAAGAAGGGACATCACATATGAAAAAAATTAAATTAAATTAAAATTTATTATTTTTCCCTTTAGCGTGAATGAATGGAATATAGAAGTTGCACAAAAAAGAATAATCTCGGATTGGGATTATTCAACAGCACAAAAGCTTGGACTTGCAGCATATTTAGCATATACGGTGGTACTCATTTATACATTTGCTGGAATTGTCTTTTTTATGGCATCTCGAAAACAAAAGGGTAGCCGAGCTGCAACTGCTGAATTTGAAGTTGAAGATCGAGATGTTTATATTGGACGCTAAAAAAATACATACATGCATATTTTACTTTACATTTTTTGTCATTTTGTTTTAAAAATGCCTCAATTCACCGGTGCCTTAAAACCTCAAACACCATATAAAGAAAAAAAATTTAATCATTTCATTGGTTCATAATTAATTAATCGTTAAATGTTTTCATTTATTTGTATATAATATATTTTAAAAGATTTTTAATTTGTTTTTTCTTAATTTTTATGAAATAAAGCTTCTTTTATAATTAAAAATTTTACCATATACAACCAAAAAAAACTTTTTCAACCAGTAAATATTACAAAATAAAATATATTTTTCCCGTACAAATTAATTTCTTTAAAACTCTTATTATTTACAAATATAAAAACCTATGTCATTGCACTATTATTTAATGTGAATCAATTCTTTAAAAGCAATTTTTATAAATTATGAAATAAGATTTTGTTGTTCACATTTTTCTGGAAAAAGATGACAATGAAGAGATCGAAATTTGAGGGGATCTTGTCGAGGTTCAAACATATACGGTATTGCAACAAGATTATCATTTTCATATTGCATTGTTCCACCACTTAATACTGGTTGATTTTGTAATTCTTCAACAGGAATAACATATAACGTTTCAAGATGGGAATGAAAATTTTTCATTTCAGTGAGTTCAATGCCAAGCACGTTTACTAAAAAAAGCATAAATCGTAAATCATTTATTTTTTGACTTTTTTTTAGATTTTAAAAAAAGTTATCCTTGAAAAAATGAAATGATGCGCAAAAATAGAAAAAAAAAGTTTTGAAAATTGCTAAACAAAAAAAATTAGGTGTTCACTCACCCATTAAAAAGCCAAGTGTAACATCGTCAGGTAATCGAAACTTTCCAGCAAGGGTTCGAAATCCATTATTTAAGATTCGAGGTGTGGCTTTTTGAAGTGCAGCCTGAGATAAACAAACTCCTGCACCACCAGTACCAAACCAAAAAGGTTTCTAAAATTTGTAAATATTGTATTTTCAAATACCCATAATTAGTTTTTGTTAAACTTATATTTAAAAAAGTATTTAATTAACAAAAAAACCTTACAGATCCCGCTGATCCTTCATAAATGGTCATCGGTTCAGCCGTTGAAGTTTTTCCCAAATAATATGGAATATTATAATCAAATTTTAGTAACTCTTGTTTAAGCAGCGGAACATTAACATAATTGTCATCATCAAAATGGCATGACCATCTGTAAAAAAAAGAAAGTGTATATTTTTAGAAAAAAAAACATTGTTCCGTTTTTGCTTTTTTGCCATTTAAGTCATTTTATTTTTGCATTCAAAAAAGATTTTTGGTGCTTCATTTCTCTCATTCATTTGTTTGTTTCTATTCAATTTAATTCCATCGCTTCCGCACCTCTCCTAACTACTTTGCTTTTCGTTAACGCGCTTTGGCATTTGATACTTAAAGAAGTATTTTTTGTCGCCGTCGTTGTCGTTAATGAAAGAAAAAAAGGAAGAAAAAAATAAGCGCGAAAAGATTGAAACACTAATCCGTCAAACACAAATTGTTATTTGTCTCTGTCATTTTTTTAGAAAAAATACTGCGCAACAATTTTTTTTTCTTCTTTTCAATTTTTTTCTGCCGAAAAAAAGCCAATTTACACTATTGAAAACTATCCTCGGAGAGGTTCAAAAAAAGGAAAGATAAATTGAAAAGAAAAATAAAGTTACACACAGAGAGTTTAAAAAAATATAAATGATTCTATTTTTTTCTTCTCATTTTTTGCTCCTTTGAACTATAAGGTTAAAAAGCAGATTATTTTTTGTTGACCGATTAGTGCTTCCTTATCAGCTTTAATGATAAAAGTATGGGAAAATACTAATCGTTAAAGAAAAATGCAAATTCCTTTTCAATCGTCTTTAAAATGAATGATAAGGAAGGGAAAAAAATAGCAAATATTTTTGTAAAAAATAGTAATAAAAAAATTTCTTTTACACTTACTTTGCATTTTTTTCAATGAAAACACGTAATTCTCTGTTCATTTTGCATGCAAGAGCTGATCTAAAAAAAATTAAGTATAGCAGAAAATGCTATTTTTTTTAAAAGTAAGGACATACGCGCGATGCCCGGAAGCACAATGAGAATTGATTAAATGGCCGCCGACGGTTTGATTGAGTTCTGTATCGGAAGAATCAGAAATGAAGTAAATCTAAAAAAGGGCCAATGCCGACACTATTAATCAAAAAAAAAGAGAGGGAAAAAAGTTTTGATTTTTCATGTCATACTTAAGTGGATCCCTGGTCAAAACAATTATAAAAAAAATGCTTTAGAGAAAATTTTAAAAGACAATGGTAATGCACCAGAAGCCAAAAATAAGCATAACATTTTCAAAAAATGAGAAAAAATTATAAAGGCAATAAAATCGGGAAAAAGAGAGAATTTGAGGGAAAAAGCCTACATCATTTGGGGCAAGTTGAAACCAAGTATCAACAATATGTGGAATTCGAGTACGATGATATGAATGTGTTGTTTTAACGGTAATAATTAGATCTGGATATTCTGGCTCTGGTTTACTTCGATGTGAACTTCTTGCAATATGTAATAAGCTCAAAGGCTGCAAAAAAATAGTTTGTTTAATTTTTCAAAACCATTTGAGTCACTTACCGTATAAGGATTAAAAATAATAATTAATAATATAAAAATAACAAAAGTAAAACAAAGTAAATGTTTCATAAGTTTTTCTATTTAAAATTTGTTGTTTTACCATCCAAAAAAGGAAAAAAATATTAGCAATCGTCGGCACGCGACAAGAAAAAAATAAATTCGGCAGATGTGTTTAGTGTTGCGCAGCAGCTTTTTCTTTTCCTTCCTTCCTTCTTTCTTTTTTCTTAACGAAAATGGGCGTTTCTTTTGCAACAAAAGATTGTCCTATAAAAATAATAAATATTTTTTTTGAAAAAATATATAACAATAAGGTAAGAAAAAAAGAGGGCAACAATCTGTTTTTGATCTGGTTAATCCTATATAAAAAAATGCGAAAAAGAAGAGTGTGAAAAAAAAAATCTGCGCAAAAAGATCAGAGGTAATTGAGACATTTCGAAGAAGGAGAAGGGGAATGGTGAAGAAAAAAAGTCAAATGGCAAAAGTCAGAAGAAAAACGGTGTTGACAAAGAAATTTAAATTTTGCCGCAATTTTTAAGAATCAAAGAAAAAAGTTTGGAAGAAACACAAATACGCGAAACGCTTTTTTTTGTTGAAATCAACAAATTTGATTTTTTTTGAAAGATGTAAAAGACTGGAAAACTTTATGTGTTTTTCTGTTAGACAAATTCAAAGTTGCTCAAAAAAGGAGAAAACATAAATTGGCAGTTTTAAAAAAAATAGCAAAAAAAAATTTTAAACGACTTGTCGATGCGCTAATCCATTCTCCCTGTTGTTGTCCTTGTCAAAAGAAAAGGGGAGCTACTGAAAAAACTGAAGAGAAAAAGGTGTGAATTGATGCCTTTAAAGAATAAACAGTAGGTGACTTGTCACCAAAAAAAACATATTGTTTTTGATTTTATAATAACTAACTAGATAAGTGAAAAAACAGCAGGGGAATACAATTACAAAATTGAAAAATTAATTTTAAAAGTGACAGTTTTAGAATAAATTTTTATCAAAATACAGAAAAAAGTTACGCAAGAAAAAAGAAACAAGTGTAAAACATAATTTGAGAAAAAAAGACCACACAATTTTTTTCTTCCTTTATAAAAAAAGAAGGAAAATAATTCCGGTACGACCGATGAAGCAAAAATAAAAAAAAAACATCCGTTCTTTTTTGCAACATTTTTTTTGTCAGTTGAAAGAGCTTCTTTTTCTGCTACTTTTTCGTATTACAAATTTACTTATAAAATAATAATTTTTTCATTCATTTGTACCACACCCTTTTAGTAGTCAGTCAAACAATGAATCATATATTATGAGCTTTTTTAAGCTTAAAAGAGGAAGAAAAAAGTGGTGCTTCGTAGCATATTTAAGTATTGTAACAAAGATCTTTTAAATTAAACAAAACACAAAAGATGAAAGAGTCATTGGTAACTATGAACGGAAATGACTTTACAAACTTTTAGGAAAAAAAATTTACCGTTATTATAATAGCAAATTTAAAGCGGCAAAAAATGATATCGATCAGACTTGGCCCTTTTTTTTCTTTCGATTTACAAATATATACAAAATTTTTGTAATAAAAGGGACTCTCTAAAAATGTGAAAGAAAAAAGAAAAGGGATAAAATTTTTAATACAAAAATTTGCTGTTTTCAGAATTTGAGACATTCATTTGTGATGAGTCATTTTTCGATGGTTTGCTATTTTCTTTTTATCACAAAAAAAAGAAGCAGGCAAACATCGATGTCAAAAACCAGCAGTTCTTTAAAGATGAAACCAAAAATGTACATAAAAAAAACAAATTCTTTTTGCTTGAAAAATTTTAGCTATAAACAATTTCTTGTCATTATTTTTCCATCAAACATACAGTATCGCATAACAAAACGTTTTTGAGGGTAATTTAAAAACATTTCTGTGCGACCAAAAGAAAAAAAATGCTGTAATTTTCTTCCTCTTTAAACACTGTGTTGCTACTGTAAGCATCAATTCTGGAGAAGGAACTAAATTGATTGTGACTTTTAAAAATGTTCTATCATTTTTTACACTCATGGTTTGGGATGACTTTTATTGAAAGGTGCTTCCTGAACAAGTTGTTGCTATTTTTGTAAGTGATAATATAAATTCTTGTAAAACGTTAAACTATTTAAAAAATCCTCATTCCTTTTTTCTTTTTTCTTTTCTAATACCGTATCAAAAGCAAAAGTTCAAGCTAAAAACACTTCTAAAAATTAATTCCATTTTTATATTTTGTTTTCTTACTGTAACTTTACCCATTTTTTTGTACTTTCTGTGGCAATACTGGTCTCTTCCTTTTTTTGTGTGTTTGTTTTGACAATAATGTTTTGGGAATTGAGTCAGGGTTTTTAGAAATATTATATTTTTTTAAATGATGGTCTCTTACGCAACTTTTTTAAGCTGTTCATCGTTTGAGTCATATTTTAAAGTTTAATTTTCAAAAACAATAATTTGATCATATCCTTTTTTTATGTCTTAACTTCTCTTTTTATTGTAATTTTATTCATATTTATATAGTATTTTTTCAATTTATTTGTCCACAAATAAAACATCTGGCATTAAAATTAGTTTTTTACAAGCAAAAAAATAGTTTTTACAATTTAAATATGAAAAAAGTAAAGATCGTACAGTGGCGTTTATTCGTAACATTTTCATTTCACAGCATTGATTCAGCATTTTCCCGAAAGAAGAAGAGCTGTTTTTTTTCTATTTTTAAAAGACCATGGCATTTAAGTTTTTTTTACATTCCATTTTTTCATCATTTTTATTAAGGATGCAAACGCTTCTGGCGTTGCTATTATTTTTTGGTCTCGTAAATTGCCTTGATGAAAACAATTCACGCTTGATAAACATTTCTATAAATGATCCGACTGGGGGAATAACCAGCTTAGTTCAAAGTTTAAGTAATTATTTTAACACCACCGAAGTAAGTCTGTTTATAAATTTAAAAAAGTTTTATTAATACTATTTAGAGAAATGAAAATAATATTAGTGAAATAAATGAAACAAATAAAGGCTGGCATACTTTGTATTTGATTATTGTTGCCCTAATTCTACTTATGCTTTTGATTGCTACGTGTTGCCTAATTTTTATTCTTTTGCTTTGTTGGAAACAACAACAGAAAAAGCCAAAAGACATTGAAGAATCTTCTATTGTTATTACCCAAACTCCACAACGTTTTATAATTCCGCCTTCACAAAATAATAATGTTTTATTAAAATCAAATGATCCAACACCTTTGCTTCATCGACAACAAGATATTCCACATAGTCCTATAGCTTCAAATCCAGAAGTTGTTGGACCAATTCAATCTCCTGAATTTAAAAAGAATGCAAAAACCCAAAATCCTGAAAAGCCAAAACCAAAACGTTCTGCAAGTGAAGATCCAAAATTAAAAAAGACTGTTGATGCACAAAAGCGTACTGATACATCTTCAAATGTTTCATCATCATCCGCAACATCTTCACCAAGAAGCAAAAAAGCAAAAACACCTCGACAAGCTAAAAATGGTCCAATTTCAAACAAAGTCATTCAAACAGATATGGATACTTCGGATGAAGAAGAATTTCAAAATAGAGTTCGAGGAAATGAAACAATGCCTGGGAGAAACATTCCATCACCACGTACAGAATTACTTGTTTAAAAAAATATAATTTTTATACATAAATTTTTTAACATTCATAAATTTAATTATTGAAAGCAATTTTTTAATAAATGAAAAAAGGGAGAAAAGGGGAAACGAAATCCAGCAATTTCTTTTTCTTCTTCTCGAATTTCTTCAATTTCACATTCACGAAAACCTTTTGCAAATGGATTATTTTCAATTTTGAGTTCAATAATCTAAAAAAAATTCGAACTACAGTATTGGAATACCCAACAGAATCCAAATGAAGCTTCTGATTTTCAATAATATTACAAACGTATTGTTGAAAATCTTGTTAATCATCAGGTCTCTCATATCAAATTCCAGAATCCTCCAAAATTTCATGTAATTCGTCTTTTCGTTAATGATGAAGCTAATGGATGCCATGAAGCAGATTTTGAAAAATCTCCTTATGGTAATGGCTTAGCACTTGATATTCAGTTATTCGCATTATGGTTTGCAAAACCTAAAAAATAAAAAAAAGGGTATGTAATTATTTTTACCCTATATTTTTAATGAATTTACCTATATTTTTATTGAATTTCCCTATAATTTGTTCAATACATAGGAAAATTCAATAAAAATATAGGGTAAAAATAATTATTTTCCAAAAAAAGTATGCTATATTTCTTTTGTTTTTCGAAAAAGTTTTTTAAAAAAGTTTTGCTTTCATCCAAAAATTTGTAAAACTAATAAAATAACGTATACCATTATACATGATCAACATTTTCACGTGAGTATAGTCCAAAAACAGTATTTTGAGTCGAATTTAGATGTTAAAGGGGGGCTTTTGAAAAGCTCCCGGCCCCCACAAGTTAAAAGCTTTAACTCCAGTGTTTTTTTGTTATTTCGAAATACTCGTTTAAAAAATTTTCAATTTTATTTTTGGTTATTACAAAATAATATAACTCTAATATTTTTATTTTTTCTCTAATGAAATTTGGAATCGATTGGAAGTGTTGCATTCTTATTCTTTTTAGAATCCTGAGTTGTAAGGAGTGATGAAATAATTCGTAAAAATGGATTTTCACCTTCATCAAGTGCAGTACATTGTCCTTTTTGACTTCGAAATAATCCAACACAACAACCTTTCCAAAGAATATGAAATTCACCATTATTAATTAAAAAGTTTGTTCCAGTTGGACATGCTTCAAAATTGCATGGCCTTTTATCTTCGGTTCGGCAGTTATCTGTTGAAGTACATTCTCTTCGTCGTGTACGTTTTCCACAACCACCACATTGTTGTGAACATGTATCTTGCCAAATTGACCATGGACCACATGCACAATCTAAAATGACTGAATGTGTTATTCTTTAAAGCTAAAAAATTATGATACCATCAGTTGTAACAGGAACAATTGGAGATATTGGAACTATTGGTGTAAAAGGTTTGAATATTTGTGGTGGAGTAGGCTGTGGGAAAGTGAAAAATGTTTGTGGTATTGGCGTGGTTGGAGCTTCGGTGAAGGGTATTGTGGTAATTTCAATAGTAGTTGTTTCAGTGGTTGTCGTAGATGTAGTAGTGGCAACTTCTGTTGTAGTAACAATTTCTGTAGTAGATGTTATTCTAGGAGCAGTTGTAACTTTACGACTTGTTGAAATAATAAATAATTCTGGAATTGGAGGTTGCGTTGGGACATATTTCTTTGGTGTAATTCTTCTTGGAGTTGTTAAAGCAGATGTTGTTGTTGTACTTGGTGTTGTTGTTGTTTCATAAGTTATTTCAGTCAGCGGTGGAAGCGGTGGTGATGGTAATATTGTAGCAATTGAAGCAACATTTGACCAAACTGTTGCTTTAAATCCTCTACCTTGATCACCCCAACCATTATGAAAAACTAACATTTCATTTGAAAATGATACGAATTGTTGAGTTGGAATTCTTGCACAACAAAATCGATATCCTGTTGTACTAAAATCTGGGCCAGGATGTACTTCAACGTATGATTTATCACAAGTATCTTCACATTGATAATGAAATGCATCAGTAAATTGTAGGAATACTTTCCCGCCTGGTGGAGCTTGAATTAACCAAACACAATAAGAATTTGAAGAAAAATATTCTGGAAATTGTGGAGTTGAAATTGTAATGGGCTCCGTGGAAACCATAATTTTTGCACCACAATTACTAAATTGAACTTCTTGACATGTTCGACCCGAAAATCCTGGAGGGCATGAACATTTTGTACAATCATTTGGATTTACGTATCCACCATGTGTACAAGAAAGGGTAGGGCAATGATCAAGGCAGTTGTAAGCCATATTAATCTAAAAAAGGAAAAATTAAAAACTTTAAAAAAATAATATCAACTAAACCGCTTCAAAATCAAGAAAAGATGGACCAGCTCTTTGCCCGATTGTTGATTGAAGATTTTTATCAAGTGTTGAAATTGTTGGTCGATATGGATCATTTGCAAATCCATATGCTCCATAATGCATTACAGATCCTTTAATATTGTTTTTATTTAACTAATTTTTACTATTACTCTTTACCTGCATCATACGGTAACAAAAATGTATCAGCTTGATTTCCAGTAACAGGATGAAAATTATTCCATCTTCCAATTGGAATGTTACCATAATGTACAGCAATATGTTCCTGTTGATCGGGCCTTGCTTGTTCATGAAAAAGCCCTAAGGCATGCCCAACCTCGTGAGTAATGATTCCAACAATATCACAACCAGGTGTCGAAATTGATATACCCTTTAAAAATAGATTAGTCATAAAAACAAAATGAAATCTTTTTAACATACTTGAGTGCCTCCAGCTCGTCCAACAAAACTTGAACATCCACCACCATCATAAAATTCTAATCGATCGATATCTGGTCCATTTTCACGAAATCGAATACATGTATGCTGTTCCCAAATTCTTAAAGCGTCACGAATTTTAAATCTTGTCAACTCTGGAATATTTTCTGCAAATTCATAACTAATTGGTTTTTCACGTGACCAACGCTTATATAATGGCTCCTTCAAAATTATCAGTGAAAAATCGGAGATTTAATTGGAACAAACCTTTCCAACTTTTCTTTTTTTCCTTTTACTTTTTGGTTCATCTGCTTGCAGATCATCCAATAATTGCTCCTGTATTTTGTCAGCTTGTTTTTCAGAAAGTTCAACATCACCTTGAAAATATTGATCTGGATCATTGACAGAAAGTTCATCAAAATGATGTTTTGCATCTGGATTACGTATTACTTCAACAACTGCGTCATTTAACCCCCTTCCAACATCAGCTTGTACAACTTCTCTTTAAAAAATAAAAGAAAGGATTAATTTTAAAGGTCAAATATTTGAATATAAATAATTCTCTCTTACCTTTCTGCTTTTCTATTAATAAGTTCTTTTATTTTATTAAGAGTTGATGGAGAAGCTTTTTTCGTTCTTTCTCCAGATATTAAAGTCAATAATAAAATAAAAATAAAAATTTTATACAAAATATTTGAAGTCATTGAAAATTTTAATCATTTATGGCAAAAAAATATAAAATATAAAAAATATTATATTTTATTGTTAAAATAATATTAATTAAAAAGCAGACATATGAGAAAAATTAGCCAACAACAAATCGATTAATTTTGTTGGATCAAAGAAAAATCTTTAAGGAAATTTTTTTTCTGATCTCTTCTTTCCATCTATTTTTTTTACATCGTCTTCAAAAATAGGCATACCAAACAGCAAAAAAAGTAGCGAACTGGATTCTGCGTCAAAATAGATAACTTGCTTTTTTATTCCTTTTTTCTTTGATTTATCTCAAAAATTTGTGTGGTTTTCTTTTTTTTTTATTGTTGTATACTTTTTGAGGAAATCTATCATTTCCCATTGTCTTTGAAATGAGTCACCTTTCGTTTTTATGTACCTTTTTCCTTCTGTTAATGTGATACATGTTTTAAGATATCTAAATCTTCGCAATACATTTGAAACTCTTAAATAGTATTCGTGAGTTTTTAAAAATTTATTTTTCTGTATCTTGTGAAAACAAATGATTTTACAACTTGAAATTTTTACCAGATATGTAAGAGCCTAAATTTTATTGACCTGCTTCAGAGAATTTTTTTCCTCAGTTGTGTAATTTTTGTTTTACAGAAATTCCTGCTACCTTTTTGTAAAAAGTCATTTTGTTTAAACAGTTATGCTTTTTTTCATTAATTTACTAAACAAACATTGAATCCTGTTTACGATAAAAAAAAACATCATAAAAGTTCTACAAAAATTGATAATACAAATTACACCAAAAAAATCATAAAAAATTGATCAATACTTCTTTCAAAAAATTTGCTGATGACAAACTTTTTTTGAAGAAACAAAAAAAACAAAACCGATGTGTTGTGGAAAAAAGAGAAACAAATTAGAAGAAACATAAAACAATAAAAAGATCATACCATAACAGTTAAGCTTGCAAAAAAATTTTTAATAGAAAGTAAAAAAATCTAATACAAAAGATATGTTAGTTGTCAAAGAAAACGTAGCAAGATAACTGTAAAATAATATGGTAATTATTG
Organism: Panagrolaimus sp. PS1159; assembly: GCA_963922195.1. Lineage (NCBI taxonomy): Eukaryota > Metazoa > Nematoda > Chromadorea > Rhabditida > Panagrolaimidae > Panagrolaimus > Panagrolaimus sp. PS1159. The sequence goes on from CAWUHW010000002.1 coordinate 4,380,733, forward strand.
TAATAATAGAAATAAAAATATTTTTTTGAAATTGTTAATAAATCACGTACACGTAAGTGACAAAACAAAAATGTGAAAGAAAGATTGCCAAAAAAGAATACAAACAAGAAAAGAAAGAAAGAATGATGCAAAAATTATCTCAAAATCACTAAAATTTTATAAATAATTTAAAAATTGTTACTAATAAAAAATTGTTGAAATGTTAAAGAAAAAATGGGGAAAGAAATAAGAATAAAAGTTGACGCACCGAGTTGCGTATTTTCGATGATAAAAGAAAAAAAATAGTAGGCAAAAAGAAGTAGTTAAAAAGAGAAATAATAAGTTGAGAAAAAATCTTTGATTGAAGAAACAAGCAATGCCGCATGAAAAGAAAAAAGGGAAGAAAAACAAAAAAAAAGTACAGTAATGTTCAAAATTATTTTTTACGTTTTAGGTTTATCACAGCTTAAAAAAGATAATTTAACAAAAAAATCAAACTTAATTAATTTAAAAAACATCCGTCAATTTCGACTGAACTGTCTTAATTAATTTCTATGCTCTCAAAATAAAAAAAAAAAAACATTTTGAACATTACTGGTACAAAAGTTTAGTGAAAGAGTGCACTGTCAAGGCATTACAACGCATCGCATGTTACTTAATCATAACTTTTACAACAAAAAAATCTAATTATTTTTCTCAAATATAACCAAACAAAAAATCACATTTACCGAAATAAGGCGAAAACTTCGTATTTCTGGGTAGTGTGAGGTTGAAAATTTATCAAAATTTGAATAATAAAAACTATTTAACAGTAAAAAAATAATAACAAAAAAAATCAAACATCACAGCCCAAAATTATTCTTCTTTTTGTTGTTGTATTTGAATAATTAATACGAAACTTTTTGAGGATGCCCTTCAAAGATATAAAGATTATTTGTTGCTGCTAATGCAATAATATTTGAATTTGGATGCCATGAAACATGTAGAATCTTCTTTGAATAGTCAAGATTATCTGTATTATCATCACGACGTCTTCGAGCTCCACCTCCAGCAGGTGGAATAGTTTTTTCACGTAATACAGAATTTGGAGCATCACATGCATCAACACTTGCTTCATATGTTGAACCTTCTGAATCACCTCTTCTGAATGTCCGGAAAAGATTGCTGTATGAGCCCGTAACAATATGTCTAAAAAAAAAGAAGAAAAAACATTAATACAAAAGCATGCAAAAAATTATTCTTACTTGTCATCACCACTCCATCCACATTCAAATTTATCAAAAATTGAATCATTTTCATACAAAACACAAAGCTTTGATCTTAAATATTCATGAACGTTGTAAGTTTCAATTGGTTTAGAATCTTGACGTAAATCCCAAATCTATAAAATTGGTCCGATAAATAAAGATTTTGATGTTAAAAAACTTACATTAACAGTTAAATAATCACGTGTTAATATAAATTGTCCACTATGTGAGAATTTAACATCAGATACAGATGAAATAATCTCAGAAAAGAATGATCTATTATTTGAATCTTCTTTTTCTTCATAAACTAAAATAAAAAACTTTTAATTTAAACTTTAAGAATATAGAATTTAAATAAACATACATATAATAGGACTTCCATCACACAATGCAGATACCCTCATATCACATAATCGAATAATACCTTTTGATGAACTATATGCTAATAAATTACAATCTTTAGGATGAAATTCAGCTGCTGTAATAACTTCTGTAAGCTCTTCCATATTTACGGGTTTGATATCAACAATATCTGCAAAAAAGAAAGGTTAAAACAATTCCACTAAATAACAAAAAACAACTTACTATAACTTTGTGATGTAATTTCATGATGCCAAAGATTAATTCGAAGATCATCAGATGAAATAAATGTTTCTTGATCAGAATTAACACTAATTGAATTAATGTGATAGGTATGAGCATTTGCATAAACTCGTCGTGGTGATGCTTCAACGATTAATTCCATTTGTTCCAATTTTGGTAATTGTAATTCTTTATTAAATGTTCGAGGAGTCCCATCATCATTTCTTAAATTATATCCACCTTCTGCCATTCTTCGTTCACGTTCAGAAATTTTCCATAGCTTTACCGTTTTATCTAAAAAAAGAATTAGCATTTAGCCATAAAAAGAAAGGCAACAAAAGAGGAATACCATTTGTTGAAATTATAAAATTGGATGCATTCTTCTTCTTCAAAAATCTTATTTGATTAATTTTTTCTTCAATCTCAAGAGATTTTAGATAATCAAATTCAGGTTCATGAGATTGAAATGTTGAATAAACGTTATATTCACTTGAGCGATTTCCATTAGTATATTTACCCTGCAGAAAAAAGATGGACATTTATTAATAGAGTTAAAAGCATTTAAAATTACTTACACTTTGATCCCTTTGAAAAATAACAACCCGGCCACCCTTATCTCCAGTAGCTAAAAATTCTCCATCAGGAGAAAATTCAACACATGATATTAAATCCGCATCAGTTGGTGAATCTTCATTATCAAGATTTCCTTTTATTTGTGAAAAGCGCCATTGAATATTTTCTGTTACTTCATCAACTTCCATACCAACAGAGCCAGATGGACCTTCTTCAGAGTCAACTTCCATTTTCTTTTATAAAGGAAATACAAAATAGATTTCGTTAGTATAAAAATATAAATAAATATAATTAGTTAATCCAGTAATCCAATAAGAATAGCCGGGATCTAAAAATGCGTTGAATATATTAAAAATGCGTAAAATCAACGTTTAAAAAGTTCGAACAAAATGAAAATAATGCCAAAAAACGAGTAAAAATAAATACACGAAAACAATCAAATGATTTTTATCATGAACAAATTTACTAAAAAAAATTTTATTTTTCTTTCTCAACATTTTTTAGCGATCAACTAAAATATATATTTTAAAAAAAGCAGCCGATGACAAAAACAAAACCGTGAATGCGGAAATTCCCTCTGAGACCTCCAATAACAAAAGCAATGTGATAGAAAAAAAAGAAGATAGAAAATTTAAAAAAAAGAAAAATATTTAATTCTATTAAATAAATTTTTTTGTTTGCAACGTTTTTTTATATTTTAAAGTAGGAAAAAATTGTGTGAATTAATCAATACTTTTTAACGTGTAAAAAAGAGACTTAAAAAAAGGTGTTAACAATCCGTGTAAAAAAGTAGTTTTTTTCCTTCTTTCCTTTTTCCTTGAATACAAAGTGTGCAACATAAGACATGAAAAAAAAGACTGATTAAACATTTTCATGAGCAACACAGAAAAAAAACTTTGGCACAAGCTTTTATAGAAAAAAATATTAAAAAAATTTTTTTGAAGGAAGCAAAATGAAAATAAAAAAAGAAGGCAGTACGCATGTTAAAACAAGAAGGTGCGCACACCTCAAACTCATTGAATGTTAAGCACATCTCTTCCTTCAATACTTTTATTTTATTTTCATAGTCTTCACTTCTTCTTTTTTTGAACTTAAAGATGAAGAAGAAGCAAAAAAACGTCCATTAAAATCCTTGGACATTGCGCAAACATCCGCTTAAACTTTTAAATAGGGGCATTTGAAAGGGCAAAAAAGCAGCCAAAAAGCAATAGAAAAAGAGTTTCCTCTTCTTCTTCTTTTTTTGCCGTCAAAAGAAATTGTCTTTAAAACATTTAAGTGATAGTTTGATTTTATATTGCTTTAAAAAATGTACTTAATTAGTTGTGGCACATTTTTTTGTTATTAGTGTGCAAAAATATATATTATATGTATATGAAATAATGTTGCAATAAAGAGAGAAGGATGTTTATGACACGCTTAAAAAACAAAACAACAACAAAATATATAAACATAAAGGTGGAAAAAGAGGCGCAAATGCAATGGAAGGCAAGTGCTGCTATCTTTTTTTTCAACAACTTTTTTTTGCTTCTTTAAAAAATGAATGCGTCTTCTTCTTTTCTATTTTTTGTTTCATGTCTACGTAATATAACTTTGTTTTTTCTTCTTTTTTTCTGTTTTTTAAGGTTCAAAATAAATGGCAAATTGCAAGATGAAGGCGACGACGAAAAAGGAAAAAAATAGGAAAAGGAGGAAAACTAAATGATAAGAATATTTGAAACAAAGCCAAAAAATTCTATGTTTAAGAAACTTTTACATTCATAAAAAAACTTTATGTTAGTTAATAGAAGTTTTTTCACTCTTTCTCTGGAGTTAAAAACACGGGGAATGAAAAGGCGTAAAGTGCCGCCCACAAAACAATATTTTAGCTCTTGAAAAAAAAGTCAAGAGTAAAGCTGCGCGCCTTTCTTTTGAGAAAATTTATATAAAAAAAGACGCTTTTTTTATTGCCGAGATAAGATAATCCCGGACATTGCGTTCGAAAAGAAAAAAAGTAGTCAGTCTTCGACAAACCAAATAGAAAATCAAAAAAATAAAATCTCCTTATGTTGCATTTTCTTTCTCTATGGTTGGGGATGGCAGTAAAGTATTTTTTTTTCTTTATTCAGTGTCTTTTTTTTGAAGAAGAAAAAAATATATAACATAAAAAAAAGTTTGAAGCCATGTCAGGGGGATAGAGACTCAGAAAGTCTCAGGAATGCGCACGCTTTTGCCTTTGAGGCATTGGAAAAAGAAAAAAAAGACAACAACATAAAAAAACCGACACGGAAGACATTTTTTGTCGGTAAAATACTAAAAAAGAAAATTTGTTTTTACTTTTTTTAAGCTCGGTAAAAAAACGTATTCCAAAAAGAAATATTCTTTTTTTTTTATTATAATATTAGAGATAAACGAAAAAAGAGGGGATAAAGAATATGCGCAAATAAAGCTTCTGAAAAGAAGCCCCAATGACTTTTTTTAAATTTTTTCTTTTTTTTTGTTTTCATGTTACTTGCATGAATTTTACTTAATCCTTTTTTTCTATATAAATTATAATATATGTAAATATTCCACAATTAAATAAAATCCTTGAATTTTGACATTTTTTTCGCGCGCAAAGCGGAGATGCATGCCTTCGTTTATGTCATCGTAAACTGACTAAAAAAACTAAGAGAAGACAAAAAAAGTAATATTGATTGAAAAAGGTCGTTCTCTGTGTTTTTTTAATCGTCTGTGTGCAAAAATGGACGAATATATTTGTAGGTCTTTTTTTCCTGGGCGATTGTTGTTGGGAAAGAAACGGGAAGGAACGAAAGAGAAAAGGAGAGGAAGAAGAAGTGATCGCATAATAATTAGCATCCATGAAAAAAAATCAGCCACAGCCATCACAAAATATGAAACAAAAATATATAAACATGAAAGACATATATATCAGTATCAGGCCCGCAACTTGGGGGGGGGGGTGTCCGGGTGTCCGGACACCTCCATTAAATTCCAAATTTCCATACAAAATTTAAATTCATACTAGGTAAAATGAAATTTTTTTGCAAAATTTATAAGGAAGGACACCCCCATAAAGCCCCGGACACCCCCTTTAATTTTTTGAAGTTGCGGCACTGATCAGTATTGAAAAATATTTTGCAACATAAAAAAGAAATGCTTTTTCGGAAAACTGGTAATTATGAAATAAAAACACATTAAGCTTGAAAAAAGTAATAAAAATTTAGAAAAATTATAGATTTATTTTTTAAAGGAAAATACAAACAAATTACTTTTTATTATTTTTTCTAAATGAAAATTATTTTTATCTTTTTTTGTACCAATAAAAGTCTATGAAAAATAACAATGAATGATAAAAAAAATAATGAAACTGAAAAAAACAATCGTCTATTGTCTTTGTCAATTTTGTGGTTTGAAATGAAACAAAAAAATATACACCTTTATAAGGGAACGAGTGAGAAAGGGAGAGAGAAAAAACAACAACACTACTAGGAGGTCGTCCCGTTTTTACAGACAAACTGTTGCATATACTTCAACTTTTTTTATTATACACAACCAGCCACTTTTTAAAAAAAAAATAAAAAGACCACAAAAATGCATAAAAAAGGCTTCTAAAAAATGTTGGCACATATGACATAACTGCATATTGCTTGCGCAGTGAAGATCAGTCTTTATGTTTTGTTTTAAACTATTAAAAAAATATTATTAGTTTTTTTTTTAATTTTTTAAGTGAAACATAAAAAATGGAAAATTATATTTTGATAATTTTAAAGGAAGACTTAAACTTTTACCGCCAAAATCAAAAAATTGAAGCCTTTGTTGGTTCTGTTTGGTTTCAGCTTTTTTCTTCCATTTTGCTTGCTTTTTCCCCGCTTGCATAAGATTATTTCTTTCTTTACGAGATTGTGCAGTATTTTTGTCTGCTTTTTGCCAAGTACTTTTCTCACATTTTTTTTCTTCTTTTTTTACTTGTACTTACTACAACTATCGACAAACAAGTCAATAAAGTCAAGTGAGTTTTTCTTTTTTTAAAACACAAAATTTAACATTATTGCACATATAAACTAACAAAATCAAATTCTTTATCTAAAAAAATTTTTTTAAAAATCTTTTTTTTTGCTTTAGATGTCCTATTATCATAACTTGAGTGATGATGAATCACAAGGAATTGCAAAAATTCGTGAAGTCTTAGGTGAACATATTCCTGAAAATTTGAATACTGATTTTAATCTTCGACGATGGTGGATTGGACATGATCGAAATATTGATATAATACATGAAAAAATGAGTTTATATCTTAAAAATCGAAAAGTTCTTAAATTTGATGACCAAAAGTTTTTTGAAACTTTTTATGAACGAGAAGTAATAAATCCATTTTTTATAGACAGATATTTTAAATTAAAAAATTTCTACAGGACATTAAACAAATTTTACAATATTTTGGAATGTCAAAGATTAGCCAAGATTGTGTTAACAAAGATAATGCTGTTGTATTTGTTGAAAGTGGAGAATTTGATAAAAATGTTTGTATATTCTTCGCAAAATTTTTATTAAAATCTTTTGATTATAGGTTTTAAATACTTCAACAACAGGGCATTATTTGAAAGTATTTTTTGCATGCTGTGAACTTGTTTTACAAATGATTTTAAAAGTTGAAAAAGAAACTGGAAAGCCATCATATGGTATTTGCATATTTGATATGTCAAAAGTTGCAATTACAAATCATATAAATCCATCAAGTGGTTGTAATAAAGTTTTTAAAGCTCGGGCACAAATATGGGAAGATTTTTTTCCTGGTATGATTCGGCATATCACAATTGCAAATTCTCCTTCAATGTTAACATTTATTTGGGGAATTGTAAAATTTTTATTAAATGAAAAGCAAAGAAATTTATTAAAATTTTGTCGAAATGAATCACAATTAATTGAAATTATTGGAAAGGAACGTTTACCCGTTGCATTTGGTGGAGAGTGGATGGTAAAGGCTTTTTTAAAAAAAAAATTGAAATATACTGTATATATTTTTTCTAAAGGATAAACCATATTCCACAAAAGCTGATTGCTGCAATGAAATAAAAAAGATTAGCCCAAGTGATTATTATGTGGAGAACAGTTTATTTAAAAAACTCGGATTTAATATTGATAAATTACCTCCAAATAATACATATGATATTAAAGCAAATACAAAATATCGTTTTGCTTGTAAACCGATAGAAAATAATGGAAAATTATATATTGCTTGGAAATTTACAACTGCAAATCCAATACAATTTTCGGTTCATAATGGTAAGCATATTCTTTGAAAAAATTATGCAAATTAATTGTGGCACAAAATTTTTAATTTTTTAATAAACTCCTTTGGATAAAAGTTATTTTTATAGGTGAAAAGCTTGTTTATCCTTCACTTAAATTGGTTACCACTGAAGTTGCAGAAGAAGATTATATTGAAGCCGAAAATTCAAATCAAATTTTTTATATCGAATTTGGAAATAGTAATCGGTTTTCATCAATCACAATTACTTTAATGCTAATCTCATCTGAAATTATTGAAACTCATCGCCTGCCTTTAAATGCCTAATTAATTAATCCATAATAATGCATATCACTTTTTTCATTTCATTTCAATTACTGTAACCTGTTCAAAAAAAAACTATAAAATTCATCATCAACATTTTTTCTTTTCATTTTTTGCTTATTTTTCTTCATTTGTTTTTTTATGTGTTGATTCATTAATTTATGTGTGTTTTTTTAAATGCTAAAAAAGAGAGAGGAAGAAAAAAAAGTAAAGCTAAGCATTTTTCAGTTATATTTCAACGTTCGGTGTTGGGTGGTTTAATGAATAAAAGGAAGGAAAAATATATTTTCTTATTTTTTTCTTTTGCCAAAAAGATGTGTTTATGAAATGATCATTAGCGGCTGTCCAGTAAAAATAAAACTTTTTTTTTCAAAGTCAAATGACGATTTTATATTTTTGACGAGTTTGAGACACCTCTTCTAAAAAAGTTTTAAAGCGAGGTCAAAAGTTTTTGTTTTTATAAAAAAATAATGGTAAACATCTGGAGGGCAGATATTTTTGTTATCAAAAAAACGAGAGATGAATAAAAGTATGTATTTTATTTGAAACCAATATATATTTTTATTAAACCAAAAAGCTTAAAAGATCGCGTGGCGCTTTTTCAATAAAAAAAATACCAGAAGATGAAGCAGAAGAGAAAAAAAAACACAAGAGTAAATCTATGAACAATGTCTTTTTTTGCTATCTCCAGCTGCGCTCTATTAATGGTTAAAATAAGCTGAAAAGGAAGCAGCTAACAAAAAAAGTCGCCAGCTGTTTCGCGCCCAAGAAATATTTTTCTTATATATTTTTTCTTCCTTTCCCAATTTTGTGCCAACTGCTGCCATTGACTCGATAGGAGAGGACAAAGAAAAAAATAAAATAGTAGCGTTTTTGGTGTGCGAAAAGCAGATGCATTTTGAGCCCTTAAGGGTGTTTGTATGTCTGATAGAAAAATTGCTTTGAAGTAGTAGACGACCGATGAAGAAGAAGAAGAAGACAGAGGGCTTCTCCTTTCCCTTTTCTTCTTCTTTTTTTTGTCTTGATCGTAATATTTTGCCATTATTGTTAATGCCTTCCTTCTTTGGCATTCTTATCTTTGAAAAATGAAAAAAAGAAGAAAAGAAAATCTTATTTAAATATTTTGAAATTTCCAAAAAAGTTTTACGTGAAACAAAATGTTAAGAAACACTTTTTTTTCATTCAAGTTAAATGTGAAACACAACAAAAAAAACATTTTTTTACTGTTATTTTTCTTTTTCGATTGATTGTTGTTGTTTTTAATCGCGATAACTGTAAATGTGTTCAACACAAAAACTTGAATTTCGAAATATTGGACCCGGTTTTTTTTGCAAATCTACTTTTGCCGTTTTTTTCAACGTTAGTTTCATATCTATTTTTTCTTCATTTCTCTCTTTTTTCTGTTGTTTTTGGGGACATTTCATGTATTTCAAATGAAATGTCGCATATATTTTTTTCTCCTTCCTTCAACCAACCCCAGTGACGCTTTTTTTGTTAAAAAAAGCTGGAAGAAAAAGTTTTTCTTACATCAAGGGACGCCCAACCAAAAATATATATAAAAAAATCATTCCACACAATGCTTCCTCCTCTCTCAAAAGTTGCGCTGACTTTCAGTACTTTTAGTATATTTGTACGAAAAAAAATGGCCTTGTATTTCCTCTCTTTTCTTTTCCTTTTTTTATATGCATTTTCTGCAAGCTTTACGGGTGACGAAAAAAAAAGAAAATGCGTACAAACGCGTGGCATTCGATTTTGGAACACACATATAACAGTCTCTAAAAATGTGTGTGGCGCGTATATGTACACACATCGTTTGCAATGTTGTATATATCTAAATATATATATATATTCATATATATTTTAAGACAGAAGAAGGAAAACCGAGCCTTCCTTTCCGTCCAATTTCACGAAAAAAAAGAACGTTCCACAAAAAAAAGCGCAGAAGCAACAAAAATAAGAAAGGCAAAACCACGAACAATGTATGTCGGTTCGTGTCCATTTCTTTCTCTTTTTTCTCTCATTTTCTTTTTTTCATCCTCTTTTTTTCCCTTGTTTCTTTTGAGCTTGACCAACATGACTAATAGTGTTTCAAATATTTATTCACTTTATTGACAAACATATTTTTTTGGAGCAGTTATAAACTCAATTCTTTTTTCCTCTCTTTCCTGTACAAATAATATCGATTTTATCCCCCCTTTTCATATATTTTTTATTATCCTTCCATTGTACGTTAAATCTCTGAAACAAAATCGTGTTACTATTTTTTATGCATTCTTTTTTGTTGCTTTACAAAAAAATTTAAAGAATTTTTAGAAGCGACGTGATTCATTGCCACCACGGCGCATATACTGTTCAGCCAGGTCATCGGCAATGGGTATGTTTTTTTATTATAAATTCTTTTTATGCTTATTTTTTGTAATTGATAAAAAAGCAATTTATCATTTAATGAATAAGACATTTAACTTTTATTTCTATCATCAATCACAAAAAAAACTTGGGTTTACAAAGGTTGAAAAAAGAGAGAAAAGAAAAGTAAATCAAACAATACAAACAAAAAAAGAAATTGAAGATGATGAATAATAATGTCTTTTCTTTTGCTTGTAATTGTTTTTCTTTTATTTACCTTTTTTTCTTATCAGAAAACTTGTTTTTTCTGTGTTTTTTTTTTCAAGTGATTGAGATACAATGTTTAACATTTACTTTCCCGTTCTTCTTTTCCAATAAATATGTTTTTTTTAAATTTTAGGCAAAAAGTGCCACATTTGCAAGAAAAAATGCACCGGTGAAATTTTTAAAATTGATGATAATTTAATTCACTTGGATTGTTATAGATGTAAAGGTAAGCAAAAAAAAGTTTTAATACATATTTGGAATTTTTTCCAAAAAAGATTTTAAAATTTATTGGCGACAAAAACGAGTGTCTCCGATAAATGCAAACAATGATTTTACACGTTAATTCTTTTTACTTTTTTTTAGTTTGTGAAAGATCATTAAAAGATACGGGACATTATAACAGTCCAGATGGATATTATTTATGTGCAAATGATTATAAACGTGCATCACAATCTCAAGCACAAATTCCACAAACTCAAACCCATACTTCACAATCCCGTACACAATCTCGTACACAATCATCTCATACAACTCCATTAGCAATTAAAACTGAACAACCCCATGTTAAAAAGCAATCTGAATTACCATCTCCACCACTTGGATCTCCAACGGCATGTGCAGCATGTGGTGATCAACTTCATAGTGGACAAGTTTTATTAGCATTAGGCCGATCATGGCATGTATGGTGTTTTAAATGCTCTGAATGTAATGCAGTTTTACAAGGTGAATATATGGCAAAAGAAGATAAACCATATTGCCTTCGAGATTATAATATTAAATATGGTGTAAAATGTTATGAATGTGGAAAATTCATTGGAGGAAAGGTATTACAAGCTGGTAAATATAATTTCCATCCAACTTGTGCCCGATGTAGTCGATGTGGTAATCATTTTGGAAATGGTGAAGATATGTTAATGCAAGGAAATGAAATTTGGCATCCACATTGTGAATATCCACGTACAACTGAAAATTTGGTAATACATTTTTGAAATTTGAAATTTTTATGCTAATTTTCGTTTAATTATTATAGGCAACAAAAACAAAAAGTTTGAGTTTAAAAGAACAAAAATATCCAAGAGAATTGGCACAAATTCAAACATATATGTATTCATCACCTGCAACAGAGCAAACTTATCTCAAACATCCAACATCTCCACATCAACCAACAATTCATCATTTTCATACACCTCAAGCTCCAATTAAAATTCGTAAATCTCGTTTAGCAATGTGTAAAACTGGAATGCAAAGGCTTAGTAAGACTTTATTAAAATGAAAAACAATTAGTTAAGAGTTTTTAAATTTTAGCCGAAGATTTGGATAAAAATGAACCACGTCCAAAATCTCCACATATGGATAATGAAGAACCAATTGAGCTTGCACATTATCCGGCAGCACATGTTCCAGATCCAGGTGAAGTACCTGCAATTGAAAGAGAAGATTTTCCAGCTCCACCATATCCATATGCCGTTGAAGAATTAAAGAGACGCCTTTCAACTTCATCCATTGAAAATGATGATGATGATGACGATGATTATCCAGAAATAAATAAATATGATGAAGAAAAAATTAAAAAGAATGTTGAACATCTTCAAAAATATGACAAAGATAGCAGTATTGCGCATGTCATTAAACAAAATATTGAAGAAAGTCATAAAAAGCAACGACTTCCACTTCATTGGGATCCACGAAATGCAAGTCGAACACCTTCAGCAAAAAAGATGCCACATCTTAAATTTCGTTATGATACTCCTATTAATGCTTGTACGCTTTTGTTCTAAAAGATTTAAAACTTTACTTTATAAGGATTTATCATTTTAGCACCATCAAGACATTTAAATAGACCGAAACCATGGGTATATTGGCAAGATCAACAAACAATTGATCGAGCAGCAACAACAACAATTCCAATGTTTCATTTACCACCTAGCCGAACTGGAACTGCTAAAGCTAATACTTTACCAGATGGATATTATTATGGGCATTCAATTGATAATTTGGATACAACAATTAGTTCCCACTTTTCTGAAAGTAAGTTTCTAAGAATCCTTGTTTTATTATTATATAAAAAGACCTTATCAAAAAATATATTAGGATAAAATTATGCAGATTTTTCGTCTGTATTAAACGCTCTTTAAACACGTTTTATTAAACTTTTGACGAAAAACAATAATCCCTTTGTTAATTTTTAGATTCCCTTAATACTTTTCCAAATCAAGATAAAGATGGAAGAATTGGTGGTGATATGAGAACAAATTTGCGTACATCATTACCAGATATGTCAAAGCCAGCAAAAATTTATTCATTAGATATTTTACAAACAACAAATTCAAATTTGCCTGATGATGCGGATCGTCAACATTTAGAGCGGCATTTAGCTCGGGAAGAATTTGAAGAATTATTTGGTATGACTCCAATTGAATTTTATAAACAACCAGAATGGAAACGAATTAATATGAAGCGAAAGGTCAAATTATTTTAAAAAAATTATGTTTTTCTTTTTATAATACCATTTTTTTATTTTTCTATATTATTTCTCTCGGTGCCCATGTGCCCCTTTTTTTTATTACTTCCGTCCTTCTTTTAGCATTGTCTGTTTTTTTTTATAATTATAGCTAGTCAGCTCTTGGCTTCTTTTTTTGTTACATTTTTTTAAATAGACCTTATCCTTTCATGTCCAAAGCTTATGGTTCTAAAAAAACACAGACACACACATACATACATTTTTATTCACACTTCAAAATTCATTTTTAAAATGTTTTACCGTAGTATTTTTAACAAGAAAGAAAAGAAAAAAGAAGATACAATTAAATTTGTATTTAGTTAATTAAAATTATATGACAAAAAAATAATATTACTATTTTTGCGCCTTTGCTCTGCTCATTTTTTTATTGTTTTTTTCCTTCTTTTGAAAATGCATCTTTTTTGCGTTATTTTTATTATTATATTGTTTTTGATGTTTACAATTTCTTTTTTTCAAAAAATTTTGATTTTTTAAAAAAGAAATAATAATAGTGATGAAAAAAATTGACATTATTTTTAAAAAAAACAGCTGTAAGCTGTAAAAAATTTAAGACCTCATTACTTTTTATGGTTTCATTTTTTTTACATTAAAATGAAGCCTTTTAAAAAAAGTAATCAAACAAAAAAATGATATTATCAAGATTAACCAAAAAAAGAGATATAAAAGGAATGATGATGATGAAAAAGAAGAAAAAGAAGACAGAAAATGGGATGTCTATCAAAAACACAGAAAACAAAAAAGCCAAAGTTTTCTTTTTTTCTTCAAAATTTATATACATGTTCGGGGCAGGGCTGTGCGAAATTTTCGTTTCGCGAAATTTGGCGCTTTTTTTCATTTCGTTTCGCATTTCGCGATAAAAATGAAAATATTTCGCACAAAAATGATAGTATCACCGATGAAAAATAAAAGGACAAACTCGGGTAAAAAAATGTAGTTTATCATTTAATTTCATTACTAAAATCGTAGTAAAATCTCATGAATATAATATTGAAAAATATTTTGTATAAATTTTTTAAAAAGTTTTTTTTTGAAATAAGAAAACCTGATGAATTTTTCTCATTTCGTATTTCGCGAAATTTCGCACTTTTTGTCTCGTTACGTTTCGCTCCTGCGAAATGAAACTTTTATTTCGTTTCGTTTCACAAAAGAAAATTTCATTTCGCACAGCCCTGATTCGGGGGCCAATGACGCTTAGTCAAGCTTACGATGCAAAAAATAAAATGCAGCAGTCATCGATTTTGCGGCTTGACGAGCATAAGACGGCAGCTTTTTATCTGCCACCATTTTTTCTTTTGAAAAACTGGCTTTAAAATTTCTTTTGCAAGCTTCTTTTTTTATGAAGGAGGAAAAAAAGAAGAAAAAAGCCCAGGGTTGCCTTATTTCGGGCGTGTGTCTAAATTAGGCGCTTCACTTCGTTTTTTTGTTAGTTGTCTGATAGAAGAGCGGCGGCAGAAGCTTCAAATATTTTTTATACTGTTTAAGTGAAGAGAACAAAAAAAGGAAGAAAGAAGAAGAGGGACAGAAATGTTCAAGAATTTAGAACATGAAGATGAAACATCTTCATCTGCTGATGAGGAACACATTTTATTTATTACACAATTTATTAAAATTCAAAATGAATATCGTGAAAAGGTTCGTTTTAAAGATGGAGGGGTATACGGTAACAAAGTGGGACTTGGTTTCTTTAGCATGGAGCTCCAGAACTTGAATTAAGTGAAGAATTAACAGAACAGGCACAAAAATGGGCAGAAAAACTTGCTGCTCGTCAACATGTGGCATATTGTGAACTCCCTGGTAAGTTTGAAATAAATAAAAAATTATGTAAACAAACAAAATTTCTAGGAATTGGAGAAAATATAACATTTTTTCCTGCAAATATGTCTCCAAAAGATATTGTTGATTATTGGTATAATGAACATAGAAAATACGAGTATGAAACACCGGGTTGGCAACCAGGTACAAATTATTTTACACAAATTATATGGCGTTCAACAAAAGAAGTAAGTCATTGTACAGTACATATTTTTTTATTGATGAATTTTTTCTATTTTCAAATAATTCTTCATTTTCTACTTTTTTTCTATCTATTCAGGAAATTTATTCTTGGAAGTAATCAAATTTAACGGAAAATTTTTCAAAGGCTATAACGTTTTTTCTTTTTTCGGGTTCACCAAGCAACTAAAAAAGGAGAACGTTATCTTTTTAGATTGGAATCGGAAGAAAGATAGTAGCATCGGATGATTCTATAAATGGTTGTGGATTTAAAGTATCTTCAAAGCATTCACAAAATAATAGTAGTAATCATAATCAATCAAATGAAAAACAAATAATTGTTGCCTTTTATCGACCTGCCGGAAATAATAATCGTGCTGGACAATTTGCTGCTAATGTTCAAAAGCCTATTAATGGTCATTAAAAAATGTCCAACATTTTTGCAATAATTTTTTTAAAAGAGCTTAAAATTGTCCAAAAAATTGTAAAAATAGATAGTGTATTGTTTTAAAATAAATAAAAAATTTTGCTATTTAAAAATTCATTTTTTTGCACAAAATATCTTATGCTTCATCTTATATTAATAGATAAATTAAACCAACAAAAGAATAGAATAAAAAATAAAAAAAACTTTTTTTGACTTATTAACCAATATAGAAATATTAAAAATTGGGACCTACACGCTCCATGTGCCTTTGATTCGCTCGGAAAAGAAAAACGAAAAACTACTATAAAAATATATAGAGCGCAGATGAAATGAAAAAAGAATAAACAAATATCATTATAGATAAATAAATAAATAAGCAACAAAAAAATAGCAAAAAAAGAAACGACCCAAAAATCCGCAAACGTAAGAACTCTTAATTTAAGAAAAATACCTCCCCGCAATACAATATTTAACAATGTAAAAAAAATTAATTAGGTTCATGATAAAATTTTTTTCTAATAAATAATCAAGGCACAATATTAATGGGGTAACAACAACTCCAAAGTAAAAAAGAGTAAAGAGTTTGTAGTAGTTTATGCTGGCAATTGAATGTTGCGATTTTGTTGAATAACTAAAATTGTATCGTTTTTTATCATATACAAAACAGTCGATTTTAAACTTACCACGTGTAACATAAAGGTAGAAGAAATCAGCATATAAGACAGTTTGAACAATACCAGCAACAACAGCAATTGGATCAAGGAAAGATTCAGTGTAATAACGGAAAACCCAATTTAAGATATAAAGGGCACGGTATGATCCTAGGGCAAAGAGATAATGTGCAGTAATTGTTTCAGCCGATCCGGTTCGAGAAAGCATAAATAATTGAGGCATAATTGCAACTGCTTCAAGATAAATACTGAATGTCCACATAATCTAAAACATTCTTTATTGTAAAAGAAGAACGGTATAAGGAGGAAAAGACATACTTCCATAACCGAATATTCATGATTTACGAGTAAAGCCAAAACGAATGCAGGAACAATAAGAAGTTCAAGCCGGAAAACATCGTGATTCCTGAATATGAGCTTTAAATATTCCGTTACTTCCTTCTTTTTAAAAACTTACTTATCATATGTTGCTCTAAATTTAACAAACATAAGATAAACGGTGGCAATTGAAGAGGCAAGGAATAAAACTTTCATTACAGAATTGTAAAGGGATACAAAGTTTGTAAATAAATCGAGATAACGTGCAACAAAAACAATCAAGAATAAAATTTGAGAACGGCCAGATATACCTAAATATTTTATTATATATAGATGCAAAAAATATTTTGTATTTACCAGCACAAGATCGTGTCATCCATATTTTTGCCAGCAAAATGGCAATTGCCACTAAATGTGCAGAATCAGCAGCTAAACGAAAGATGTTCATCGCTATTTGGTTATGGAGTTATTACCCAGAACCACTAAAAAAAGGGAAGAGTGAAAAAAAATAGCAAAAAAAACACGTTGCTTAAAGCATTGAAAAAAAAAGAAATTACAACACGACAAATACAAAAGAGAAAATTAAAACTGTCATTTTTGACACTGCTTTAAGGGGACATTTTAAATTTAAAGAACAAAGGAACAAAGCTATTATTAGGCAAAAAATATCGCGCATAAAATAATATTAAACGTTTAATTTTTTTCTTCTTCAGAAAACAATGTTATTTGTTAAATAAAATAAACAAAATATTTTTCACCTTCCAAAGAGAGTATAAAAAATAAATAAATCAATAAAATATTTTCACCCTGCAGAGAGAATAGTTATCTAATTAAGAAAAGAACAATAAGTGAAAAACAATAAGAGGTCACACAATTATTGAAATAGAAACTCAAAAAGAGAAAACTTTCATTTGCAAATAAAAAATTTTTCAAAACCCAGTACGTATAATCAACTACTGATGAGCCTATTATTTAATAAAACTGATTTTTAACAAAAAGATTTACAGCTGTCTAGTTGTAACCAAGGCGAAACAGCACTTTTTTTCTTATGTTTATTTTGTTTTTTACACAAATTACACCTTTTTTTTATGTCCTTTTTTCTTTATTTGACAGACATAACATGTTACATTAGTGAGATCTTTTTATATAAGGTCCATTCTTGTAACCTCTGTTATGATTTTCAGGAATATTTAAAATCACTATATAATTATAACTTATAATTTTCCTCCTTTTTTTGTATAATTAAATGTTATTTATTTGCCGTACAACGTTGTATTTTCTTTAATGGCTCTAAATCTTCTTTTATTATTTTTATGTTTTCCATTACGAGTTGGTACTCCGACTTGTGGAAAATATCTCTTTTTTTTCTCTTTTATTTTATTTTGTTTTTTAGTTTTCCATTACGTGTTGGTGAATTCAACACGTGGAGAACTCTTTAATTCTCTTTTATTTTTTATTTTTTATTTCAAAAATTTTGGTTTTCCATTACGTGTTGGTGAATTCAACACGTGGAGAACTCTTTAATTCTCTTTTATTTTTTATTTCAAAAATTTTGGTTTTCCATTACGTGTTGGTGAATTCAACACGTGGAGAACTCTTTAATTCTCTTTTATTTTTTATTTTTTATTTCAAAAATTTCGGTTTTCCATTACGTGTTGGTGAATTCAACACGTGGAGAACTCTTTAACTCTCTTTTATTTTTTATTTTTTATTTCAAAAATTTTGGTTTTCCATTACGTGTTGGTGAATTCAACACGTGGAGAACTCTTTAATTCTCTTTTATTTTTTATTTTTTATTTCAAAAATTTCGGTTTTCCATTACGTGTTGGTAAATTCAACACGTGGAGAACTATTTAATTCTCTTTTATTTTAATTTAATTTTAAATTTTTGGTTTTCCATTACGTGTTGGTGAATTCAACACGTGGAGAACTCATTAATTCTCTTTTATTTTAATTTAATTTTAAATTTTTGGTTTTCCATTACGTGCTATTTAAAAAAATGGCACGTGGAGAACTCTATAATTCCTTTTATTTCAATTGCTTTGCATTAAATATTGGCAACCCATAAAAAAATTTTTTTAACTGATTAAAATGTTTCTTATTTTTGTATAAATTTTTTCTTTTTTTATTTTTTATACAATATGTTACCAATTTATTTTTACAATTTTTATTGTTTTTATTCTTTGTACTTTTTATGCCAAAAATCATAAATTATTATCACACAACTTAAAATGATGAAAAACCATATAACTCTCTCACAATAAGCATAGGGCACATACAAAAATTTCTGAAGTGATTTAACACAAAAATTCTCAATTTCACCGAAATTATCATAAACGAAACCTTTTCTAAGTTATATTAAAAATATAAAGAATATAATTATTTGTCAACCACCATAAAAAACGAATCCACTAAAAATGAATTTTAGAACTAGGGGGATAGTTTTCTTCCTTCCATTCAGCTTGGTTAATGCAGTATTCCAGGATTTACTGTATTAATTAGACGGGATGGTAAAGCGGGGTATTAGGTTACCTAAATCTTGGGTTCGGGATGGTCTTAGTCGGCCATTTCTGATACTATTTTTTCGGCTAAGCAACTCTTTTTTTTCTCAACATTTTCTTCCAAAAAATTCTCCCTCTTGCCCTCCTATGGTTTTTCAATCAAAAAGAACAAAACAAGGTAGATTAATACTTATAGAAAATTCAACTAAAAATTCAAGTACAAATTGTACCAAACACAACTGTGATATATGTAAAATTACTGTTAAAGACACCAAAGTTAAAAGCACTGTAACTAATTGTTATTATGCAACAAAAATTAAACCACAAACATCCTGCCAAACTACAAATCTTATTTATTTATTAACATGTGACACATGTAAAAAACAATATGTTGGAGAAACAGGTAGAACATTAAAAGCAAGAGCAAAAGAACATGACAACAACGTAAAAAATCCTAAGAAAAAATGCTATGTTTATCAACATTTTAGAACTAATTGCTGTAAAACATTTAATGTCCAAATTATTGAAACACTCGAAGACTGTACTGAAAAAGAAAGGAAAAACCGTGAAGATATGTGGATAAGATTACTGATGACACCGTATCCTTATGGTTTAAATGATAACATCTCAGGAATAGGCAACTTACTAAATCCAAATACGATCATTACCTCTAAAAACACACCATATTTCAATTTTAAATTTCCAAGAGTCAAAAAGACAAGAGGCAAGAAAAATAAAAAGAACAATAATAACAAAACATTACCAAACTTTGATCTTAATAAAAGTATCTTTGAATTCAAAAGACTATATTTTGGAAGCTCTAAAAATTTCAAAGCTCTTAAAACAATGGTACCAAAGAATCTTGAACAAAAAAGAAAAATTGAAAGTTTAGTTTCTAAAATTAAAGAACCCGAAAAACCAAAAATTGTTTGTATAAAGCAAGATTTCATCGATGAAATGCAAACAAAAATTTCATATCATTCTATTTTTCAACAAGTCTTTAAAAGCTACAAAATCAAATTTCCTAATATTAAAATAGTTACAGTATTCAAACAAGATGCTCCAATAAGTACAAAAATAATAAATTCCAAAAAGTTTCTACTAAATTTAACAGAAGAAGAAATGCTTAAACTGTCACAAAATGAATGTCGATGTCTAGCAATTTTGAATACAAGAACAGATTTTAAAAACTTAAACGCGGAACATATATTAACAGGAGATTTTAATTTCGTCGAAGATAATAATTTACGTAAAATATTAAGCAAAGGTATGAAATACAGAATTACACCAAAACCAGTCGAAAAATCGATAATATTACAGAATATAAAGGAATCAATACAAGAAGTAATGAAAAATAATAACTTAAAAAAACTTATGATCAGGGACGTACAAAGTGATATCATGGAAAAAATCAAAAGCAAAATTAATCGATTAAAATGCTGTAACAAAACTAAAAGCAATGAACATATAAACTTTAAAAAGCTGAATTATTTACAAAAGAATTTTATCATAAGCAATACAGACAAAGCTACAAATAATTACACTTTCACATGTAAAAAACTTTACATTGAAATTATGAACAAAGAAATGGGTGTAACAAAAAATGAAAACAATATATTTGTTGCATACGGTAACAACACATATAAACCAACTGAAGAAACCTTGGAAAGCATTATTAACAGACACAACAAAATGGAACAGCGTTTTTTCACAAAAACAAATGAAGAAAACAATAAATTACCAATTATATACGGTATTCCCAAACTACATAAAAATCCAGTTAAGTACAGGTTCATAACAGCAGCTAATGAATGTTCTATGAAAAATTTGGCATGTTTATTACAAACTATACTTAAACATATGGCTACACAGTTTAAAAACTATTGTGAAAAAGCATTAAATCGATCCAACAAGACTTTGTACTGGTCAATCAACGGAAGCTATGAATTCATAAATAAAGTGAAATACATTAAAAAGAAAAACCTTAAAATATATACAGCAGATTTTTCAAGTTTATTTACAAATCTGACACACACTGAAGTGTTAATAGAAATGGGAGAATTTATTGGAAAAATGTTTTCAAACGCTAATAGACGCTACATTAATGTCAAAGGCGACAAATGTTGGTACAGTGATAAAAAAGATGGAATTAGTCTTGATAAATACGACGTTTATGAGCTTGTAAAATTTGTTTTGAAAGAAAGTTACACAGTTTATGGAAATATGATATTTCAACAAGTAAACGGTATCCCACAAGGTGGCAACGCCTCTCCACAAATAGCTGATAATACGCTTGCTTGGAAAGAATTTAAATATTTACTAAAAAATGATATGAAAACTTTGGGAATTCATTTGGGATCCAGGTACATGGACGATCTAAATATATTACACAATAACAAGTTTAAACCAACTAAATTAAAAGAGATTTATGGCGAACAATTGCAATTTGAACAAACAAATCAAAATTCAACGTCATCTAATTATCTCGATTTAAATCTGGAAGTCAACCAACAAGGTATTATTACAACAAAATTGTATAATAAAACAGACGATTATAACTTTAAAGTAATACGGATAACAGACTATTCATCATATATGCCAGCTAACATTAAAAACGCAATAATTTTTGGAGAAATCCTAAGAATCAAAAGGGCGTCTTCCGACGCAATCCATTTTGAAGAGAGATATAAAACTTTACAAAAAGAGTTACAAGAAGTTAACTATCCAAATATATTATTTGATAAAATGCTTACAAAAGTAAGTCAAAAATATTTTTAAAGAGTAAAGAAATCCCCTTCGGGGATAAATAAATAAACAAAATATTTTTCACCTTCCAAAGAGAGTATAAAAAATAAATAAATCAATAAAATATTTTCACCCTGCAGAGAGAATAGTTATCTAATTAAGAAAAGAACAATAAGTGAAAAACAATAAGAGGTCACACAATTATTGAAATAGAAACTCAAAAAGAGAAAACTTTCATTTGCAAATAAAAAATTTTTCAAAACCCAGTACGTATAATCAACTACTGATGAGCCTATTATTTAATAAAACTGATTTTTAACAAAAAGATTTACAGCTGTCTAGTTGTAACCAAGGCGAAACAGCACTTTTTTTCTTATGTTTATTTTGTTTTTTACACAAATTACACCTTTTTTTTATGTCCTTTTTTCTTTAATTAATAGAAAAAAAAGAAAAATTCAAATTTTTTGGTGGTCATTGTTTATGCCAATCTCTCTCATGCAAATATACCTTTAAGATATAACGAAAACGAGAGAGGTCAACTTTGGGCCAATTCCATTTCCCCCAAGGTACCATTAAGTAAATTCTATCTCAAACAAATGAATAATCGAGTAAAAATGTCCATATAAAAGCAGGGGTAAATGAATAAATTTTTCATTATGTTTGGCACAATCTTCTCGTGGTTAGTCTTGTATCTCTTCATTGTTATTATTATTGGCAAAAAAAAGATGAGCTGCTTGCAAATGTTACTTTTGTGCATTGTAGTTTTTATATAAATCATTGCACGAGTCAACATTTGTAAGAATCTCTATTTTTTTTATACAACTATATTTGGTTCTAACGAATATTATCTTGTTTGCAAGAGTTTTAAATTATTTTCTTGCACGAGTTAATATTTGAAAAGAACCAAATTCATATTATTTTATTTTATTTAAGTTACCCCTTTCTTTTTCAAGTTAAAGTCACTGTGCCAAAACTGTTATAAAATCTTTTGCACGAGTCTTTAGCTTGGAAAAATTGGGTTACTTTTTTTTTATCAAAAAAATGAAAAAAGCTTTAAAACTTTTAGGAACAAAACTTGGGGCAAGATTGTCATAAAATCTCTTGCACGAGTTTTTGTTTCTAATAGCTTAAAAGTGATTCTTTTGTTATTTGTTAAAAATCTGTTGCCTTTTTTTACAAATACAGGATAGAAAACAAATTCCGCTAAAATAAGGTAATAATTTAACATAAGATGCTTCAAAAAATTCCAATATTATTTTCCTGATCCTGTACCACTATGAAAAGCACAACATGCATACACATACTGCACCAATCGGCCTTTATCTCGAGCGATGATTAATTCGAATCAAAAACAGTGAGCTTTGTTTAATACTACTGTACACGATCATCTAAGAAGCAACCTTCATGTGGAACATAACGATGCCTTCATGTTTTGAATAACTTGCTCCAAAATGGATCATTTTGAATAATCTATTTTTGTACTTTTTTCTCAATAAACAATAAATATTTTAAAATTATATAAACCACTTAAAAACAAACAAGATTATTTGCAAATATTTTTAGAATAGTCCAGAAACAAAAGTACGCCCGCCCCTTCTCTTTCTCCGAAACACCTCCCCAAGAGACCCTTTAAAACGTTACAACAATAAAATTTTTTTTCAATCCAAAAAAATCACATCAACAACAACAAACAAATGTATTTTTTAAAAAACAAGCATTAAATATAAGTATTTAAATTGGACATATCCATATGTCCATTATTCATAATTTCCACAGCTTCATCAAAAGGAAAATTGCTGAAAAAATTAGATCGTTAATAAAAAGAAGCCATCATAAAAAAACCTAACCTTTCTATGCGATAAAAAATTTCTTCTTGAATTAAATATGGAACCAAAGCATCCGACCGTCGGCATCCTTTGAAATTTCCAACCGTTGGAAAAAACGCCGTTTTTCGAGCCCTCGCCAGGATTTTTTTTATATCCTCGTCTTATATCTTGAAGTATGCGAATCTTCATTTGACCATTCATCATTTTCTTCCCTAAAATATATAATGAATTTTATTACCACTAATACTAAGTTTAAAAAACTTACATTTTTACAATAAAAATCTTCAAACCGTTTTTGAAGAAAGCAAAAAGATAAAAAAAGTATAAAAACTTTTATTTAAAAAAGTTAGAGCGAAATCAAACAAAATTAAAAAGTAAGTAATGAAAAAAAAAACGTATGAAAAAATGGGGAGAAAAAACGCGATTTGTTTTACCGAAGAAACAAATTTTCGTTGCGAGAACGGCGCGAACGCGGTTACGTTTGTTTTTGCAAAAAATCGTCACTTTGGGATATTTTCTTTACAAAGTTTTCAGTATTCGGTTTATTTGAAATCCATATTGTAGTCCAGTGATTTCGTAAAAAGTAAAACTATAACTAACTCTCCTGAACTTATTAATTTTGTCGTCTTTTTTTATTTTTATATTTAAAACCGACTAAACAAAATGAATATGATAGCATGGAGCTTTTTTCAGAAATTGTATCTGTAATGCAAAAGCAATACTGTCGGTGAGTTTTATCAGATAATATTCTTCTAGAATATGTTGTTTGTATATTTTATTCTTCAAAAGAATTAATTCTAAAAGCTTGATTAAGTATTTGAGTATATTGCTGAAATATGTATATTCATAAATATACACATATAGATATTTCTGTGAAGAATAAAATATACAAACAACATATTCTAGAAGAAGATTGTCTGGTAAAATTCACATGCAGTATTGCTTTTGCATTACAGATAGAATTTCAGAAAAAAGCTCCATTCTATCATACTCAGTTCGTGAAAATCGAAGGTTTAGAAAAATTTTTATCAGGGAACAATTTACTTTTGTAAAAATTTTCATTGCGAGTTCGTTTTTCCCTATATGTTTTTAACTTTGCAAAAAAAAGCAATTTTTTAGGTTAATTATTTATTGTTGTAGAGTAAATCTTTTTCTTTGTCATACCAGTATCAAAAACAATAAATTAATAAAAATTACATAAATAAAGTTAGTATATTTGAGGGCGCAGCTAAGTGACAACAATATGCACGGGATTATTTTTAAGATTTAAAAGAGTTTGATATGAATTTAAAGTAATCATAACAGCTAATTGAACATCAGCACTATTTTTGCAGCATGGGACCATTTGTACAACACTTGGATATATTTCAACAAGTTTATCATATAATGATTCAATGACATTTTCTGGTTGAGTTGTTAATCCTTCAATAAGTGCAGAAATTGCACGCAAAACTGAAATTACTTCAAAAACACGTTGAGATAAAAGTGGAATACGGCCATTATTTTGTTCATCACGAGCATAATCATTAATAACCTTTAAAAGAAATAAAAAGGTAATATTTTATTTAAAAGAAATATATTTTTTTACCTGTTCACATCGAACTAATAATGATGAAATTGCATGTGCACCAAGAGATTGCGGAAGTTTTCCATTCTTTTTATTATCAACAATATCCAAAATTTCACCAGGTACTTGTGTCTGTGACAAGGAGAGCAATGCATCAAAGCTGACTTTGCATAAATCAGTTCGCTGCTCACACAAGTCTGAAGCTAAACGTAATAACATAAAAAAATTAACCCATAAACCCATTGCAAAGCAATTTTTAAACAAAAAAAAGGTTAGCGACACCACAAAAAAAGCAAAAGTAAAGGAATATAAGTGTTTTTTTTTCTAAATAAAAAAATTATCGAACCTAATGTATCATTTGGATCAAGGGTTATAATCGAAGCTTTGTTAAGAATTTCAATAACTCTTTGCATAAATTCCCATGGAAGTGTTGCAGCATGTGGTAAAATTTCAATACGAATAAGTTCAATAAATTGACAATCAACAAATTCATATCGCTTTCGTTCATCAGCATTTAAAAGTTTTTTGTTACGATTTTTACAAAATAAAAATTTGTCAATTACAGTAATAAATGGCAACCAAAAAGATTTGAATTTTTCCAAATTTTTACGAGCAATTGGAATACCAATTCGAGAAATTGCCATAAATGCTGTTGCAGCATTCATCCAAACAGATGGCGTTGGACAATTATATCGTATAACAAGAGGATCAGAAATTCCCTATAAAATATGGCAATATTGAATCATCATAAAGGGTAAAGTTCAAAAACTCACTCGAATAATGCTTGTCAAAACTTCTCCATCAATTACTTCATCCAATGCACAAACTTTTGAATAAAATTCAATAACAAATTTTAAACATAATTCAGCAAATGGTACAAGTGATAAATTTTGCATTGGTGATGGAATACCTTTTTTAACCACAACAAAATCTGTTTGAGGAGATCGTAATGAAAATTTTGTAAAATCTAATAATAAATGAAAAAGATCAGGAAGTGAACTAGAATGATTTGTTTCTTTATGACTCATTTCTTTGGCAAGAATTCTAATACATTCAAATAAAGCTTCATGAGTAGGACTTAATTCTGGATTTGCTGTTGTTAAAGTGAAAGGAGTTTGATCGGAAGATCGTGGAGCAGAAGCAATCTTTCGAAATATTAATAAAAGTTCATTATATCGAAGATCTTCAACATCAATAACATCTCGAACTCTTGCAAATAAAGATGGAAAAATTTGAAGATATGTTGTCCAATGAAATGGACTTGGAATAAATCGTAAACCATCATTCGTTTCTTCAGTTCCAAACATTTTTGCAGTTGTTAATGTTTTACCAATTTTTAACCAAGACTAAAAAAATTAAACATTGTAAAATTTCTTAAATTGTGCCACTACCTTCCATGAAACAATCCAGTAAACATCAGGTAATGAAGGAGCAAATTCTAACATTCGAAAATATCCAGATACTGTATTAGCATTTCCATATTCTCGTTCAGATTGAGTATAATCTGTAACTTCTTGAGTGCCATCGCATGAAGCTTGTGTATCTTCAGTAAATGTTTGAGTTCGATCTGAACTATCACCTTTACTCTTTCGTACCATTTTTGGTGAAGATTTTTGTTCCATTTTTCCAAAATGAAATTCATAAAAATCTTTTAAAGCAGCAAGTGACATTTCAGGATTATTTGTCATTGCTGTATATTCAATATATTGAATCATTCGAGCCCAATTTTCATAAAAATTTTCTAAAAATCGTAAAATTAAATGCCGTTTTAAAAAGAATTCTAAACCTTGAGATTTTAAAACATGTCTTTGGGCATTAAAAATTCTAACAACACCAAAAAGTGTTCGAACTGTAGTTTCTGCCCATTGCTTTGCAGGTGTATCACGTGAATGATGAACCAAGAATTTTTGATTTCCAGAAGTTGAATCATCACTTCGATCATTTGAAGCATTTTTAGTAAAAACTTTAACTTTTTCCAATAATGAAAATAAAATCTAAACCAAACTTTTTTAGAAAACATAAAAAACATCAGAAAGCAAACATCTGAAAGCATAATTTGCCATGAATTAGATGTAAGATCATCTGAATGTGATGCAACTGTTTGAAGTAAAGTATCACATGCACTTTTTCGTACTGCTGGTCTTCCATCAACACAAAGTTCACCAAGGCATTCAAAAAGGACAAGCCAAATTTGTTGATTATTTGTTTCACCATGATGACGACATCGAGTACGAATTTGATCTGAAACATGCCATAAAAGACCAATTGCAGATAATGAAATATTTATTGATTTTGATTGTTTTCCAAATGTTGCAACTGTATTTAAATACATTTTTAAACATTTAAAAGGTAAAACTTCTAAAAATTCTTTTCCAGTTTGGTTTACTCCATTATATGCATATTCAATTAAACGTTCAGTACTTCTAAAATAAAATAGAAAATAAAGCTATTTTTGAGCATTATAGATAAATTACCGTTCATCTTGACCAATTTGATATGTGATATCAATAAGAATTTCCCATACATCACTTGATAATGTATTACTTGCAACTTCCAAAATATTTAGAACACAATCCAATTGTCTTTGTTTAACATCCAAAAATGATACTTCATTTAATTTTGACATTGGTGTCATTATCAGTACTTGTTGTTTCTAAATTATAGCCATTATTTTGAAAAAAACTATGCTATAGCAAAACCTACAGTATCTTTATCTTTTGATTCAATATGTTGTCGCATTGCAGACATTACAAGTTGGGTTAATGCAACAGAACCCCATTCTCGAAGTTGTGTATGTGAATGCCCGCAAACTTCAACAAGATGTGCAGTAATAGGTCGCCAAAAAACATCCAATCGATAAAGATTAACAATTGATGTTTGAAGAAGTTTTGCAATAGCAAAAAATGAAATTTCTCTTGAACTTTTTTGTGCAACTTTCATTTGATCAGATGATAATTCACATAATGAAGCAATGACATGATGAAGGCTGACATCATCATATTTGTTTGAATGTTCTACTAATTTATTAAGCATAAGATTCTAAAAAATAGAAATTATGAATTTATTTTCAAAAGCTACAGTATTTACAAATGATGGAAGTTCACCAACGACAGCTGTAGTTAAAACTGTTGAAGGTACACTATTAATACTTGTTAATCCACTCGATTCAGATCCATCTGTTCGAAAATCACCATTTGGTAATGGTTTTATACCAACAATCCATGTAAAATGTTGCAAAGTTGCTAAAATCATATCCCACGTTGAAGTTAAATGTTCACCATTAGAATCTGCGGATAAAACTAATGTTCGTGCAACTTTCATATTTTTCGCAGTTAGCTAAAAATTTAATGTTAAAATGCTTTAAGAAGAAGCACATTCATACAGAAAAATTTTCATTTTGAGCAGAACTTGATGTGCCAAATGTTGGACAAACAGTTCCAACTGCAATAACTTGATCCAATTTTGCTCCAACCATTTCAATATTATCAACAGTATGAAGATGATCTTTTAAAAATAAAACATCTCCAGCTGAATGAGCTTGATTAGCATTTGCAGCAATAGCAGGATTTGTATTAATAAATCTATCATAATATCCATTTGGTAAAGCATAACGACATAAACCACGAAGTGAAGCATCTTTAATTTCAGGATTATTAATTTTACAAGCAAGAATAACAACTGTCGATAAACAATTTAATAATGATTCCATAACAGAATCTTCAACGCTAAAATTAAAAAAAGGCTTTACGAATCTTTTTTAAAAGTTACAGTACCTTGAAACCAAAAGCTGTGCCAAGCCATGGAGAAGACTGTTTGCAGCACATTGAAAAACTTCAATAGAAACTTTTTGATGAAGTTCAATTTCACCTTGTCTAGAAGCCGGTTGTTTAGTAGGTGAATTAATTTCTTCAACAACAGCATAAATGCTATGTGTTACATCAATCAAGCACGCATAAGCTAAAGATATACAATATCCAGATGGAATTACACCAGCTTCATGCTTTTCTAACCAATCAAGTAAAATCCAACGTTTTGCAGAAACATTTTCATGAATTGGAATAAATGTTTCACCACAAAGAAAACCTGGTTGATTTTGATCTGTAATTTCAAGTGGTTCATCATCAACAGCTAAAATTACAGTAAAGATTTTTAAATTTTAAAATAAAATTAAAACCTTTTCGAAGTGCTCGACAATTATAATTTGTAATACCACGAACAATTAATTCAATGAGTTTTGGACTATTTGGACGAAAATGAAATGTAGTACAAAGCCATCGCAAAAGTTCTGGTTGTCCAACAATTTTATGTATGACTTCTAAAGCTGCAGCAGATTGCCATTCAGCTTGTCGAGATGCCAAAAGTTGTAAAACAAATTGAATAAATGTTTCAGCATGATATTCAATAATTTCATGATAATTTTTTACCATTGCTAATCCAATTCTTAGGCATCTCATCAAAACAGGAAATGGAGGCTTTTCATAAACTTTATCAACAGGTGAATCTGATTGCTAAAAGAAAGATTTTAAATGATACATTTTTCAAAATTATTTGAAACATACTTTTTTACCAGTAAGTATATACAACAATTGTGGACAAACAATATCCCGTAAAACAATAGCATGTTCAATATGTCGGAAAAAAACTGATGGATAATTCTTTAAAATTGATTCAAGTAATTCTAATGCAAGGGTCATTGTAAATCTTTTAACTCCAATCAACCAAGAAGTAGCTTGACGACGAATTAAGCTCATTAAATCTTTTAATAACTGAAAGCTATCATCTGCACAAACACCCATTTTTGAATCGGTTGTTTGGGTAATAGTACTTAAATCAGCGGTTGGAGATAATGGAAATTGAATAACGGGTAAACTTCTAATACCATCTTCTTGAACAACACGTTCAAATGTACAACTAAATAATTGTCGAACTGCTGCTGATGCTGCATTTATAACGGAGGGATCTTTTGAAAAATTTAATTTTATTGCAATTACAATACATTTTGATAATGCTGAACCAGTAACAAGTGAATCAGCACTTACAAAAAGGGTAATTGTTTGAAGAACTTTTAATTCTTCACATTCTGCTTCAGTTAAATTTGAAAGTTCTCGAACAATTATTGGGGCAGAAGTATCATTTACAATACCAAATTGAAGGGCACGTTGAATAGCTTGTAAAGAAATTTGAACAAGTTTTGGAGTTTTTGTTGAACATCCAAGAATAAGTGGATGAAGAATTTCATTACAACCATTTTGTAAATTTGTATGAAGTACTTTTGATTCAGAAGTCGTAGAAATATTTCGTACTTTTACAATTGCAGCTTCAGCTGCCTGAAAAAAATGATTACAAAAAATTTGCATTTTACAAATAACAAACATCTTTAACACTTTCATGCTTTCGACGAGCTTCTGTTGAAAGTAAACGTAAATCATTTAATAAAGCATCAACAAATTTCTGCGGATCTTGTACAACGATACCACCGGATGAACTGGACATAAAAATTTAGCTGATATCGATGAAATAATAATAATTGTAAAAAGAGGATGGGAAAAAAGTCTACGAAGCAAACTTAATTAGAAAATTGCCAACTCAAAGGAAATGAGAACAAAACGCCAAAAAATATTGTCATTCGATTCTTTGAAAGTCTATTTTTTAAAAAAAGGCATCAAAGAACATTAAAATTGTTTTACAAAAAATTTTGTTTTTGTTTTGGGGAGAAAACTGTGAGAGAGAGAAAAAAAGATTCCCAACCTTTCATCAATAGATCCTGAATCTGATGGTGTAGCTGTTTTTAAACGTTCTTTGCTTCGTGAAAAAAGATTTTTTGGGCTAAATAAATTTCGTGATGCTTTAAATTGCATTATCTCTGGCTCGATGGCTGTTGTTTCTTCTTCTTGTTGCCTTGGAAATTCAAATGAATTCTAAAAAAATAACAATTATTACAAACAGACGGCAATCAAATTTTTTGACATTTTTGAGGTAAACACGAATGCCGTTTTTTGAAAAGTTCAAAGTTAACGAGCTTAAAAAATATTCAAGTTTCCTAATTACAAAAATTTCGCAATCTTCACGAAATCCGTTTTAAAAAATTAAATTACTTGAATTTCTAAAGATTTGGTGAAAAACAAGTTTTTCACATCTTTCAATTTCTTTTTTCCTGATCCATTCTTTGATTCGAATTTGCTGGAATCTGTTTGTTTTCCATCATTTTTATCGTTTGAATTTTCATAAGCTGCAATATGAAGGGAAAAAGTGCTTTTGCCGCTGTTTGATTTATTAAAATCAAGTTTTTGCTGTTCACTTTGATCCTTATTATTTTTTTCTTGATAATTATTTGGATTAAAAACGTTTAAAGGTTTATCAGTGACCCATAGATTAGAAGAGCTAATTTTTGATTTTGATTGTAAATTAAATTGATCGTCTAATAATTTAGCTAAAGCTGCAATCCTCAATAAAAATTAATTTTCGGTTTTCGTTTAACGAAATAATTTTTTTATAGAAATTTTGCTTATTTCTATTTGATAAAAAAAATGCCCTTTAAAATAGTTTTTAGATTGCAGCTTTAAAATTTATTTTACCAAATGTTTCTTTTTTGTCATTAATCAAATTGCTTTTAGATTGTACAGGATTCAAATCTGAACATCCTTTACCATTTTGATTCAAATTTAAATTTATATATCGGACATTATCATTTTCATAGTTAAGATTTTCTTCAAAAGATTGCTGCTTGCTCTTCGTTGAAGGTAAACCACTATCTTTTATTGTCATCTGAAAATATTTTTTTTAGCATTCAGATATTTTTGGTAAATATAATTTTAAAAACTAAAGGTAAAAGGGATAACAATATTAGCCATTAAATTTAAAAAAAGAGATATTTAAAATGACAAAGATTTCATTACTTTGCAAAGTGTTGATTTTTGAAAAAAAATCAAGCATTTCGATACATTTTAAACAAAAAAAAGAGTTAAAGATCGAAATTAACAAGAATGATGCAACCAACGAGAGACATTAGACGATAAAAATCTCTTTGGTTTGACGAGAAAAAAATCTAGATAAACATCTTTATTTTTATGTCTGATTGAGAAATCAATGTTGCAAAAATAACAAATCATAAGAATGATGCAATTCAAAAAAAAAAATAGACAGAAAAAGATTTTTGCTTAAGAAAATTTCACCGCCCTTTATTAGCCCTAAAATTTTATAATGTTCCCAATATAAAATTAAAACTTTTTATATTTTTATATTTATAAATCAACAAATGCGAAAACAACAATTTTTTTAAAAAGAAAAAACAACAAATTATGTCTTAAAAATTTTATCAAAAGCATCATCGTTCAATCCTAAAGCATCCATCAATTTAGTTTCAATTGCTTCTTCTTTATCCCATCCGCTCAAATCACCACATGCTAAAAGTGGGACATATTTTCTTTGAAGTGGAGTATAACTCGCAAGTGTTCCTTCTAAAATAATGCATCGAATTAGCTACTTTATTAAAAAATAAAAAACATACCGTAATCTTTTGATAGTATAGGATTTTTCAAACATGGAGTAAAACCTTCAATAGGTTTAAAATCTTTACAAACCAAAAAATGTTCACAGCTATCTGGACGACTTGAAGGAGGCTTATAACAATCAACAAAAGAAAAGAATAATTTCATTTGTGCCAAGATTAAATTAATATGTCGAGCTTTAAAAATCTAAAATCAATATTGTAAATAAAAATTTCATTAAAAAGTTATGTACATTACTTTAGAAACAAAAGATCCACCAGGACGCAAAACATTTAATGCAGTACTGAAAGCAGCATATAAAAGTTGACCTTGCATAAATTCATCAAAATTGTGAAAACCAGTAACTAAAACATCTCTCCATGTTTAAAAAAAGAATAAAAAAAATAAATTTACCATCAGGAGCCCCATCACAAACAACAAGACCAGCTTTATGTCCTCCAAGAGCATTGATAATACTTTTAATAGTGTCTTCCTAAAATAAAAAAAATTTTGTAAAAAATCAAAGATGAAAAATATACTTCAGTAATATCGCCTTTTATAATATGAACACCAGGAATTGGAGACATATCTTGTAAATCAACTGAAACAACCCGATGTCTTGTTGGAATAACTTTTCCTGAAATATCACATTGAGTTCCATTTGGAAATACAAACATAGATTCTTGATTTGCTGCATGTTCTTTACGATCTTGTATAATATATTCATCTAATTTAACAGCGCATACTTGACTCCATGAACCTGGTGCAGAACAAAGATCAACAACGGTATCAACGCCTAAAATAATATATTTATAAAATAAAAGTGATAATAAAACAAACCTTCAAACAATTTATATTTTTCATCACAATGTAAAAGTTTAAAAGCACTTCGAGCCCGATATCCAGTTTCTTTTGCTTTTCGATAATAAACATCTCGTTGATCAGAATTTGTTTTACCCATTTTTTACTTCAAAGAAATTAACACAGTTTTAAATTGAATTTCAATAAATGTTTAAAACACTTAACTTTGAAGAAAACCTCCAACAAAGTTAAATTGGCAAAAGTCACATTTTGCAAACCGGTTTTCGAAGGCTTTTACAGTATTCAACAAATTTTTAATAGTTTTCATAATTTATTTTTAATTTGTTAATTTTAAAGTCTTAAAAAAAATGTTACTTTACTTTTTTTTGGCAAGGTTACATAAAATAAAACTTGATTTTAAAATATTAAATGCCTTATTCAAAAAATTTTGAGATCTGAAAAAAAACGAAAGTTTAAAAAACGTGTCTGTGAGAGAGAGCTAAATTAAAACATAGAGAGAGAAACTCATAATATATGAGAGAGTTTAAGAATTATTATTATTATGTTACTAATGGTGGAGAAGATACTGGTGAAGGGGTTGCAAATAAACTTGATCCAGTTCTTGGAATTAACGAAACTGCCCAATCAATAAATCGTTCAGAAAGTGAAACAATATTTACACATAAAGCTTCAAGAACTTCAACAGTTTGTTGAGGATATTGATTATAAAGTACTGAAGTAATTATTAGCGCAATACATGTTAACATCATTAAAGCAGTTGCAAATGGAAAATCTTGTTTTGGATATACAGATAATTTATGCCAAGTTGGAAGTAATTCACGATCAGCAGCTTCTGTACATTGTGGATATGGATAAAATAGATGTCCCTTTTCAAGTGGAGATGGAATCATTCGAAATGCTAAAATAAAACATGTTATTTTTTAAACATATTTTGTTATACATACTTCCTTCCCATGTATGTTGAAGTAGTTGAAGGGCACCATCAACTCGTTTCCAATGTTGTAAATGCCAAAATGCATATGCAATTGCTTCAGAATCTCCACGTTTTAGAATATGCTCTGGTGGTAATATTAGGGGTTTCATTTCAAGTAAATATTTTGGTACATGTGGATTAAATTCCACTGCTCGATGAATTGCTTCTATTGCATTTTGCTCTGCAGAAGATAATGAACGCTTTCCCATTTGTTCTGGTTGAAAACGATCCGCGACCATTCTTGCCTTTAAAAGTGCAGAAGTAAAACAAATTGTTGCAGATTTTGGTAAACTAATATCTAAAAACAAGAAACATTTATTTCAAATGAATAGATTTTTTTTAAAAAAGCTACCGTCGTATCTTGCTAACACCGCTTGAGCATCTGCATATGCCTGCTGTTCCAAAAGAACTTCAATTAAATTTTCATGAATATTCATTACATTTAGTTGTGGAAATTCTTTTATCAAATCCCGCATCATTTTTACTGCTTCACGAAGTCTATTTTGTCTTCTTGCACACATTGCTAATCTTCGACGAATAAAAACTAATATATTTACATCTCGACCTTTTTGACATGGATCATGATCATATTGTCCATGAGCTTGCATAGAACGATAATTTGTTTCAGCAATTTTTAATGCTTTTCTTTAAAAAATAATTTATATCAATTAAAACACAATTTTTTTTAATGAGTACCGTAATTTTTCTTCAATGTCAATAATTGTTGTACATTCTTCTTCGGCTAATAAAATTAATGCTGGAACACAATCTGAATTAATTTCTAATGCCTTATTTGCTGCTTTAATCCGTGATGCACTATCTCGTTCTCTCCAAGCAAGTGACATAACTTAAAAATACAAATTTAAAAACTTATTTATTTTGGAATTCTTTACCTTCATAATCTTCACGTCCAGCATCGCTATCACATGTAAAAAAGCTTTGATGATCTTGTGCAGATAAATTTAAATCATAAAATGTTAAAGGTTCATGCTTTGTTATTTGTGCATATCTTTGATATTCAGCTCCACGAAATAATGCTGTTGGATTCCTCCAAACTTTACATTCTAAAAAAATACAAAAAATGAATTTCATCATAAAAATATTCTTTTCAAACATACCAGGTACTGTACGACTTGATTCAATTGCTTCATCAACATCACTACCATCTTCGCTTCCATTATCAGCATTATTACTAAACCAAAAAATGTCATCAATAAATGACCAAAAATATGATGTTGTTGTATTTTTTAATGAAGAGCTACTAGCATTTATTTCGCTTTCCATTGGCTTCCAGGTGCTAACTAACTACCAAATGCTTTACGTTCTTTTTTTCTTCTCTTTTTTTTCTCCCCAAAAAAGCTATTATAAAAAGTAAAAACTGCGCAGTAAAAAAGTATAAAAAAATTAAAGCATAATATTTATTTATTGACTATTTCGTTTTTTTACTACACAATTAAGTTGTTTTTTTTAAAGCTTCTCACCTCAAAAACAGACGCGCATGCCTCAAAAAATTAATTGGTATTCACCAAGGAGAATATGACTATTACTACAACTTGTTAAATATTTCAATTGACTCACACAGTTCCAGATGTCAAAAAAGGCTAATGATGTAAAAATGAATTTTTTTGTTTTCTATTGTTTTCTATATTACCTTTGAAATTACAGTAATCCATTTTTTGTTAAAAACATTTTTTACAATTTTTTACGGTTTCAAAAAAATCGTAAAAAATTGCCATTTTTCTTAGTACTTTTCTTTTATGCACAAAGTAATTATATTTTTCTCAAAGTTTTCACCTGAAGCAAATTAAAGCTTTAATTTAGTTTTGCTTTTCGCCTTTTTCTTACTTTCGTGTAA
The DNA here is from genome assembly GCA_963922195.1 of Panagrolaimus sp. PS1159. Taxonomy (NCBI): domain Eukaryota; kingdom Metazoa; phylum Nematoda; class Chromadorea; order Rhabditida; family Panagrolaimidae; genus Panagrolaimus; species Panagrolaimus sp. PS1159. The sequence continues at coordinate 4,416,983 of CAWUHW010000002.1, forward strand.
CCTAGCATTTTTTGCTGTAAAAATTTATTTCTCTCTCAGTTTTCTCATAATTTTTTTTGATGTCGCTTTTATATAAATTTTTTTTCCAACTTACTTTTTAAAATACCACCATTCAAAAATGAGTATAACACCGGATACTAAACTTGATGTTCCTGTTAATGCAACATAAAATTTTGGTGTTAAATTATTAAAATATCCAGATACTGTAAATTATTAAATTAGAAAATTTTTTGAAAAAATTTTTTCGTTACCACTTTCTACAGATTCAGCAATTTTTAATGGTCCTCGAAATAGGTAAGCAAATCCAATGACAACGCAGCAATACATTATCCATGAACATCCTGTTAGCCGATCCCAAACTTTTCTCACTCGCTCTTGCCACATCTCATAATAACATTTAATTTTTTAAATTTGCACTATAAAATTTTTTCAAATTAATAAATTTTAGGATTAATATTTCACAGATAAAAATATTATAATCGTATGAAGATTTAATATCCAATTTATTTAAATAAATGAACAATAAAGATAATAAAAATGTTAGACAGAATTTATTCGTTTCTTCACAGATGGATAAAGTGTAAGCCGTTTTTTGAACAAAAGAATGGGTATAAACTTTGAAACCAATGGCAAAAAAGATCCTCAAAAAAGTTTAATAAATAAAAGCTATATTTTTAAAATTTTGAAGTTCAATTTTAACAGATAGACAAATACAAATATGTTATGTGTTTAATTTTTTAAAAAAAGATCGGAAATAAAACTATTTTTACAACTATTGATTTTGGCATTCGTTACTCATTTTCAAATACATATTATAAAAAAAATGTAATTAAAGAAGCATGCAAGAAAAACTAATTAATGTTCGATGAAAGTCAATAGTTTTCAACAGTTGTAAAAATTCAATTGTTAAGCAAAGCTATTCTTCGTTCTAAGACATTTGTAAAAGCTTACTACTTTTTGCGCAAACTTTTATTAAAAAAATGTTTATCAACAACAAACCTTTAGGGTGGGATATAAACTTTATCGCTATTTACGAAAGCTCATCATTGTTAAACGAGCAATTTAATCCGAACAATATAGTTACTTCCGATAACAGCTCTGTTTTTCGTCTTCTGAATTTTATTTTTTTTAATTTTCATTTTTTTCTACTTTTATCTTTATTTATGTTAATCTTATATATTATCTTTAATTTATTTTGAAAAGCAATCTCCTTTTGTTTTTTTTATGTAATAGTATCAAGATGTGGTAAAAGTTCCAACTCTTGCCAAAATTTTTAAAAAACAATTTATTCCCTAACATTTTCTGTAAATTATTGACTTTCACCAAAACAGAATTTTCTTGTTTTTAAAATTACTGTACTTCTCTTCTTATTACTGTATCTATCGTGGCTTATCAACTTAATGCGTTCTGACTTTTTAATATTTAATATAATTTTATATTTTTAGCTGTTAAATGTCGTTACGACTTTACAATGCAGCGCAGTTCAACAATTTGGGACGAATTCGTTTTGCAGTAAGTTTGTTTTTCTTTTATATAAAAATTTAAAAAATCTATTCTTATTATTTAGGCAACTTATCCAAAATGTGCACCAGGATTAAAGAATGAACTCTTTCCAGCTGTTGCACCTATTTCACTGACCTATAAAAAAACAAAATCAGATGAATGGACAAAAATGTCACACAATGGTCTTATTAATGGATATTTACAAGTAATTTTTTGAAAATATTTATGGCATAAAAATATGTATTGAATTTAGCTATCAAAACATCGTCTGTCATTGCTTATTGCATCTACAGCAGCTGGCGGGTATATGGTAGCTCCAGGATATATGGATGCAAAAACTTTTGCTGCTTGTACAATTGGAACAATGTTAATGTCTGCATCTGCTAATGCTTTCAATCATTTACTTGAAGCTCCATATGATGCACAAATGAAAAGAACACAATCAAGAGTTTTAGTTGTTCATAGATTTACACCGCTGCATGCATTAACGTTTGCTGGAGTTACTTCAATAACTGGAGCTTCCTTACTTTGGGCAGGTTTGATATATGCTTTTTTGTAATTTTTTTGTAAACATAGATATTTGGCTTTAGGTTGTAATCCATTGACGGCAGCATTGGGCGTATTAAATCTTGGCCTTTATGCTGGAGTTTATACACCTTTAAAACGGTATCATATTGCATGTACATGGGCAGGTGCAATTGTTGGAGCAATTCCACCTTTAATGGGTTACGCTGCACTTACTGGTACACTTGATCCTGCAGCTTTTGTATTAGCAACCATCTTATATTCATGGCAATTTCCTCATTTTAATGGGCTTAGCTGGAATTTACGAGGTGATTATAGCAGAGCAGGATATCGAGTTATGTGTGTTACAGATGAAGGAATTTGTCGAAGAACAACAATAAGGTTTTTATTTTTTTAAATTTTATATATATAATAAAATAAACTATTGTAGGCATTCATTGGCTCTTCTTGGTTTATGTTCAGTTGCAGCACCACTTACACATTTAACATCTCTTAATTTTGCATTTTCTTCTGTTCCATTAAATGCAACAATGATTTATTTATCATATTTGTTTTACAAAAATCCAGATGCAAAATCTTCAAGAAATTTATTCCGCTTTAGTCTGTTATATTTACCACTGATTATGGTATTGATGGTAATGAGCTCACGTGGTACTTCAAATGTAAGTTTTTTATATATTTTTCAATAATGGATTTTTAACTTTAAACGTATGAAGTTAGTAAAACTAGAAGAAAAACTTTGGGTTTAAGATTGTTTCACTTTTTTAATTTTCAAAAACTGGAGGTGTGAAATGTTTCATTACAGTAATCTATAACAGAAATACTTATTTTTATCTTTAAATTTTGAATTTTTTACTAACATTTATATTTTTAGGATGTCAATAGTATATCAGCCCTTGCAACATCGTCCCATCATTATCTTCCAGGCAGTCTTAAACCTGTTGTTTCTCCTGTTGAACTTACGGTAAAAGAAATCGTAAAATTGTAAAAATAGTTTTTTAGTTCAATACATTGTCGGTGAATAGATAAAAAAAGTTATGTTGTTTTTTATTAGTGAATTATTAGAAATAAAATGTTAATACTTATCAAAATTTTTTTTAAAATATATTTTTTGAAGAGTTTCTAATTGACGCCGCTTTTTTATTATTTCAGCTTGTTCAATTTGTCTTTGATTTCTTTTATTTTTTGATCTATTTTTCCATGCACGTATTTTAAAAATTAGATTACTATCATTTTCTCCAGGATCCTTAGCAAAAATACTTGGAAACCAATATTCTTTTGTCACATAACAAATAACAAATGTCCAAAGTGAAAGTAGAATCCACCCTAAATGTCGCATTTTTTCTTCTGCTTGCCTTTGAGCTTCTTCATAATCTACAGAATCCATGGAAGTTGACAGGTTTGACATGAAATTTGTAAAATGACATTTTTAAAAATAATTGCAAAGTGGAGATGCGCCGCTTTTTTGACCGTAACCTGAAACCTGTTAAATGCTTTTTAATTTTTATGAAATATAATTCTTCTGTTAACCGAAAACAAAATTCATTTATTTATGTTTATATTGCGGGTTGTAGGAGCAAAAAAATGAAACTAAAAAATGCTGAGAGAAAATTTTGTTTTCTGAAAAAGTTTTCTTCAAAAATTCGATTTAGTTAATTGTAATCCAAAATAAAGATTGTACGGATTTGCAGAAAAAAGCAATCAAATTTCGAAAAAATTTTTTCTTTCGTTTTGATTTAACATTATTTATAAATTTAAAAATTCACAAAAAAACATGATAATAAAAAATGCTTAGAAATTGTTTAATTGTATTCAACATAATACACGTCTGGTTAGGAAAAGCAAAAAAATGAGAATTTGCTAAAATAAAATTTTGATGTTACAGAAAAAAGAGTTACAAAAATTCACCTTAAAAATTTTAAGGTTCCAAAACCAAATCAATGTGGAATGAAGCACACTAATAAGCGCTTATTCAAAAAATGAATGAGAGGTTCATGCTCTGAATAAATTAGACTAAACTCGGCAAATAACGTGAAATAAATCCGTGTCCAATGTAAGCAAAAAGAAAGAATAACATAAAACTTTTATTATATTGCAAAAAAATAAATTAATGGCACATAAGATTAATCATAATCATCATCATTAACATCATCATCATTACCGTCATCATCATCACCAAAACGAGAAATATTAAAACTGCCATTATCAGTATTATTTTGATAATCACGCATAATTTTTTTAAAAGCTTTCAACAAAAGCTTCATTGAATCCATCATCAAAATCCATATACATGACAATTGATTCACCTCTAACTGCCTAAAATCTCGTCCGAAATTAATAAAATAGAAAAAAACTTACGTCACAAAATTTCAAAAATTCTTTTGCATCAAATGGATCACCATAAATTGGAGTAAAAGAAGCAAATTCAATTTTGTTTTTGGATTTTAATTCTGCCAAAGCATGTCCAGTATTTGCATTAACGTAAGTAGGCCATAATCTAAAATATATTAAATAGAAAAACCATATAACAAAGAAGATACTTACTCCATCCATTCAACCTTTGGTAGATATTCCACATACTTTTCCAAATCAATATCTTCGCCATTTTCATCAACGATTTCACATCCATGTGAACGAAAATCAACAACTCCACCATGTTCAATAAGAAACTTAAGTTCTTTAAATGTTAAATCTTGATCAGTGAGATGAATATATTTCGCTTCACAACGATAAAGTCGTGGGATAAGTTTTGATACAAAGCGACGATTCGTCAAAACTATGCCATCCCATGAAGCACACAAATCAGCAAAAAGGCTTCCAGTAACATAAGTATTTTTAAGAATAGATCTGCCGAATAATCCAGTGTAAGATTTTCATCATCAAATTTTGTTTCATCTTTCTTTTCAAGAGAATAGCATACTGGAGTTTGACACTTTGTAAAAAAGTATTTGCATGAAGAGAAAAGTTTTCGTAAAACACGATGACTGGCATGCTTGAGAATATATTCAATCATTGGATCTCGTAAAGCAAATTGTTGAAATTTGAGATAAGTATCATAGAAAGTTGCACAAAGATTTTTATCAAATGGTACAACTTCTTTCTTTTCAACAGTAGAAAGATTTTCATTTGGCTTTAAAACTTCAGCTTTTATTCCTTGAACAAGCGGTGCAACAGTTCCTTTGACTTCAAATTCGAACAAATTAATCCATGGAAGATCAATAGGTCCATATTCGAGCATATCTTTTTTGTATTTCTCTTTCATCTCTTCATCATCCATAAAGAACCGACAATATTTTGAATAAGTTTCAAGCAATCGTTTATGTTCACCATGTTCTTTCAAAAATGTAAGATAAAGTTTCCAAAGCTTGACATCAAGGCAATTCTTCCCAAGACGATATTCAACAGTATCTTTTACAAAATTAGTGTTATCAGCTTCAAGCAGAAGTTTGAACCATTTTTCAAGATCTTTTTTATTAGCTCTGATTTTGCAATACAGTTGTTTCATTAATTCATATCGTTGAACAAGTATTAAAGGTGGGTCATGTGCTAAAAATACAAAATATATAATTTCCTTCTCCTTTGTTTTGGTTGAAAAAAAAAAGACTTACATGCATTACGTTCAAAAATGTGAAGACATACAGTGAGACATGGATGAGGATATGTTAAATCATTTTCATCACCACGATACCAAAAAATTTGGCGATTAATTTTGTTGCTAACAGCATCACATAATTTTATATCATCACGAAGATATGGTACTTTTGATAACGGAAGATGACCTGGAGAATCCTTTAAAACAAAAAATAGATCAAAACTTAATATAAAATATTTTCTTTCATCAAAAAAGATTTTCATCCAATTTGCATCATAATGAAGATGAAAACAAGCAATTTCGGCAGCCTTTTTGACAATTTCTTTGATACACATCAATATTAGAATCATAATCTTTTAAACATCTAAAAAACATGGAGTAATAAAAGTTAATGAGATAAAAAGTATTTACGTTGCTAATTCAAAAAAATGTTCAAACAATTCTATTGGAGTAAAATAACAGCGTGAGAATTTCAAAATTGCAGCTTGTACTACTTGAACATATATTACTTTATCCTGAAGACTACCAGAAAAAGAACAAATAGGAAGCTTTGTTAGAAAATTATCAAACACTTTTTAATAGGTTGGAGAACAACGATCATAAAATTCTTTAGAAAGTACCTTTGGCAATATTCCTGTAAATGCAAAGTATTATAATAAAAAAATACGAGACAAACCAAAAAACGACGCCAAAATTAAAGAAAAAGAAAGCTGAAGAATGACTGTTTTTTATTGCAGCAAAAAAATATTTGTCGACGATTACGAAAAAAAAATGTACGCAAAGATTCAAATTTTTTTAAAAAGTGCAGTAAAAATAATGTTAGACACAAACTTTTTTTCCAAAAATTATTTTTTATTTTTTGAAGGCTCCGAAAACATTCAATGAGAAAATATTGGGAAAAAAATGAAAACCAGTGGTGTCAAAAATGCTTATTGTAAAAAAGCAAGCAAAAATCCCGTTTGAATCAGCCTCTGAGATTTTTTTAAACCAAAATTTTCCTTGCGAGAGTTCTTTTTAACTTTTTGTCGAGAAAGTTTTTTTGAAAAAACATTAGACTATCTTAAAAACAATCTTCTGCGCTCATAGACTATGTTAGGAATCCTAACCAGACGTGAAACAAATGTAATTTTTTTGTTCCAAGATAAAAAAAAAGGTTTGTTAGAAAATTATGGTATATAATATAAAAATATTATATACCATAATATTTTTATGTTTTTATACCCGGAAATATTTCTTTTAAAAAACCTGGAAAAATACAAAAATATGAAAATACAACACAGGTGTACGTAAAAAATTTATTAAATTATTTTTATATACTTTGTGTTTAAAAATATTAATTAAAAATTCTTTTCAAATTTTGTTTTTTCACATTTTTTTATGCTGCAAAAAACTTAAACTGTATTTCTTTTTTTTTTTGGAAGAATGTGAAAGTGTTTTTCTTTTCTGCTTGTAAATGTAAGCAACTTTTTTTTTCTGTTATGTGTTACAGTACATTTTTCAATAAAATCACCATCAAAAAACACCACGTGTTTAAAGTTTGGCCATTTATCTGTCTTATTTAAAACTAAACTTTTGCAATTTATTTTTTTATCATTATTCATTCATTCTTTGTCAAACATTGTTTTTTCTTTTTTTTTATTACCCGCAAAAACATCATTAGACCAGAAATCATTAAAAAATATGTTATTTGATTGTTTTACGACATTTTTTTCAGACAATTGTAAAAAATGTTATTATTCCCTTGATGATAATAAATAAAAAAGAGCAAACAGAATGAAACATTTTTTTAACTTTTTAAAAAAACTTTTAAAATGTTTTTTATTAATTTTATAAATTTTAAAAAACGTGCAAAAGTATCCAAAAATGCATAAAATGTGAATCTAAAAAATCATGTGAAAAATGCGAATAAAAGAATTCATTTTTTCACATGTTTTTTTGCTTTTTGAATACGGTAAGAACTTTTTTGCAAAAAAACAAGTATTTTTGGAAAAGAAAAGACACCACGCGAAAAGTGAGACACCACCATAATTTTGACCTATTATTGTTCATTTATATGATTGTTTATGGTGATAATAACTTATTTTTTTTATCCAAAAAACATTTCATCAAGCAACTTTCTGAACGAAAAACAGCGCTTATATTGTTTATGTTTTTTTGGCGTTTTTATTCTGATAAGAGCTAAAAAATGCTCCCAAATAATTTTAAGTTTCAATCATCCATATTTTTTCTTATAAATATATAAATTTTTAGGGCTATCATTTTGACATTTTAGACATATAATTTCTGTCATCAGATACTTTTTTTAAAGATATTAATTTATCTAAATGTCGTTGAAAGGAAAAATAAATGAAGTGACAGACAAATCTTTCTATTTTTTGCTTTATCGATGTCAATGATGTGTGAAATTTAAAAGGATATAACCCGCGCAAAAATATAATAATAAAAAAAGATATTTGATGTTCTCTTTTTCATGCCTGCTGTGAGCCAAATGTGGTTTAGGACATCTTTTCTTTTTGGTTCTTTTTATTGTTGACTAATGCAATAAAACCGATTAATTTTTTTTGGCAATGAAATGCCATTGTTTTTTCTCTTCCCTTTTTTTTCTAAGGTCAATCAATGAAAACTAATCTTTACCCGCGCAAAAACTTTTTTTCATAACTTACGTTTTTTTTGCCATTGATAACAAAAAAAAACCCTTTGTTACCGTTCCCATTGTTATTTCAAATATAATTTGTTTATCCCCATTCTTCCTGAAATTTGGCTTTAATAGTTTTTTATGAAAATTATTATTTTTGGATGATTTATTGCCTTGATCAGATAATTTTTTTGCGGTTTTGGGTGGCTATGAATGTCAGTCGTCCCCCTTTTTTTCATTCCAATTTATTTCTTTCAAAATCATTGTTACTATTTACTTATTTTTTTTCTATGCCAAAAAACATATTATTTTGTGTAATCGTTGATCAAAGGGACACAGACTTGTTGCTAAATTTATATAAAAAAACTATCTCGTTTGATAGAAATGAATTCGGCGATTTGGACATAATCATCAGGGTTAATAAAAATGCACGATTGAAAAATTTAGTGATGAACAGTTTGCATTATTAATGACAATAGTTTGATTTCTATTTTTTCCCGTGTATAAAGTGATTCCCGGAAAAAGGGATTTACATTTTCGGGCTTCAATCATATGATGATTAGGGGGCAGAAAAATTCAAAAAATTTTTAAAAAGAAACTCCCCATACAAAAGCCTTTTGCAATATTCATTTTTCTCATTTATTATACATTTGGTTTCGCTTTAAAAATACTTTTTCAAACGTTAAACTACAGTAGTAGTCATACTCGCCAAATGAATAAAAATGGAGTTTTCCAAAAAAATTTTTTTATTTATTCCTTAAATTCTGTTTTGATTCTGTTTTTTGTTCCTCGTGCGTGTAAAATAATTTCTTTGTCAAATTTATTTATAAAAAGAATCTGAATTTTATTAAACCTTTTTCTTACCTTTTTTTAGTTTTTCGTCGGTCTCTTTTTAACCGCCGAATAAATTGTTGCCTGACTGTAAGAAAGTCAGCAGATCGTTTTCCCAAGCTGAGGCCCGCCTCATTTAATTCGTCTGATCCTCGTGGAATGAAAAACATCCAAAATGTAAGCGACAAAACAACTCTCTCTGGCGAGAGCATTGCAGGGCGCCGCAGCTCTGCTAGCGGCGCTGGCATTGAAATTATCGTTGATGAAGGAGAGGATATTGGTGGTGGTATAGGTGGTTCAAATGGAAATTATGAAAAAAATATTTTGAATGATCATTCATCACAAAAATGGACTAATATTGAGCTTGGAAATCCTGAATTTATCAAGGTAAGAAATTTTTAACAAAAACTTTCTTTTAAAAGCTTTTTTAACTTTACGATGACGCCATTTGTGACAATCAAAAATTTTTCGAACATTAATTATTATTTTTAATAATAGCAATTAAAAGACAAAACAAGCTTGCCTTTTTCAATTACATAATCAATTCATCTTTTTTACTTTTTTTGATTTGTGCCTCTAAAATTGACCTTGCGTGTAACGGTTATATACAAATTCTGTATGTGCGCATTTCTGAAACTTTTAGGATCGCGCGCACTTTGTAATTTTCTAATACTTTTTTTCGATTATCAATGATCTTTTTGAAAATTAAAATAGAAAAGATTACTTATTTTATCATTCAATGGCTATTCTTGCTTTTCAGAAGTCTCCAAATGCTTCAAAAAATGATGGAATATTTCCCGATGGACATACAGATCCTTCTGCACAGCTCGTTGAACTTAAGAAGTTAATGGAAGCTCGTGGAGTTGAAGCTATTGTTAAGGTATTGAAAAAGCAACTTTTTCCATTTTTTTATCCCCTCTTTTTTTAGCTTGATAACGATTATGGGGGCGTTGATGGATTATGTAATAAATTGGCTGTTGATCCTGTCAAAGGTTTACCTAAAAATCCAAAAGTTTTACAACGTCGTCGTCAAAAATATGGTGCTAATGTTATTCCAAAAGGAAAACCAAAGCCATTCTGGAAATTAGTATGGGATGCAAGCAAGGTAAAATAACATTTCTTTTCTCTACAGCATTTTTATGATTTCGTAATTTTAGGATCCAACTTTACTTGTTTTAATCATTTCTGGCGTTGTTTCACTTGCTTTGTCATTTTATGAACCAACGCAAGAAGTCGCTGACGTAATCCCTTCTGTTGATCCCTTTGGATTATTTTCTAGTGATGACTCCGATACCCCAAACGAACCGCTTTTTGTTACAAATGCAACCGAATTTAATCCAAGTACGTTTTTTTTCTAACCTTGTCTTAATTATTTTAAAAATAATTTTTTTTAGATGGAACCACAATTGCCCCACATGTTAAAGAAAAGAAAGGTGATCATGGATCAGCATGGATTGAAGGAGTTGCCATTTTGCTTTGTGTTGTTGTCGTTGTTTTGGTAACTGCAATTAATGATTTCTCAAAAGAACGTCAATTTCAAGGTTCGTTTATTTTGTGATAAGATTAAAAAAATAATGTTTGTTTTTTAAGGTCTGCAAAATAAAATAGAAACCGGTCATCAATTTTCTGTTATCAGAGATGGCGAAGCTTTTGATGTTCCCGTTGCTGATCTTGTTGTTGGTGATATCGTTCGAGTTAAATATGGTGACTTAATTCCAGCTGATGGTATTTTGCTTGCAAGTAATGATCTAAAACTTGATGAATCGTCTTTAACTGGTGAATCGGATCATGTCAAAAAGAATATTTCAACTGATCCCGTTATCCTTTCTGGTACTTATGCCATGGAAGGAAGTGGAAAGATGATTATTACCGCTGTTGGCGTTCATTCACAAACTGGTATTATTATGACTCTTTTGGCTGGAGGTGATAGTAATGGCTCAAGTTCTTCATCAAGTTGTAAGCTTAATAATTTTTTAGAAATTGATATCAGAAATTTTTTTAGCTTCTTCATCATCTTCTGATACGGGTTCCACTGGAAGTGGAAGTAGTAAAAGTTCTTCATCTGATGATGGTGATATCACTTCAAAATCTGTTCTTCAAACAAAACTTTCTTCTCTTGCCTTACAAATTATTTATTGTGGTACAACAATTGCCCTCATTGCGCTTATTGTTTTGGTTGTTCGATATTCTGTTGAACATTATGTTGTTCAAAAACATCCTTTTACATTTGCTGATCTTCATAATGGAGTAAAATATTTCATTATTGCTGTAACAATTTTGGTCATTTCTATTCCTGAAGGTCTTCCGTTAGCTATTGCACTTTCCCTCACTTATTCAGTAAAAAAGGTAAATTTTTAAAATAATTAATTTATTATCTTTTTTATTCATTCTTTTTTTAGATGATGAAAGACAATAATCTCGTTCGTCACATGGATGCTTGTGAAACTATGGGAAATGCAACAACAATTTGCTCTGATAAAACCGGTACACTTACAACCAATCAAATGACAGTAGTTCAAAGTTATTTAAATGGAAGATATTTTGAAGATCAACGTTCACAACCGACAGCAGAAATGTTACCAGAAAAAATTCGTGTAACACTTTGTGAAGCAATTTCTGTTAATTCTGCATACAATTCAATGATAGTTGCACCTGAAAAACCAGGAGAACGTGCACAACAAATCGGAAATAAAACAGAATGTGGTCTTCTTGGTTTTGTTACTCAAATTGGTGGAAGTTATGCTGGAATTCGAAGACAACATCCTGAAGAAAGTCTTTTCAAAGTTTATACCTTCAATTCATCTCGAAAATCAATGATGTCTGTAATTAAACTTGTTGAAAATGGTCAAGAAATTGGTTATCGAGTTTTTTCAAAAGGCGCTTCAGAAATCTTACTTTCAAAATGTTCACACTTTATGGGCGCTGAAGGTGAAATTAAAACATTTACAGAAAATGATCGTTCAAAAATTATGAAATCTGTTATTGAAGAAATGGCACAAAATGGGCTTCGAACAATTTGTGTTGCATATAAAGATTATGTTTATTCCAATATTCGACTCGCTGCAGAATATGAAATTGGCATTGATGCTGATAAAGAAATTGATTGGGAAAATGAAGCAGAAGTTTTTTCACGATTTGTTGGAATTGCAATTTGTGGTATTCAAGATCCTGTTCGACCAGAAGTTCCAGAAGCAATAAAACGTTGTACAAAAGCTGGTATCGCCGTTCGAATGGTTACCGGTGACAATATTAACACTGCTCGAGCAATTGCACTTCAATGTGGAATTTTACAACCTGGCGATGATTATTTAGTTCTTGAAGGAAAAGAATTTAATAACAGAATTCGTGGACCTGATGGTCAAGTTAGCCAAGAATTATTAGATAAGGTTTGGCCGCGACTTCGTGTTTTGGCTCGTGCTCAGCCTGTTGACAAATATAATCTTGTTAAAGGTATCATTGATAGTAAAACAACAACTCAGCGTGAAATTGTTGCTGTCACTGGTGATGGAACAAATGATGGTCCAGCTCTTAAAAAAGCTGATGTCGGATTTGCTATGGGTATTGCTGGTACCGATGTTGCAAAAGAAGCTTCTGATATTATTTTAACTGATGATAATTTTACTTCAATTGTTAAAGCAGTAATGTGGGGAAGAAATGTTTATGATTCAATTAGTAAATTTTTACAATTTCAACTTACTGTTAATGTTGTTGCCGTTTTTACTGCTTTCATTGGTGCCTGTACCGTATCAGATTCACCTTTGAGAGCTGTTCACATGCTTTGGATTAATTTAATTATGGATACCCTTGCTTCACTTGCATTGGCAACCGAATCACCAACTGATGAATTATTGGACCGTAAACCGTATGGAAGAAAGAAATCATTGATTTCTCGAACAATGGTCAAAAATATTTTACTTCATGCCATTTATCAACTTACAGTACTTTTGGTATTTTTATATAAAGGTCCACAAATTTTTGGTATTAAAACTGGTATCAATGCTCCATTATTTTCACCTCCAACAAAACATTTTACTATCGTTTTCAATACATTTGTTATGATGACGCTTTTTAATGAAATTAATTGCCGTAAAGTTCATGGAGAACGAAATGTTTTTAAGGTAAAATTAAAATTATTTTAGAGTTTAATTATTCAAATTTTTTTAGTATTTATCTTCGAATCATATGTTTATTGGAATATGGATTTCAACTTTTATTGGTCAAATTTTAATTGTTCAATTTGGTGGTGCTTGGTTCTCTACTGCACCACTTTCGATTTCACAATGGATTGTTTGCTTGGGTTTTGGTATTTCTGAACTTGCTTTTGGTCAACTTGTTGCAACTATTCCGGCTAAAAAATTACCTAAAAATCTTCGATTTGGAAGTGGTGATACTGTTCCAACTGAAATTATTATGGATCGCCATCATGAACATCACAAAAATATGCAATTATTACAATCCCGAAAAAATCGTCGTGGCTTATCACTTTGGATGCGAGCGGTTGCAATTGTTGGATTACATGTAAGAATTTTTTAACTCTTTTTTGACTTTTTTTTAATTCTCTATTTTTTAGTATCGTGTAATCAATGCATTCCGTCGAAATATGAGAGAAAAATCTTTGGGTGATACTGCTCCAAAGATGACTTCAACTGCTGCAGAAAAATGGCGACAAAGTTATCGTCGATATCGGCATCGAAAACATTTGGAAAAGAAACTTGCTCGTCAACGTGTTGCATCTGAAGGTGAAGGCGGAAATGTATCAGGTCCTGATGAAAAACCACCAAAGCTTACAACACATCGAGAACGAAAAATTCATCGACATATTCGTGAAATTGCCCGTCCACATTCCGTCGACAAACCTGGAAATTCCAGTGGTGCTGAAAATAATGATCCACCTTCACATCCTCCTCATCCACCACCTCCAAAAGGAGATATGAATGTTTAATAATTATTTTTTTGATGTTGTAAATTTTTGAAGAAAAAGAAGACGAGAGCGCTCGATGGATTCAATTGATATTTGATTGATTTCTCTCTCGTTTTTTTAAAGAAAAATCGAGTCTCGCAATATTTGCTTATTATTTTTACATTTTCCACATATTTTTTTATCCTTTTACGAATTTTGTTTTTCCCTTTACATTTTAGTTGTTATTACTTTTTGTTATTGCTTTGCTTATGAAATAAATGCATTGAATTATAATTTATTTTTTAAAAACTTGTTTCAAAATGTTGAAAATATTGCATTTGAAAAATGTATGTGGAATAAATTTGAGAGATTAAAAAAATCAAAAAAATTTAGGAATGAGATTTTTCTTGCTGTTTTACAAATTTCCAAAAAAGTTTTGCAACTGTTGCACCAGCAATAAAATTTCCAGCATTGGCATACAAAAGTCGAAGGGTAAGGTAACCATCAGCTCCAAGGTATTCAACAAATTTATCAACATCATTTTGGAAATATTCACTGAATTTTATACGTTTATCAGCTCGCTTTTTCTATAAATTTAATATTAATAATTTTTTGTATTTTTTTCTTCTCACCAAAGCTCTTTCTTTATCTTTATTGGCTGTTTGTATGGCTTCAATGTGCAATTGTTGAGCAATTTCAATTTCAGCTAAAATTCCTTGTTTTTTTACATTTTGAAGATGTTTAAATTTATTTTCAATATGTTGAATATTATGACGATTTTTTGTTGGCCATTTTGGATCTTTATCAAGATCAGGAAAAAGATATTCAAGTGCAGGCATCATTAAATCATATAAAAAACTTTGACGATTTTTTGGAATTAAAAGCCAAATAAATCGTAAAAGATTGATAACATTTATAATCAAAAGTGCCCAAAGTCCAAACCAAACAACAATAAAAATTTTTTCAATATACATATTTGTTAATAAAACGCATTGTGTAACTTTTGGTGACATATAATTTGAATTGTAAATACCAGCTTCACGAATTTTAAATCGGCATATTGTAACACGTGGAAAAATTCCTGTCTTTTTCCAATTCTCACCATGTGTAAGTGCCATAATTGTTTGAATTCCAAATAAACTTCTATTATCATCAGTAATGACGGTTGAAATAGTAATAAGCTAAAAGAATAAAAATTTTTTTTAAATTTAAAAAATTACTTACAGCAATCAAAACACAAAAAATATTTAAAACTTTAATCAAAATATACCATGTTGTTAAATAATATAATCCAAAAAGTTTTGACCATAATCTGTAATTAAAGTCTTTAATTAATGAAAAATAATTGTTTTTTACCGTTTAATTAAGATTGAATCATTTTTAAAGCGTCGACGTGTTAAGATATCTTTGATATGGCCTGTACTAAATTTAATAAATTCTGGAGTTGGTGCACTAGCTTTTTTGCTTCGACTTCCTTCAGTTAAAATTGCTGTCATATGAAAACATAAAAAAAGAAAATCATTATTTGAAAACATTAATTTTAAAATTTAAAAAAACTTACTTGATGACCAATTAATAAATGACCAAAGTGATCGAGGAAGGGTAAAAATGACACCAAGAAGGGTAAAAACGAAAGGGGTCCACTAAAATTACGATAATTATTTAAAAGGTCAAAAAAGATGTTTTAAAAAACATACTTGGTAAAATGATAACTTTTTGAGATTGCCATATCCATTTTCATCTGGAAGTGAACCATTAAGGGGTGCAAAATATGTTCCTTCAACAAAGCAATAATCTGAAGCATATTCTGTCCAACTTTTATGCCAATTTGGTTTTTCCCAACATTCAACAGGACTTCCACCCAAATTATTAGTAAAAATTGTTATCCCAGCTGCAAGAAAAAGATATGCAACAAATCGATTATTCATTCGATCAACCATATCCTCATCATATCGAGGTTTTGTTGCACGAGTTAAAAGATTTGCAAAACTCGTGATAATCATATTTGAAAAAAATAATTTGCTGCTTGAACCAAGAATCAAGAGAAAACAACACAAAAAAATGATAAAATAAAAGTTTTAAAATGTTCCAATCGAACAAGAAAGCAATCCGGAAGCTTTCAGCAATGATGTAACAAAACGGATTTATCGAAGATAAAAAAGATAACAAAAACATTTATGTTTTGGTTTTGAAAGTTTTTTTTGTTGCATTGAAAAAAAGTATAACATTTTTTTTATTGAAAAATCAACTAAAAATCATTTTTTTAACAAAAACTATTTACAAAACAATAACAAAAAAATTTGAAACATTATTATTATTGACTAGAGATCGATTTTGAGGAAGGTTTATATGAAACATTTTTTAGTAGCTTTTTTGTCATTGAGCTATTGCCATTATTATTACGAACCATAACCCAATTAGTCTAAAAAAAAGAGCATTTTAATGATAAAATAATTAAAAATTAAATTATTTTTACTCTAAGATCTTTAAATTGTTTTGTAAAAAAGAAGTATAACATTGGATTTGCGAATGAATTTACATTAAATAAAATATTAACAAAATCTTTTGCGAATATAAAACAAGCAAATTGCTCATATTTTTGATGATTAACAAATCGAATCATTAATCCACCTAAAAAATTTTTAATTATTGTAAAATCCTTTCCTTCAGACTATTATTTTTTTTACCTGTATGACATAAGAAAAAGAGAACAACAATTGAAATTAATAACCAAATGGATCGGCGTTCTTTTGCCATTCGACGTTTATGCCCAACTGATTGAACACGTTTTGATGATGCAATATATGTTAAAATTCGCATATTTAAAACTGATATCAAAATTAATGGTATTAAATAAACTGCAATTGGATAAAGAACTTGATGCATCTAAAGAATATATAATTTTAGGGTCGAATAAAATTTAATTAATAATTAATATTTTAAAACAGTTTTAGAGCAGAGAAGATAGAATTGCGTGACGTTTTTATTATAAAAAAATTTTTTCTTGACAGACCATGTTTTTTTTTAACAGAAAATCAAAGTTCAGTAAACGATTTATTCAGGCGTTTTTCTTAAAGTTTAATTTTTGCAAAGAAATTACGTGATTCTACGTCTTAAAGATTTTATACGGCATAAATAAATACTATTTTTATTATGCTACAATGGTTCCCTTGAGCTTAATTATATAGATAATGCTCTTTAATTTTTAAAAGTATGCTATTATTACTTTTCGAAAAAAAGAAAGAGATAAACATACAATAAAGCGATAATCTTCATTCGCCCAAAGTGGAGACGGCTCATGTATTAAAAACCATCTTGAAGTTCCATCAATTTGATGAAGGGACCAAGAATATTGAAACCATACAGGCGCATTAAAAATTAATGCCATAATTGCAATAAATATTAATGGTAAAGCTGTTTTAGATGATGATTCATTCATTGTTGAAAGAGGTTTTACAATTGCTCGATGCCGTTGTACTGTAATATAACACATTGTCCATATGGAGGCACAATTACTCGCTAATAATCCCCCGGCTAATGTCCCCGTTGCAACATATGCCGTTTGTGCCACAATCCCCCATGGATCCATTTCTAAATGATCATGTAGAGCTGGCAAAAATAATACAAATAATGAAAATAATAGTTGTAAGCTATCACATACTGATAAAACTATCAAAGTTGGCACAAGTGGATGAGATCGCCTAAAATAATAATATTTTTCTTTGTTTTGTCACATTATTTTTTCTCATATAAAAATGCTTAAATTTTTCATTAAATTTTTAATGTTTTGTTTTCCCTTTTTTTTCTACTTTGTAAATATTTGCAGAAACGTGATGGTTGCAAATGAAGATTCTATTCCAAACAAAAAAAGAGTCCCCTATAATGGCACAGAATTTTGATACCCACTACTTTTTCAATATTTTTTTCTCTTCAAAGATATTAGAAATATGAATATCATGAATGCATTTTATATTGGCTTTTTTGACGTGTGGAAATCTAAGTCCCTCTTTTTTAGACTCATATTTTAAAAAAAATGTTTTTCTAATGTTTGACTTTACTTTGTTCTCTCTCTAATGAGAAAGTTGCAAGAACTTATCCCCAAAAATGCATATCTTGAACAACAAAAAAAAGATATTTTTTCCTGTAAACACTCCGAAGAAATTTTTTATCATTTTTTGAACTGAAGAAATGGAACATACCTTCGAGAAAAAACGCATAAACATGCAAGATTTAAAAATAATCCAATTAAACATATTGATGGTAATAAATATAAATCAAGTACTAAACCCAAAGGCCGCCATGGATAAGTTTGATTACATGACAGCATATTCTTTTTGCTGCTTTTCTATAAAAATATTACTGTAAAAGAGTAATATTTTTATAACACACAATTTTAAAGCAAAAAAAGATGTTTTAAAAATGCATAAAAGCAAAAAGTGACAAAAAGAAACACGTTTAATTTATAAAAAAAACAAGATTAAAATAAAAACATATCAAAACAAATTTATACCAAAAAATAAAAATAAACTTTTTTCTAATTATGACTTCTTCTTCTCTTTATTTTTGCATTTAAAACATTTTTTGCTTGAAATTCATATAGAAATAGAAAAGGCGTGGCATTTTCTTCTTTAAAAACAGAAGTTTAGAAACGCCAGACGCGACAACGGCACAACAAAAAAGAGGCAATATATTTTTTTTTGAAGTAGAAAAAATCTTGAAAATATTATTACTCTTTACTTTTTGTAATAAAAGAAAGAGACAAAGCAATAAATCTACTTTTTTTTCTTTTTTAAAAAATTGCGAGGGCAAAAGTGGAAAAGGTTAATATGTATGACGGGGGTATTAGTACAGTACAAAATAATTATTAAAGAAAAAATACATTTTTTTTTCATTCATTCTTTTGTAGGATTCAAAATTAATTAAGAAAAAAAGAGTGCTGCTATAAACAAAAGAATGTGAGTCAGGATAAAAGATGAAACAAATCCGAGGATAAATATTAAATGCAGAAAAAAAAGAGAAGTATAGCTTTGAAAGTCACTAATCTTTGAAGGAATTACTGATTGTCTAAAAAGTTAATGCAAAAAAATGAATGCCATTTTTTCTAACCATTAAAAAACATCGGAAAAGATGACATAGTTTTGGGGGCATTAAGGAAGAAGAAAAAAGGGAACGATTTTTAGCGAAAAAACATTAGTTAAAAAAAGAATGCAAATATAATATTGCTTTAATTGAAAAGGTATGACGCCAAAAAAAAGAAAGGGTATAAATTTAATTAACTATGAAAAATATTTATTCAATTATTTTCACACGTATTTAATTTTTTTAAGAATTATTACTGTGGTTAAAAAAACACAAAAGTTTTGGTTAATTTAATCAAATATATTTGATATTTTTAATGTTCAAACATTTTTATGTAAAAAAATTAAGAGCAAAAAAAGAAAAAGAATACTTCTTTTGCTTCTTCTATATTTAGAAAATAAATGTATCCAAAGAAAGACATGGAGAAGAAAAAAAACATGGTAAACGTAATTAATTCAAATTTCAATTGGTTAACTTTGTGAAATGGCGAGTGCAAATTGTTTTATTCCAGATGGATTTTTTTCTTTTTCTTTTGTTTGAAACAAAAAGAAACGAATAAAATAGAAAAAAGAGTAAAAAGCAATGATTGCAAAAAAAATATGTTTATCAGATATATTTTAAAGCAAATTAATTTCAACTTTTATTTTAAGCTTTCCGGTGAAAAAAAATCCAATAATCATATTAAATTCTTTGAGGTTACCTAAACAAAAATGTTGGCGTAATATGTTTTTTTTTTATTACTGATCAAACAAACAATGATAAGAAACATCCTTTTTTTCTATGTTCTTTATTGCTGTCTTTACAGTCCATTTTTTGATATTAAAAGTTTAAAAAGAAAAGTGTTAAAAAAATGAAACACCAATTTCCTTAAATTTAATTCAATTTTTTAAAATTTCTTTTGGAATTTGTTCATACGTTTTTCTTTTTTCAAATAATTTTATTCAAGTTTTTTATTTCAATGAATTTAGATAACTTTATATAAAGAAAAAAATCGAGGAATATAAAAAAGGAACGATCCCTTGCAACTCTGTAAAAATGATAAAGAAAAGAAAAGAAGCCATGTACAAAAAAAAGAAGATATAGAAAAAAAATATTCAAATATAAAAATTACTCGAAAAAAATTAAAACAGGGAAACATAGTAAAGGCAACTTGTGGTGGTGGTTTTTTAGAAATTTTTTTTCTATCTATTTATAATATAAAAATTTGTTTTAAAATTTGAATTTAAATACAATATAAAAAAAGGCTAGGCTAAAAAAACGGAAAAAAAGAAAGAAACAAAATCTTTCATTTAAAATAAAACTTTTAGAGTTCAGATTTTGCGGACTAGAAAAAATAAAACAAAAGCAAACAAATTAAAATGGTAAATATAGTAAGTTATAATTGCATCTGATAATAAAAAAGAATATTAATATAAAAATTTAACAAGCATTTCATTTTTTAAAAAAAATTTAAACGTATTTTTTCTTTTAAAAAGGCACATTTGCGATTCAATTTCGAGTTGTATATAAAAAAAAGGAAAAAACAAATAAAAAAAAGAGAGCATCGAATGAATTGCGGCAGTAAAAATTGCCAGTGGTAATTTTATAAAAAAAAGCAAGATAGATGGGTATCGAACAAAATAATCTTTTAGAAATTTGACCACATTGGTTTACGAATCCATCGTAAACGAAGACCACTGTTTGTACGAATTCGAATTGATGCAGCTTCAGCAGCTCGAACACTGTCTTTAACTGATTGCATAAGATTTTGAGCATTGAGGACAAGATTTTGCATGGCTTCTTCATCTTCTTCGGTGCCTAAATTTAATAAAAATATTTTAATTATTTTTTATATTAATAAAAAGCACAGCAGTCTCAAAAAAATAAGGTCTAGTTTTTATAATAAAAATAAAAATAATTTAGAATAAGTTTTAAATCACGTCTGTTATTTTTTAAAAATTAATTAAATTAAAATCAATATCGTTTATTGGCTTTAATTATTTAAAAATTAGTTAAACTCAAAATAAGGTTTTAAATTTATTAGGTTTTAGTTTGTTATTATTTCAAAAGTTAGAATTTTTACACTCTTAAAATTTAAAAATTATTTACCGTCCATCGGCTGTCCATATGGACCGATGACCACTGAAAATTTTTTATTTTAATTAAAATGCATTTTTTATTTTTGTTTTTTTTATGTAATATTTTAAACTAAAGCAGCAAAAGCTTATAAAGAAATTTCAACAAACCTTGAGATCCCAACATTGTAGCTTTAACTGTGGAAAGAATTTTAAGTTGTGTTGCAATTGTTGGAATACGTTCAACAACTTGCAATAAAGCCTAAAAAGTTTAAGGAGCAATGAGTTGCATAATCTTTTAGAAGCATGAAAAACATACTGTACGCATTTTAACATCAGTACATTGACGAGCCAATTGTACGGCAAGGCGTGTAACTTCTTCACTTGAATCTGCGATAGCTTTTGCGCAATCAATAAGATCTTTCTTTGTTCCACCTTCACCACGAACAAGTTGTGAAAGGCGAGCCATAAGAATTGCCATACGTTTTGCAGCTGCAACAATTTCGTTTTCTTGTGAAGACCATTGTCGGACTTCCTAAAAATTTAAAAAAATTATATTTATCTAATAACTTTTGAATATTACTTGATGAAGACTATGTGCAGCAGAAAGAATTGGCTGTGAAGAGGCTTGAGGTAATGGATATCTTTCCCAGAATGCACGAGTTTCTTCTTCTTCATCAACCTCTGGTGGTGGAGGCGGTCGAGGAGGTGGACTAATTTCAACTGGTGGTGGAGGTCTTGGTGGTGCAGGAATTTCCTCACGAATAAGCATACGATGATGCACAACTGGTGGCGATGGAGCTTTTGCTGCAACACTTTCAACTAAACTTTGGGCACTTTGATAATGATTTGGTGCAGCAGCTTGAGCAGAATGATGATCTTCATAATTTCGTCGTTGGAACGGTGATGATTGATGTTGTGGTGGTGGGGCATGATGATGTTGATTTACAGATGGTAAACCAGCAATGGCATCTCCAACTTGCCGAACAGATGAAAGAAGATGATCATTTGCTCCGCGCCAATTATCGGCATTATCACGATCTCGGGGATTTACAGCAACTTGTTTTGCATGATTAACCATAGGAGGAATTGCTGAAAACATTGATAAAAATTTTCTTGGAGCGTTTCGAAGGCTTTTTAATCGTGAATGCCGAGGAGGCGATCTTTGCCCAAGTGGTGGTGAGGGCGAATCTGTCTCACTTAAAGAGCGCTCTAAAGTTTCGAGAGACAGCTTGAAAGAGATACGCTAAAAAATATTTTTGAAGGTTAACGAGGGCGGATATTTTTTGATATATCATATTTCAAATTACGCGATAGCCAAAAATAGATTGTTCGTATTGGAATGAAACAACGAATAAAAAGAACATAAATTTAAAGCAGAAATCTTTGGTAAATCAAAGGTAAAAGTCATCTTTAGAGCACACATGCATTGCCGCAAAAAATTTTAAAAGCCAAAATGTATTCAAAAAAAGAAGGTTCATGCGCCAATGAAATGAATGCACTTCAGCATCTCAACAAACATTCCGTCTTTGCATTCACCAACAAAAAAGCATTTTTTTCCTGTTGCTGCTTCCGTCATTAACAGGAGGTCGAGACAAGGAAAAGCAGCAGCAGCATAAAAAGAAGAAGAAAAGTAACATGGGTTTGCGCAAAGATTCATTCCTCGGGTTTTTTTTTATATATTTCAGGAGGGGGCGAATAATGTGCGCAAGGCTAGCTCATCAGGTACCTATGCTGCTTTTTTATCCTTAAAGCAACAACGAATTGTTGTTTATTTGCTGAGGAAGTTCCTTCGATACAAATTTTTTTTTCAACTTTTTTATAAAAAATATATAAAAGAAAAAAGTTTAAGAATAACGTTAAATGTGAAAAAAAGCTACATATTGAGGGAGGTTTTTTTGCCCAATCAAAAAATTATTATGTTTTTTTGCTTCCAAAAGCTAACAGCATAAAAAAAATAAATAAGGGTAAAACAACTATTTTTTACTTTTTTTATTAAGCCAGTATCGCGCAGATCAGCCTCTCACGATCAAAAAAAGAAAGAAATGACATGCATATGTAACACTTACCGGAATGCAACGAAGAAGCAGCTTCATTAACTCGTTGAACAAATGAAGGTTCTTCACTATTATCTGCTTCATTCTTTGCAGCCATAATAACTCTGTTACCAAGTCGAGCAATTTGTGAGGTATTATCAACCATTCTTTGTGATTCATTATCACGAATAGCATCTTCACATCTATCAGTATATCTGCGCATAGCCTAAAAGTGATAAATTTCTTATTAAATGCAAATTATAATTTGAATATTTTTTTTACTAACTGTTTCACTGGCACGAACAAAGTCACCAGTATCAATGGCATCATCAACATAGCTTCGAAGACGGGTAAGTGCATCAGCATATTCTTTACGAAGATTTTCGAAATGCTGACTGGCATAATCAGTATCATTATTAAGTCTAATTTTACCAGCTTTAATAACTTGTGGTGTCATGTTTTTAACTTGATTTGTAACTTCAACAAGTCCTTCAATGACCTTCTTATCACGTGAAGGGCCACATTTTGCAACAAGTGTACCAGTGTTTGTCCAGCGATTACTATGTTCTTGTAAATTGGAAGCACGATCTTCAAAGTTTCCATTACGATTTGGCATTCCATTTGGTGCATAAACGGCATCAACGAAAAGTTTTAATGGAGTTGTAATATCAGCAAAGTCTTCAACAACCTTATCGGTGAGGACACGCTTCATAAAATCGGCAAGTTCACGAAGTTTGTTACGTAATTGTGAACGGATGGCATTTGCTTCAGGACTATTGCCCAAACCGCGACGTTCCAAATCAGCAAGTTGATTGGCAAGGCGATCAATATCAGAACAAAGATTCAAAAGTTGATTACGTTCATGTGGTGGAAGTTGACTTGCCAATTGACGGGCTTCATCAACCATTGATTTAATAGCTTGAAGGCCTTGTCCTCCATCATCAACACCTGGATTATCGAGCCAACGCAGAGCTTGCTCCAATTTTCCACTTGCTGTATGAGCTGGATGTGCACCACCAGTTCGTTGAGCATTGATTAAAGCATGTGGCAATACACCTTGACTTTCTTTGGTACCAACAAGAGATTTAAGTTTTTGTGCACAGCTTTGAGCAAGGCCTTGATTATCATATCTGCCAGAATTACGAAGTTCACAGATTGAATCAGTAAGAGATTGAATTTCAGAAATAGCATGTCTAATTGCAAATTGATCTTCCGGTAAAGATCGAGATGCAATCTTTTCTGAATATTCCAAAATTCGACGAATTGCTTTTTCTCCAACAGCTCCTGGACGTCCACGTGGATCACCAAGCCAATCAAGGGCTGCAGTGAGTAAACTTTGGGCAGCACTAAGAGCTTTTCGCATTACTGTAACATTATCTGAATCCCATTCATCTTCATCGTATGTTGTAAGTTGAAGAACACGAATAATTTCATTAACTTCATCAGTCATTCGTTGGGCAAGATAATTTCTATTTTCTGCAGCTTCAGGTAATCCATGTTGACGATCTTCATTAATTTGAACAAAAATTTTCATTGCACAAACAAGAATTGGTGATAGGGTTTTAACGGCATCCATACAACGAACAAGAATTTCACGATGAACTTGATGTGTAAGTTCTAATACACGACTTTCAATATCTTTTGACATTCTTGTTAACCATGGAGTAATATCTCGTACAAATTGACTTAAATCATCCATTGTTTCAATAACTTCAGTAACAGTTAAATAATCCAAAACTTTTCGGCAACCACGAATAATTTTTCTTACTTCTGATTCATCAAAGCAAAGAAGAAGGGCAGAAGTACCTTGAAGAATACCACGTGAGCCATCAATTAACTTTTTTCTTGCAGGACTTGAATATGGATCACCTTTTAACATATGACATGCATCTTCAAGTAATCTGCATGAAACTTCAACACGTTGAAGAGCTGGTGGCATATCTTGCTGTAGAATTCTATCATCTGATGAATGGCAAGTATCATATCCAACCTATATGGAAATTTTTTGTTTTATTTTTATAACAATAAAAACAAACTTTAATAAGATTATCAACTGCCGTTGAAACAAGACCAATTGGTCTGGTAAGATCTGGCATGGCGTTTCCATCTTCTGCTTCTTCATGAAGAATAACCAACCGGGAAACCTAAAATTTTTTAAATTTATTCATCTTTAATAATTTTTTATTAGAAAGATAGAAGAAGTAAAAGAATAAAAAAAGAGTGAAAAAAAGAGAATGTTAACGAAAACGTTAATTTTTGTAAGCGAAAGCCTAAGCATTGTTAATTTTTTTGGGCACATTTAATTTTACATACACAGCCATGGGGGCCTTTAGGCATTAAAATTTGACAAACAGGACAATCATCAACGGTAACCCTTTGACGAATTGTATCAGGATAAATAAATTCAGATTGTGCAAGGGATTTTCGACTTGATGCACGTGATAATGTGCCATTATTAAGATGAATTGTTGGAGTACTTATTGCTGCCATTGATGATAAATGTCCAGGTAGAGTTAACATTGGCATTGATGGTGCATGAAGGCGTGCTTCAGATAGCGATGAAATGGCTCTTGGAGTGCCAGGTCCGCTAAGTACATTTGATGTTGCACCACCGCCAACATTATCAGGACGATTACGTTGTGCAAAATTTTCAGCAACAGATATTGCAAGATGCAGCTAAAGCAAAAAGAAAGCACATAAATTGGACAAACACAATAGACAAAAAACAAAACAATGACAACAAGAAACAATTAAGGCATAACTAAATAGTGACGTTTAAAATACAATATGCTTGAATAATTTTACAATGAATTTAGACAAGTATTAAACATAAATGTAAATTTTGCTTTTACGTCAAAAATCTGGTGTTTTTTAAATCCTAAAATTATGCCATGACAGTAATTGCTCTTTTTCTGCTTCCCTAAATTATTTCTGATGCAAAAAAAGCTGTGTTAAAAATGTTAAAGCGTCAAACAACAAAGCGTTATAAATCACTTTCTATCTTCTTCTTTTTTTCTTCGTATTGAAAGGTCACAAACGGTCAATTTTATGCACCTGTTGCATTTTATCTTTAAGCAATTACTCAAAAAGCTGTTTACAAGAAACGAAAAAAGACGAAAAATTTGAAAAAAGATATTTTTACCTCATTTTCAACTCTTTTAATAGCTTTTTTAGCTTTTGCTAAACAAATTCTACAAAGTAAAGCATCAACACTATCATATGTAACTTTTTTAATTCCATAACACTGGCACATTATTTTTTTGATAAAAAAAAGAAGAAGAGCAAGAAATTGATAGAAAAATATAAATAAATATGAGATGCGCGACAATGAAAGACGAAGGTTTCTTGTGTTCAAAAAAAAATAAAGCCGGAATAAGAAACGGGTCTTGTAATCGGATTTAGCGCAAGTCGAGAAAATAACTATTTTAAATGAAAGTTTTTACACTACTGCTTGTTTGTCTTTGTCCGTGATTTCTAATAACCTCATGTGCATTAACTTCTCTTTTCTTTTTGCTGATATGCAACTTTTTTGTTAAAAATTAACTTCAAAAAAATGTGTTTAATATTTTTTTAGTTCTTTCATTAATCATAATTTTTGAGCAATTGGTTTCAAAGAAAACATTTTATAGACAGCAACAGGTGACCGTTCTTGACCTTTAAATGTTAAAAAAAAAGTTTATTGAACCCGTTCAAAAAAAAATGTTTTTGACTTAAATAAAAATTCTTTGATCTATCACAAAAATATATTTCCCTTGAAAAAAGAGAAACATTCACTTGCAATTGTAGAAAGCAAAAAAAAATGTTGTTGCTACTCTTCAATGGACGATGCTTTATCTCTTTCTCTCTCTCTCCTGTTGTCCTGCCGTTTTTTACTTTCTTTTTTACATCCCTGCTATTTTTGCTCTAAATTTATCCAAGACAATTTTTCTTTTTTCACTCACACTTATACGCAGTAAAGTTTTTGCGCTTTTTTGATTTTTTTATGTTGTACGCACTAAAGAAATCTTTTTTATCCCCTACTGCAGAAGAAGAAGAAGAAGAAGATAGAGAGAGATAATGCACTTTTGGATCAACAAAATGCAAAAGAGAGAGAAAGAGAAAAACAGCGATCGGACAAATGCAAGTAAGCAAGCACTTCCACTCCAAAGAAAGCCGGACCCCCTACACCCACATTTTTTTCTCTACTTTTTTCTTGCTTAAACTTGAAGCATACTTTAAGGATGCTTTTTAGAATTTTTTAGAGACGTTTTGTAACCATTAAAAAACGAGAGTAAAAGAAAAAATAAAAAGTTATTCTTGATCGATTTGAAAAACACTTTCATGAAAAACTCAATTATCACTTGAAAAAAATATAAAAAAAGAAAGAAAATGCATTTTTAGATAGTACTGAATTTTCGTCGTCATTAAAATAAAAAGAATTTTTGTATTTTTTTTGTTTCTTCTTCGAAAATGTTATGACCAAAATCATAATGATAAAAAAAACATTGCAAATGCAGCAATAAAAAAATATTCAGCAGCAAAAAAGTTTGTTTTAGTTTTTTAACATTTTGAAAAAAAAGAAAAAACTATAGAAATACAAAAATTTTCATTTTAAAATTAACAATCAATGAAAAACTAAAGTTTCTATAGAAAAAAATGAAAAAAATTTGTAAATCTAATTTAATACGGAAAAAAAGCATTAAATTTAGTGGACAATAAACAAAAACTGGACAAATAAAAACAAACAAACAACGATGAAAAAAGCGTTTTTTCAAAAAAAAAACAGTGTAAATTTTAATGAAATGTAACTAAAAAAATGAAGACAGAAATGGCTTTAAAAGCAAAAAATAAGAAAAAATTTTGCAAAAGCGTTTTACAAAATAAGCATAAAAAAAGATTAGAGATAAAAAAAGAATTATTTTCACCAACCTGTTGAGCTACAGGCTCCAAAATATTTTCAATTGTTTTTGTATGAAAAACCGGCATTTTAAATTTATTTTAATGATAATAAAATTGAGCAAAAAAATTTGTAATCAACTACTTTCTTTTTTAATATATTTAAATGAATAAAAACAATCACCACATATCACAAAATTCTTTAAAAAATATTAATAATTGTTGGGATTTTTGGAGAAATAATAAATTGAAAAATTATTAAGATGATGTTAATCTTCTCCAACAATGGCAGTGATGGGGCTTTTTTTCAATTCAAAAAAGATATATCCACGCAAATGTGGATTGATCCGGATAAAAAAATATATATGCTTGATTGGATTGGCTCTTTTCCAGACGTCGGCTCTTGATGAAAGTATTGAGCAGCAGCAGAGAGATAGAAGAAAAAAAAATCAAGGAGGGCAAGCAAGGCGAGAAGCAGTCTTTTTGTCGACAATGCTCTCGTTGCACCACTTGCTTCTTCAGCAACAACGACGACGACTCTCTTGTTGCGGCTCGCTTAGGCTGTTGTTGCTGCCGCTGGCGGGTCCGATACAACCACAGGCAGGCAAGACAAAGTAGTAGTAGAAGATGATGATGAAGAAGAAGAAAAAAAACAGATTGCTCGGAGGCTGTTCTGAGACAACTGCAAAAAGGGGAAGAAAGAAAGAACACACCAACAACAAAAGATGCTCGTTGCTCGCTTAGTTGGTAGTTAGTAGCTTTCTTTTTTGTTGTTTGCAGCAATGACGGCAAAAAAAATAATATGAAGGCGAAGAGAAGCGGCGACAATAATAGTAGCGGCGTTGCTTTTTCCTTCCTTACAACCTGCGATCCTGGAGATAAAATAAGGCGGTACCTTTTTTTATATATATTTTATTTTTACATGCACTATTTCGTTGTTCAAGTTCGCGAGAAATTGTTGGTAACGCGGCTGCTGCTGCTACTACTGCAATTTCTTTTCTTTTTTTTCTTTTTTTTTGTTTGGTGGATAAATGTTCGATGATGGCTGCCTTGACTTTTTGTTGATTTCCGCTTTGTTTGTCCAGTGAAAATAACAACCTGAGTTTCGGGGTCTAACAAGGTGTGTACTTTCCCTACAAAGTAGTAACATTAAAATTTTTTTGCTTCTTTTAAAAAACATTTTTTAAAAGTTTGTAAAAGTTAAAGCCAGAAGAAAAGAAATAGAATCAATGTTGAAAAAAAAATTTCAATGCAAAAAAATTATTTGATTCACGCAATGTTTTCTTTTCAAATCTTGTAAAAGCTTGTCAAGAATTCGAAAGTGTAAAAAAGCGTTTTAAATCAAAAAATCAAAAAAAAAGTTTACGTTAGCCGGGGAAAAAAGAGTGTGTAAAAAAAAGGAAGGGGTCAAATGAGTCATAGATATTGATATGATAAGGAAACAGTCTAGAAAGAAAGAAAAAAGCATTGACATTTTTCATGCAAAGAAAATTTTAAAGCAAATATTGATGAAAAAAAAAGAAATTTTGATAGGGCATTCTTCCGGTTATAAAATTGATTTCAAGTTTACGTTTTGAAAAAAATTGAAAGAAAAAAAGTGCGCGAAAGAACGTTTACAAACGCTTGGGCATCAGCTTTTAGCGCGTCTTGTCCAGCTGCTGCTGGGAAGGGGGGTTTTTTGAAAGTGAAACGAGTCGTTGTCGTGCGCAATAATCAAAAAGAAAAGAAAGTGACACACACGTCAAATATAGCCGCCATTTTCTTTTTCATTGAAACCAAGCCTTTGGGCAGCAGGAAAACTTCTTTTTGATCAAGTCTCCCCGAAAATTTAAAAAAAGTCAAAACAATAACAAACAAAAACCGTTTAAGCGGAAATTGATGGGAAACAAATAAACGGAAAGTGCTTTGTTTCCTTCCTTTATTGCCAAATTTTTTTAAAGTCTTTTAACAAAAAAAAAGTGTTTGGTCAAAATATGTTGAAATTATTTTTGGTCAAAAAATTTGAGGCGGAAAAACACGAGTGAATGCAAGGTCAACTTTGATGCGGTTAAAAAAAGAACCCGGTGTTGCGCCAAAAAATCCGTTAATAAAAAAGTGTATGTATGCGTGTATATATGGCAACATGAATTGTATTGTCAAAAAAAATGTATTTTTTTGAAAGTATTTTACGGACAATCGGGACTCATATAAATTCCGATAAACTTTTTTTTTCTTTTTCTGTTGTTTTTTTTGATAGAGCGTACAAAAAAAGGCTTTTACTTTTGTGTAATTTCTTTTACTTTGTTTTTCTTTCAAATTTTCTTTAATGATTTTAATAGGGCTTAATTTGGGAGGTAATAATAATACCTGTCAAGGACAAAATCATTTCTATAATATTATAATTTTTAAATATGTTTAACCATGAATAATTTTTTAAAAGAAAAAATTGAAAAAAATAAGCGAATATTTAAGAATAAATGGATTCCAAAAACCGGAATTTTGGAAGAAAAAATGAATCATCAAAAGAGATTTTTTTGGGATGGGATTAAAAGTAAAAACTGATTGATAACTTTATTTCTATTTTACAATTATCTAGTTTAAGGAAATTTTTTTGTTGAAACATTTCTTCTTCTTTTATTTCAAAATTTTGAATGATTTGTAAAGAATTGCTTTTTTATTATTATTTTCTGATAACTTTTTTTTTAAAAAGCTGTTGCTGTTGTTGTTGATATTGTCAATCTAAAGAGTTTATCTTTTGGATCAAAAAAAGTGCGAAGGCGTCACACACCTACGTCGACGTCGACACTTTTTCATTGTTTTCTTTTTCTGTCAATCGATTCCAGAACCAACAAAAACCAATAAATTGATGATTGCCATTGGCAGATATGCTGATGAACATAAAGACAACAATCTTAAAAATAAAATATATAGAATGCATTGACTTAAAAGAGAGACAAAAAAAAGAGGGACAGCTGCAAAGGGGAAAATATCTCACAAAAAACCATTCACTGATTTGCCAGCCAAGAAGTAAAAAAAGAGTGGATATAGAATGTTGAGCCCATGTTGTCTACCGCCTCCACAAAACATTCATTTAAGATGAGATTGATGCAAGAAAGGAAGAAAATGGGGAAAAAAAAGCAAGACCCTCCTGGGCAGCAACATTTTTCAATGTGCCCACTCATTTGAGGTGCAAAACTTTCAAAGGGAAAAAAGGATTTAAAATTATTTGAAAATAAAAAGACATAATTTAATTTCATTGAAAGATAAATAAAACAAAAAAAAGTAAAAATGAATGATTTATGAAAAACAAAGATTTATATTTTTAACAGTAATTACTAATACAAAAAGATAGAAGTTAAATAAGTAAATGCATATTAAATTGGGACTGATGGGTTAGAGATTTCAAAAGCATTTTAAGAGGAATTTTTTTGTTACCGTCTCCAAAAGGCAATAATTTTATTACAGATTATTACCGTTTATGAAAAGTTAGTTGAAGCTGCTGCTGCATCAGATCCATTTGGCGGCAAATATAAGGAAAATTTGAAAAATGGCATTTCTGGATCAATTAGAAATGGAAAACACCTTTTTACTTCATCATTTATTATCAAAGTAATATCTCAAAAGTAAACTAGCATTTTGTACATAAAATTATATTTTACAGAATCCAATTGAATTCCCTAAACAGCAAAATAATAAGATACCGCCACCTAAAGTATCCAAATTTTAAAATTTAATAAACTTTACTGAATCTCGATGAAGAAATCTGTTATTTTATTCTATTGGGGGCCATCTTAAAATAATAAAAAAAGGGAGAAATTAGGAAAATCCAAAAAAATCAAAGGAGAATTTTGCCCTATTCCTGTCCAGCTAGGTTGCATGTATTATAGAATTAATTCTTTGAGCTAGTTTGCATAAAGTTCATATTTTTTTGCCAAAAATTTGGATTTTTAACTTTTGGCTGTTTTAGGCCAAAACTTTTGACGATTTTTTAGAGAATCCCGTTTTTCTGTATTTGAGTTCAAATCTTTGGCGAAACGTGTCATAATAATTTTGGCGAAAATAATATTTTTGGAATTTTATTGTTCAAGATTTTCAATATTCATTGCTTTATACTGTTATTATTATTATTTATAACATGGAAGCAAATGATGATACATTTACACGATTATTTATTGGTGGGGTTGACATGGATGATGATTTTAACAGCGAAGAAGAAAATGAAGAAGTTTGTTATTTTATTTTATTATGAAGCAATTAATAAATTATATAATATAGTTATCTCAACGTTTATCAGGAGCCAATGGATATTTGAGCGATGAAGCATCTGAAGTATTAACGGAGAATGATGGTTTGTTAAAATCAGTTGAATTTTTTCCAAAGTATAACAATGTTTTATCTTTAATTGATAAAGCCGATAATATTTGCAAACAAGTATGCCTTTTTTTGAATCTATTTTTTAATTTAATATTTTTTTAGGTTCAAACTTTGATGGAATGTTTGGAGGCTTTAAAAGATGATTCAACACTTATTTCTTTATCGCAAAAATTAGAAAATGATAAAGTTCAGATTACTGTGACTTCAAAAATACCCCTGGATTTGGGAAAGCCTACTTTGTTGCTTGTATCATCAAAGTATTGTTTTTTTTTCTATTGATTTAAATCTGAAGAAATAATTTTTTTTAGTCAACATGGAATTTCTACATTTACAACACCAATTTCATTTTCTAAAACTTCTAGAAGAAGTATTCATTTTACACAACCACCAAATTATCAAAATCTTGAAAGTGCTTATCTAATTTTTTCATTCAATCTAAATAAAAATCAATATTCTTTGGCAAAAGAAGTATATGAAGAATGTAAAACATATGTTTATGATGTAGAAATGGATCAATCACCTGCTATTGAATCTTCTTCAAGTAATGATAATTACAAAAAAAATGAATCAAATCATAAAACTGAAAATTGTCCTTCATATTTAGTTGGTGATTTTGAAGGAGAAAATCTAAAACTTGCTGATATTTTTAACGAAAATGGTGATTCAACAAGTAATAATGGTGATTTTGATAATGCCGCATCATCTGAAAGTGAAGATGAAATAGGTGAATTTAAACAAGTTATTACTTATAAATTAAAAATACATGTTAATTGATTTTTTTTGTTTTTTATTAGATACAATTTTTAATACTCTTTCGATTGCTTAATCAATAAATTTGGAAGCAGTCTTTATCCGTTTAACTTTTAAGTATAAATCATAATATTATTTGTGATATACGTTTCAGTTACTCTAAAAGTAAAAAAGTAGGTAAAGAAATAAAAAAGCTTTAAAGTTGTTTGTTTAATAAAAAATGGATAAATATTATTAAAATATAAATAATCTTGTTAAAAATTTGATTCAAATATCTTTTAGGTGCACTTGTTAATTACTGTACTTTGTGCAATATTTGAATCATTTGTTTTTATTCATTTATTAAAAAAAACAAAATATATAGTTCTAAAAAAATAAAGTTACAAAATTGTTTGAAAAAGTTGTTAGATAATAAACAACTATTTTTTCGATTATATCTGAAGGTATTTGTAGGCTATAAAACTAACAAAATTTTAGTTTTTATATTTCTATTGATTGTTTTATGATTTTTTTGAAACTGTCGATTCTGTTACAATGAGTTTATTTTCATTCATTTAAAGACCTCCGAAATTTCGATATTATGCTTTAAATTAAAACTGTCTTAAAAAAAGGGAACAAAAAAGACTAAACTGTTTTTTCAAACTTATAAATTAATTCATTTGCAAATTAATTAGTTTATGTGATTCTTTGTTTTTTATGCTTAATTTTCTATTCTTTTTGAGTAATTTATTTCATGATTTTTTTCTTTTTTTTAAATGACACATTTATTATGAAATCTTATTTTTGCATTCAATGGCACAAACCACAAAATAAAAATTCATGTTTCAAATGTACTCTAATAAATTTTTTTTCTCGGAATACATGAAAAAAATGATTGTCCGTCTCATGTTTTTCTCCCTCAGAAATTTTAAACTTATGAGTAAAACCAAAATTTATGAGTATCAAAATAAAAGTGAGTCGATAAAAATCTATTTTGATAGCAAAAAAAAAGTGGTTCGGTTTTTAAAAAGCATGAGATGTTTTTGTAATTTTTTTGTGAAACATAGTCTGAGACTGAGAGAAAAGAATGCTAGACATTCATTTTTTTACTCAATCATGAGTGAATTCAAAAACACCAATAATCAAATAGCATCCAAACAAACATATTTTTGTAAGCATTTGGAAGAAAAAAGTGGGAAAAACGAACGGAAGGAGGAGTCAATTTTTAACCGTATAAAAAAGGGAAGAATTAAACGGTTGTCAAAAATAAGATTGCGTGTATAATTTCTTTGCTGCACCTGAAAAATTCGGGAGAAAAAACAAAGAAGACGTTGAATTTCTTTTTTTGTTTAATAATTATATGAGTTTTTCATATACTGTAATTTCACGTTTACACTTTTAGGCGTCTGAATATGAAAGCAATTAAATGTCTTGTCGTTGGTGATGGTGAAGTCGGTAAAACGTGTTCATTAATCAGTTATACGGCAAATTGTTTCCCTCGTGAATATATTCCAACAGTTTTTGACAATTTATGTGTCAATGTTATGGTTGATGGTAATCCAGTTAATCTTGGATTAATGGATACTGCTGGTCAAGAAGATTATGATCGACTTCGTGCATTAAGTTATCCACAAACTGATTGTTTCTTATTGTGTTTTTCACTTGTAAATCCGGCATCATTTGAAAATATTCGTGCAAAATGGTATCCAGAAATTTCCCATTACTGTCCCCATACTCCAATTATTCTCGTTGGTATGTTTCTTTCATTATTTAACCACATTTTTCTTATTACCATAATTTTAAGGTAATAAATTGGATTTGCGTGGTGATCAAATTACTGTAGATAAACTTCGTGAACGTCGACTTGCACCAATTTCAACTGCACAAGGACTTCAAATGGCTCGTAAAATCAAAGCAAGCAAATATATGGAATGTTCTGCGCTTAGTCAAGTTGGTTTAAAACAAGTTTTTGATGAAGCCATTCGAGCCGTCCTTTATCCTCCACAAGTTAAAACTAAAAAAAGTTGTTCCATTCTTTAAATGTTTTTTTAATTTTTTTTTATTTTGATATGTTTTTATGATTTTTATATTATTGTTATATGTTGATACTCCTTTTTTATAGAGTCCAAACTTTTTATGCATATCTTTTTTCATCCATTTTTTATATGAATACATTTCTTTCCTTTTAGCGTACTTTTGTTTCTCTTCTGTTTTTAGTATTTCAAAACTGATTCCGTAATAAACTGTATACATAATCCTAAGAATTTTTTTAAAAGTTTATGAATTGTTACATTATTCCGTTTGTAAAATTTTTTGTTATTGGAAATATAATTCGAAAAAAGCAATGTTAAGTTAGCTTTTTAAATTTTTTCTGAAATTTTTAAACGCTATCAATCTTTTTTCAAAAAGTGACTTTTTTGTAGCTATCTCAAAAGTTTGAAAACATTTTTGATTTTTGACTTCGAAAAATTTAGAGAACAGATTATCTAATTTCTTTAAAATTTTAATGGTATGTCAAGAAAAAAAGGATTTTAAAATTAATTCTCTTACAAATTACTCAAAAAGCGTCACCCAAAAACAGAAAAAATGATGTTTTTTCAACTTTTTTCACAATGAATTAACAAATTTAAATATTTCATTAACTCTTAAAAATGTTAATTAAATCTTTTACTATTCATAATTTTTCCTATCTTCAAATATAATTACTTCTGCACTTAAAATATTGTTGCATCGTTCTTATTACTTCACCACAAAATATGATTGCAAAAAATTTCCCTGCTAGCCAAAACCCTTTCCATTATGGCTGAATCATAACAAGATATGTTGTTACATTTTTTCATTCAAAAACTTAATCTTGGATTATGAAATACTGCTGGTCAAGATGATTATGATAAATTGGATTATTAAGTTATCGGGATACGCATGATTTTCTTCTATGTTTTTCAATTGTTGATCATCCATCTTTTGAAAAAATTCGAACCAAATGGTATCCAAAAGTTTCACATTATAGCCCCATACTCCTGTTATTCTTGTCGTTATGTTACTTTTTTCAAAATAAATGCCTTATAATGAAAAAGATCATTCTCTTAGGAGGTGTTATCTCAGATCGTTCCCTTCACCACCCTCCGACGCTCTTTTTGAAAAACATTTCTTAACGCGAAATAAATAAATGAAAAAATTGCAGCATAAATTTTTTTTTGTATATTTTTTGGTTTTGTAAGGGAAAAGAATTATATTCTAAAAATTTTATATTTAAGTATTATTTTCATAAATGTTGAGATTATTTCATACTACAGCAATAAGGCGAGGGCCACCTATTAAAGCAAAACTTGAAAATGCCGTAACATATTATGAAGGTTTAATTGGTTTAGCTGATGTTAAACAAGCACAAACTGATGTTATGAAGGTAATACTTTTTTTAAATTTTTTATTTAAAATACGGTTATATTTTAGTGTGAAGAAAATTTAAGTCAAGCTCAACTTCTACGTCGTGATAAACAAATTGGTTTAAAACAAATTCAAACACGTATTAAAGATATTCATGCTGAATTGGATAGAACGGCGAGAGGTGATGATCGGTATTTACATTTATTAACAGAAGAACATGCAGCAATTAAAAAAGAACAAAGTTTACTTGGTGAATTTGAAGCTATCGAAAA
Source organism: Panagrolaimus sp. PS1159 (assembly GCA_963922195.1). Classification (NCBI taxonomy): domain Eukaryota; kingdom Metazoa; phylum Nematoda; class Chromadorea; order Rhabditida; family Panagrolaimidae; genus Panagrolaimus; species Panagrolaimus sp. PS1159. The sequence continues at coordinate 4,453,754 of CAWUHW010000002.1, forward strand.
TGCTGAACGTGAAGCATTCCGTACTTTATCAAATAAAGTAAAATGATAAAATTTTTATTATGTGTATTACTGTATTCAAAAATCTTAAGGTTCGATGGAGTCATGAAAAAGAACGTGAATATGGTGAACGAACAAAATATTGGTCAATTTCAGCTTCTTTAATCGGTGCAATATTAGGCATTTTTGGTACTTCAATTGCAAATGAACTTCGAATGCGACATATACGCGATATGCTTCCAACATCACAAGAAGTTCGACCATTATTACAAAAAATTACAGATTTAATTCATCAGGAGCAACAACAGGTATGAATTTTTAAAGATATTTTTGAATTAATATTATATTAGATATTACAGGTTACACAATTTGTAGCTGATATGAAAGATGTATTACGACTTGATTCACCAGAACTTGCAAAATTAAATATTAAAAAGGCTGATGGAGGCGAAGGAGAAGTTGTAAATGTTATTAAAGAACAGGTATGTTTTTGAACTTTTATAATGTTGTGATAAATAATTTTCAGTTCAATGGTTTAACGAATCAATTAAAAGAGCTTAAACGGCTTGTTGCACTTGAACAAGCTTTAAATGCAGATCCAAATGCTGTGGTTTATGTTGGTGATGATATGGAAGATTTATTGAAGAAAACAGAAAAGAATCTCGAATCAAAAATGAAGCTTCAAACATTGGTAACTGTTGTAGTGGCTTATGCAGTACTTGGTGTTGCTGCACCTTTACTTTATTTGTGGCTAAGCAATCAATAGATCTCAGGTTTATATAGGATGTATGTAGAAAGTACTCAACTTTATGTATTATGTCTGAAGAATTTATTGAAAGTTATATAAACAGAAATATGTAATTTTTTTATATTGTTTTTTCGATGTTTACTTTTCAAAAATTCTACAGGCTACTGTAATGAAGAGTATAGGAAATTTTTTATTGCTTTGATTACAGGTAAATTAATTATCTTTTATGCTCAAATTTTATTTCTTTTTGTCAATACTTTATAAAAAGTAAAAATTTTTGAAAATATCAATCATTTGAAGAATTTAATAATAATAAATAACAAAAAATATTGATTACATTTATGTAATCAGTCAGTCACTAAAACTTCATCAATTGTTTTTCGAACAATATCTTCAACGTACTCGGCAATTGGATCAGCGCTATCAACTTCAGAATGCTTTGATTCAGTTGTTTCAGATTCATCTTCACTTCCAGAGGGACATGGTGACATTTTAAATGATTTTATTTGATCTTCTGGCATTTCAAGCTTTAGTGAATCCAATCCAGTATCTGCTGCTTCACGCAATGAATCAAATGCACTATTTGAACCTGATCGAGCTAAAGATGGTGAACCAGGGGTTGGAATTGCTCGAATAGCTCCAAATGAAACGCGACGTCCACGATTTTTGTGAACATTGAGATGGCTTTGACTTCCATGTTGCTGCATTGAATTATCTGATTTTCCTTGAGGTATTTCAGACGTAGTAATTTGGGGGGATACAGCATTTCGATGTTCATCAAGATTTAAATAAAGATCCCAAAAATCTGATAATGTATGCGGTTCAAAACCTAAAAACATTTATTTTACTGTATTATTTTTAAAAATAATAGTTTAAAATTACAGTAACCATTTCAAAAAGAAATTACCTGAGAAAGCTTGCGTCAATGCCAAAGCATAAATGATATCACCAACTTTAAATTTAACTGAATGAACGCGTTCAAGAGCTCCTAAAGTTTGCACAGCATCTAATGAACGGGCATTAAGTTCTGAGGCAGTTTCAGTTTTTGTGGCTTCAAAAAATATGTCACCAATAAAAACAATGTTAAGCTAAAAAAAAGTGTTACCGTATTAATTCCATGTTTTTTAAAACAGATATTTTAAAACTTACAACATAAGGCAGGGCAGGATATTCTTCAAGTGAGTCAATAATGACTCTAAGAATTTTTGCTAAATAAGGCCATACACTTTTAAATGGAGTTTGCGCACCTTCATCTGATACTTCATCTTTATCAATTCTACCACTGACTTCAAGAGTATTTGAATTTATTCGAACTACCGTAATTTTAATTAAATCTTCTCGTAACAATATTCCATTTGTCCTTAAAAAATATTTTAAACTTTTTATTTATTTTATTTTTTTGATACCATTGATAGCTGTATTCCCATTTTCGGCAATCTTTAGAATTTAAAGTTAATTTTCGAAAAATTTTTTCCAAAAGTGTTCCAGCTGGAAATGTAAGCTTAAAAGAAACTTGAATTTCTGCTTCCCGTGGATAATTTGTCCAATGTAATGCTGGAGGCTTTGAAAATTGTTTCTCTTGTTCCAAAGAGCTTAAATCTTGAATTCGCATTAAACCCGAAATTGAAAAATAATCTTTGATTCTAGTCTAAAATTAAAAGCATTTTTTATTCATAAAAAATTATTCTTTTTTATTTTAATTCCCCACAGGCAATTCAAGGTCATCAAAATCAATGAGAGCATATTTTGGTGGAGTTGGAGAAGTCCAACGGTCAATTCTTTCCAAAGCTTCCCGTCTTGCAATACTTTCACCCAATTTCCTGAAAAAATTAATATTGAAAGAATTTTGAGTTTCATTTTTCTGTGAAAAAAAATTAATTATAAAAAAGTCAACGTTAATGAAAAAAACTTTTTCCAGTTTTGACATTTTTCAGAAAAAAAATTAATTACCTGACTTTTTCAAATTGAAATGTCCATTCTGAACGCCAATCTTCATGTGCCGTTTCAACTAAATTTTGCAGCTCTTTTTGATCCTCATTTGTGCTGTCTTTTTTGATAACCAAAATCCGACCATTGTTATCCTAAAAATACTACTGTAATCCTTATAAATTATAAAAAAATGATGTCAACAAACCATTGACATAATATGCCTTGAAACATCCATAATTGCTTCTTGAACTTTTTTATCCCAATCTCTTCCAACAAGGATAATAAAATGTTCACCAGGACCACATAAATATCTTTCGTCAAGACTTCCAGCAATAAACACTGCTGTATTACTGTCATTTTTATTTCCATTTACTGTTACCGAATCCCCAGGAACACTTGGTTGATTATCACCAAGTGGGCTACTTTGTATTAAAAGTCTAAGGCGTTCCAATAAATTATCATTTTCGCTAATTATATACATTTCTTTATTACTAAAAAAAGTCTTTATAAACATGTTTTAATTTTTATCCAACAATAATAAACATGCATATTTTTTTGGAAAAAAAGAGTTTTTTTTTTCAAAAATTCATGTTTTGGTATTATTTGAAACGTCACGAAAAAACTGAAAACTAACAATTCATAAGATTAAACGGAGGCAAAATGAGAAAAAGCCAGAACCAAAATAATAATAAAAAAAGAACTATGACAGACAATACGTTGTCCTACAAAATGTAAATTGCAGTCCGTGCTGTGAACAAAAAAAAGAAATATGAAAGAAGCATGTTCACTTTTTTTTCACTTTTTGCAGATTGTCAAAAGCAGAACTCCTAAAAAAAGTATTTTTTCAAGTGGCAATCAAATAGCCAAAAAAAGCTTGCATGCTCAAGAGGGCAAAAGGCGAGAGAAGATAGTTTTTTTCAAAGCATGAAGGCAATCTTCAAATATCAAATTACGAGTGATTTTTTTTCGTCTACTTCCTTAAGAATTCATTTATAGAGTTTTTTAAAAAAAAAGTATAAAAATAAACTCAAATGTTTTTTCTAAAATAAAAAATAGAGTGAAGAAAGGGAAATAACATTGACCATCGTAATTGCCGTGAAGAAAAAAAAGTTAAATCTAAAAAAGAGAAAAAAAAAGTAAAAAAGCACAGCTTGTTTTAGTTTTGTTTTAGAAAAAAAACGACAAATTTTTTATGTCCTGAAAAGGCCAATATACAGTTTTGTTCAAAGGCAATAAAAAGAAAAATGACAACGATTTTTTTTTGGTTGTCTGTTTCGCATATATGATTTTAATAAAAAAAAATGTGGTGTTAATGCATTCTCTCTTTTTTTAGTAGAGGGCTATTTAGGAAACAGAGAGGGCTTTTAATAGCCGTTAATTCTAACAATAATATAAAAAAAATAATTTTAAAAATGAATATTAAGAAGTATAACAATATTTTGATATGAATTTTTTTATGGGGGAAATAAAAAAATGAAATTGGAAAACATGTGAAAAAACAATTGTAAATGATTGAAGAAAAAATAGAAAAAAAAGAAGAAAATTGGTATTAAAAATGAAAAATTCTTTTTTTCTGTCTAAAGTCAAAAATGAAAATTGGTTTTTCTTCGAATTTTGTTTTTATATTAAATGAGGCCAGAAAAGAAAATAAGTTCTTTTTTTTGCTGAAATTTAAAATTTATTGCGCAGGCTGAAAAAAAAGTTGGCAAAAAAAGGAGTAAAAAAATAAAAGTAGGCGAGCTATGATTGCCATTTTTTCTTCAAAGTGTTGCCTTTTTTTAACGAGAAAGCAGCTCTTCTTAAAAAAAGTTAGTTGCGCTTTTTAAGAAAGTAAAGAAAAAGAAGAAAGCTGTGTCTTTTAGTAGTATTTTGCCGTTTATGTAACTTTTTTATAGCTTAAAACTTTAGAAGAATATGCATTTGAATAAGCAAAAAAAAGTCATATCTCAATAGAAAATAAGGAGAAGAAGAAAAAAAGGGGAAAAAACATTTCAAGAGGGTTTTTTGCCTTTCTTCAAAATAATATAAATATATTTTTTTGGAAATGGCAGTCCATCCCTAAGAGAATGAAAAAGAAGAAGAAACCAAAGCAAAAGATGATGAATTTGTGTAAAATGAGTAAAAGTGAAATAAAACAAAAAAAGAATATATATATATATATATATATATATATATATATATATATATATATATATATATATACACATATATATATATCAAGCTTCAGTAACTTTTGATAAACTTAAATTCAATTTTGGGAAAAACACAAAAAAAAATTTTGCAATAAAAAAAGAAAGGGAGGCAAAAAGTTGACATTACTTTCCAAAAAATAAACAAATTCTTCTTTTCCTTTTTAACGGAATAAAGACTTTTTTTTAAAAAGAAGAAGCCATTGACCCGTTAGTAAACGTTAAATTATATAAATAAAAAGTGAAAGTTAAACAGGCATGAGACAACTTTTAAATGGCATAAATAAACTTTTTTTCATTTACTTACAAGAAACCTGTCATTTATAGCAAAAAAGCATCAATCAAGCTGTCTTTCACTTTTTTTTCGCCAAAAAATGTAGGAAGGGTTATTTCTTGGGGCATCGGCGTCTATGACAAATAAAAATGTTTTCAACAAACAAACAAAAAAAATTTAAATAACGCTTCTACCCTTCTTATACTGCTCACTTTTTTTGGATGCATTTTCTTTTTTACATTTTTTTCCACGCTTAAATTTGAGAAAAAATGACACGCAAAAAAAGGAAGAAGAAAGAGAAAAAGAATGTTGTTACCAAGTCTAACTTTCATCAAAAATCTAAATTGGCCCTTGCGCTTTGCCTTAAAAGGGTTGTTTGCAGTTGTTGCGTGAATTTTTGGAATTGGTTTGCGGCATTTTATTTTCTCTCTTTTTTTCTCTCTCTTTTTTTTAATGAATAAAAACAAATATACACCACTTTTCAACAACGGAAAACATTTTTACTTTTTATATTTGCATCTTTTTTTCGAATTCAATCATTGCTTTCTTTCTTTCTAAAACTATGTTCCAAATTACAAATTCTTGCGTTCCATTTTTTTCTTTTTATTAATAATAAAATTTGAACTTTTACAAGTGTTTGAAATATAAAATACAATTAGTTCTTAATTTAAACAACATTGTATTTGACTACAACACCTTTTTTATGTTCTTTTGTTGCCTTCTTTTCTTTGCAAAAATATAAACAAGCAAAAAAGGCTTTTGACGCCCGAATAAACTAATTCAAACGAAAAAATAAACATAAATTTCATTAGCATTACTGTAACAACATTTGCTAGGAAAGGGCAATTTTCATTTTTCCTATAAATTAAAGACTTAAAGTTACATCGGTATACGGTAAAATGAATTTTTTTAAACATTTCAAATTCTGAAAGCTGTCAAAAATGGAAATGCTAAATTAAAACTTAGAGCTTTAAATTTTGCAAAGTTGATAAAAGAATAGTTGAGATAAGTCATTATTTATGTATAGCGCCGGTCTTGGCGAAACGTGTAACAACCGTTTATTTAGTTTTGTTGTGTTGAGTTTTTATAAAATCATCAGTTGATTCATTTGTTCGGCTGATGGATGCCGGTTTTGGATTGCTCCGTATTTATTTTATTGTGTTGTGTTAATAAAGTTGTTTGATTTAATAACTTTTATTGGATATTTTATTGGTTTGGTAGAAATTGCTGTTGCTGATTGCTGGCTTTGGTAAGTTTCTTTACGGGTTTTTATTATATTTTTGGGGAGTTATATCTTTTTGGGTTAGATTTGATCCAAGTGTTAGAGTTATAATCTCTATTACCGATGTCTGGAGCTAAATACCCCAAGTTGGAGGGCCCGCGCCGTCATCCTGATTCTTCTGATAAAAGGTATACCACCTTTCTTGATGAAAGTCATGGATGCGTTGGAGAAATATGCAGCCGATTGAATGAAAATGTATATGGATTAAAGGATATACATGGAGTATATACCGATACATATGGATTGAATGAAGATATATATGGATTGAAGAATATATATGGATTATATACCAACACATATGGATTGAAAAAAGATAATAATGGAAAGGATAATGAAGATAAATCTGCAAAGCGACCAAAAGGTGTAAGACTTGTTGAAGGTGATGCGGATAATGCTTATGGTGATTGTAAAGGTGGTTCACGAATTGTTGATTTTCCACAACAAAGTGACACAGATATATATGATAAAGCTATTTTTGTTAATTGTAAAGCTGGTGGTACTATTGTTGAACAACCACAACAATATGAGCCAAATAAAATTAAAGTTAAATCTGGTAGTAAAGGTAATACTGGTGATATTTTTATTGGTACGCTTTCTGATTTTGAAGATTATGCTCAACCACTTGTTGCACATACACAACAAGATGGATCGGGTCATGTTACAGAAGAGAATGGAAATCCAAATGAAGAGTTTAATGTTAATCAGGAACAAGTACCTGAAGGAGTTAAACGTGCTCGTGATATTGTGCATCATGCTGAAGAACTGTATGAATCTCTTAGCTCAGCTATAAAAGGTGCAAATGATAAGCTTAAAGCATTAAATAATCCTCGTTCTGTTGTTTCGGATGATTTGATTGATGATCTTCGAAAAATGCTTACCCATCGTGTAAGATTTCTATACGGTAGCATTGAAAATAGAGAAAATGTTCTTGAAACTTTGCGGGAAAGGGAAGCTGAAGCACAAGCAACGATTGCTGAACTTCAGGAAGAGCTTGATCAAGTTTCTAATGCACAAAAGACGGGATTAAGCGATAGCATTAAGAAAGAACTTAATGATTTGGGATGTGCAGATGTTGAAGATATGATTTATAAATTTTTACTTTTACAAGATCGTGTACAAGTTATTGAAAGAAGTTTTAAGGAATCGACAGTATCTCGTGGAACATCCCGTGTTTCACTTTCTGAAGAAGATAAAGGTCGTAAAGCAAAAGCGATTGCACAACCAAGGTCAAGTCAATCAATTTCTGTTAATTCAAAAGAAGTTACTGTTCCTACACCTAAAGTATTGCTTCCAATGCCGGAAAAGTTTACTGGTAAATCAAGAAAGGATCTTGAACGATTTTTCAAGTTGTATGAAGCTAGTACAACAAGCACAGGCTGGGGTGATGAAGAAAGAGCAATATACTTAGGGAGCTATGTTCCAAATCTCCTTGTATATCATGATAATTTAAGAGAAAGAGGAGCAACTTATCCTCAAATGAAACGTGAATTGCTTGGTGCAATGGGCTCTGATGGTACTATTTCAACGTTTTATTTGCGCACTGAACTTGATAGGATTAAAAAGCCACCAAATAAACTTTATAAATCTTTATTTGATGAGGTTGAATTACGTGTAACAGAAGCATTTGGTAATGATGTTGATGCACGTGAAAATGAATTGAAGAAAATCTTGCTTCGGTTAACAGAGGAAGATTCAGATCCTGTTTACCGTAGTATCGTTCTTTCGAATGTTACTGCAAGTTACTATCAACTAAAAGAGCTTGTATTAGGTCTTGAATCTTCACAAGTATTCAGAAATAAAGGTGATAAAGCTGAGGTTAAAACTTCGAGCAATACAAAGATGCCCTTTTATAAAAATCGATCAGATAATCATGTAAATGCTGGAGGTTATCAAGGGAGATCAGATAGTCGTGAAAAGGTTGATGAAAAAGCAAATCCTCGGGGGTTTGGTGAATCACAACAACAACGAGAATGGAATCCAAATCGTGCTGGTAATGGAGGTTATGAGAAACATTCTTATCATCCACCAGTTGTTAGAAGTTGCTTCATTTGCAATAAACAAGGACATATTGCAACAGATTGTACAGAAAGGAAAACTGGACATTCTAATGTTGTAGATCTTGAAGATGTAAAGTTGTATGTTTCTGGCATTACTGAAATTGGTAATGTTGGAGTTGAAACGAATAATGTTGAAAGTGAACCAATGTTTGGAAAACAAGCTGTATTGGATGTATGGCTTGATGGTGTAAAAACTAAAGTTCTAATGGATTCGGGTGCAAGCACCTCAGTGATCAAAGATACTGTAGTTGGTCATATTCTTCGAGCACGTGATAAAGATGGAAGCTCAATTGTCCAATTACCTCAAGAAAGTTATGTTCATAAAAGACTTCTTGGTGCTGATGGAAATCCGTTGATGGTAGTAAATTGTATTAGGATTCCAATTGCTTGGGGAACAGGTCCTACAAAATTTGCAAAATTTTTTGTTGTTAAAGGTTTACAGCAAAATGCATTAATTGGTACCAATGTTATTCAAGGTGATGATAATTGGATTAATGCTTTGACTTTCTCCTTGAAAAGAAAAGAAGTAAATGTTGCTCATTTAGGAGTTGTCTGGGAAAGTCAAGAACAAGCACCACGTGTTGAACAGGTTGGTCATAAAGTTTATGCAGAAACTACAGATATAACACCTCGTACAGAAGCGTTTGCAAAGGTAAAAACTCCAAGAATTGGTAGTACATCAGTTATTGAAGTTAAAAAGGATACATTAGAAACTGCTGATTTAAGTGGGACACATGATGGTACTGCAGTGGAACATAAAAAGGCTGTTATAAAATCAAAGGATAAATGTTTATTTGAAGTTAAAGCTGAAGAGCAAAACATTAGTAATTCTGTTGAAGCCCATCCAAAAACACCATTTGGATGCGAAACTGTTGTTATTGGTGGAAAGAATGCCGAAAAATTTGCTCGAGCAAATGGCCTTAAACATTGGACTTTAAAAGCTTTGAATGATTATCGCATTCACTATAAAGCTATATTTGGAATTGCTGTTAAGCGATTGATATATTTCCCCAGTGGAGAAATCTTCTTTCGTCGTGAAGTTAAATTTGATTCTATTGTTAATCGTGAAGTTAAACCTCTTTCTATTGTTAATCGTGAAAGTAAATTTGATTGTATTGTAAATTGTTTATTAAATGATGTGAATCGAATGTGTGAATTCAATAATATGGAAGTGATCGTGCTACCAATATTTCGCCATTATGGATACGCAAAACTTAGTGAACAACTTATGTCGTGGTACAACGAATGGAATCCTCCTCTTGTTGGAAATAAAGAAGCTATGAAACTAAAATTCTTCAAGTGCATGAAAGCAACTCTTGGGCAAGATTCAACTACTCAATTCGTTGATGGCCAGGGAATTATTACAAATGAAGGAGTTCGAGCTCTTGGTGAATACATTGAAAACCTTGGTTACTCATTCAAAAATCGGGTCAATGTTATTGTGGAAAGAAATAAGAATGCTCCACATCATGCTGAATCGTCAAATCGTGCTTCAAACGCTCAATTGTTTGCAAGTCATCGAAATTTTCAATCAAATGATCGACGTCGAAAATGGTCTTCAAAGCCGCCTTTCAATTATCAAATTCGTGAAAGACGTCAAAATGGTCAAAAAGAATTTCGTGGATGCCGCTCATTCAATAATGGTCCAAAAGAAATTTGGGGAAAAATTCAAAATGGTCAAGAAGAAGTTCGTGTAAAGCCGCCGTATTATGGTCGTCGAATCTTCTATGGTCGTGGAAATGCTCAAGCTCGTGGAAACACTCATGCTCGTGGAAATTCTAATGGTCCTGAAACTCGTGATCGCCGACAAAATCAATTATCGGGGACGATAATTCGAGGGGGAAGGGGCAAGTTGAGATAAGTCATTATTTATGTATAGCGCCGGTCTTGGCGAAACGTGTAACAACCGTTTATTTAGTTTTGTTGTGTTGAGTTTTTATAAAATCATCAGTTGATTCATTTGTTCGGCTGATGGATGCCGGTTTTGGATTGCTCCGTATTTATTTTATTGTGTTGTGTTAATAAAGTTGTTTGATTTAATAACTTTTATTGGATATTTTATTGGTTTGGTAGAAATTGCTGTTGCTGATTGCTGGCTTTGGTAAGTTTCTTTACGGGTTTTTATTATATTTTTGGGGAGTTATATCTTTTTGGGTTAGATTTGATCCAAGTGTTAGAGTTATAATCTCTATTACCGATGTCTGGAGCTAAATACCCCAAGTGAATGTTTAAATAATTTTCTTAACAATAAATCGTTTTAAAAAAAGACAAACAAATTAAATAAAATTATTTAATAATGAAAAAGAAAAGTTTATAAAAACGTTTCCATTAAACGCGAGTAAAAGAAATGCAAAAAGTTGCATACTTATTTGTTTTTAAATTTTCGTACATTCTATTTTCGCGTTTAAAAAACACCATCGATAATCAAGCCAAAAAATTTTTTATGTCTTCTAAAAATTGATACTTTGTCAGCGCATAATTCAGAAAAAAATTCCAAGTTTTATATAAATTTAAGCTCCAATTGTTTCAAAAAATATTAATTATCTGTGCATCGTAAATAAAAATAAACAATAGTATTTTTTTATTGTTAAAAAAAGATGTCGAAATATTAATTTTTTTGGTAACTCCGGTTTACAAACGTACTTTATATAATTTAAATTTATAAACGATACTTAAAAAATTGTTCAAAAATCTTTGTATTCTTTGTATGAAATGTTCCATATTTTTTACTTGAAACATATGTGGAATATTAAAAATTATCTACAGTTCTTTTTACACAAGCATTTGTTGCATAAAAACGGCATCATTCTTATTTATGTACATCTGCATTTTTTTGGTCAAATTGCATCATTCTTACAAATGTGCGTCGTTTGGGCAAAAGACGAAAAATGAAGATAGCTTTTTTAGTCTAAAAAATCATTATTTATTTTTCTTGTTAGGGCCAGTCGTGTATTTGTTTGTACTCTGAATAAAAACGATTTACAAATACTTTAGCGGAAGAAATTTAAAATAAGTTGAATAATGTTTAATATTATTTTTTTTCGAAAATCTGCTTTTCTCACATTTTTTTAAAAATCTGACGATTTTTCTGACGGGAAGGGGTGGGGGCTTTACCTCAATCTGACGCAGTCCGATTTAGGGGCTAGGATCAGAATTTCCAAAAAAAACCCGACGTCAGATCTAAACACTTCCAAAGCTGAAATGAATTTGTAATAAATTTTTTCATATAGTTTTCTTTTAGTTTTAATCCTTTAATGCATTTACTTTCTTTATGGAGTTAACTGTTTCAGTGTTTTTTACTCATAGTCATAATTAATTGTGCTTCAAATGGCTACAAAAGATAATTTTTTGTTGTTCAAAGACAAACAAAAATGTTTCGACAATTGTCATACTGATGTTCAATATTCTGATTGGAATTTAAATCAAAATCAAAAAGGTTCAAATGTATTTCCAATTCAATCTAATAGCAAACCATATAACGATAAAAAAATTTGTAACAAATATTGTTGCAGTCCCATGATTATAAAAAAATAAATGAAAAGAGATATAAATTAAAAAAGTTATATATTTAAATATATCTTTTATTTTGTCAATTTATTCGGCATAAAATACCGTATCAAAGGACTGCAGCAACAATAAATAAAATATCAGGTTCTACATTATCTGAAATCTATGAAGGAAAAGAAAAATCACAAACCTGGAAAAAATTGTCCGTGACAGATTTGTGCTCAAACACTTTATCTCTTAATGATGAAAATGAAAAATGTTGGAAGAAGAATGCCACAAATAATAGCACCCTTTCACTTCATATTTATGCTTATGAAAATTCAAATGAAGCTTCATCTGATTCCCCTAATAAAAGTTTTCAAAAATCTTTGTTAATTCAAAAACAGAAACAAATTAATCCTGCTTCAAAATTTGCTTCACAAGTAAAACTAAAAATGAAAAAATTATTTGTTTTATTCTTATGTTTTAGAGCCCATTTGAGTTTCAAAGACAGCAAAATGATAAAGTACCTGAGCCAGAAGTGTCACAATTTAAAGCTTCCCAACGATTATTGAATTCTGAAAATACAAATAACGTTTCTCTTCAAGCTGTTCTTCTAACAATGATGTTAGAAAAGATTGTAAGCTTTTCATCTTTTATGTCTCCTCTTTTTTAACAATACCCATTTTCAGGACAATTTAAGCAATCGCATTAATGAAATGCAAATTGCATCTGGTGATATCAAAAAAGCATGTGTAAGTTTGTGTTTAAACTTTTTTCTTCTTTTTTATCATATCAAATCTTTTTTCAGGATAAACTAAATGATCGCATTAGTGCTTTTGAAGAAAAATTTGAACATGTTTTACAACATCAATCTTCTGTAAGTTTAAGGTGATGGTTGTAAAAGCTTCGAAGACTCTTGTTTTACTGTTTTTGCTTAATTTGTTGAACATTTGTTTAAAAAGTGACTAGGGATGAGGTTCTTTGTGGTGCGGTCAACAGTATTTTCAAAGTTATTTTACTTAGTTTAAACTGAAAAAATGTATACAGCGGCATTGTTGCCTGCCGCTTTTTAGTTCGACTGCTTTCCCCTTAAAGAAAATCACTTTTTTTGATTTCCCCAGTAGGGTTGTTCATTCCCCGGGGAATCCCCGTGGAATAAACAACCCTATTCCCCAGTAATAAGTACGCGGATTCGCTCTTGAAAATAAAATTTTTAAGTTTTCGCCATCTTTTTCATTTGAGATTTTATCAGTTATATATTCAACAATTTTAGGAACCCAAACAACGTACTGCAACACCGGTTGAAACAGATGAAGAAAAAGAAAATGTTTCTCAACATTTAAATAATTCGCAAACTCTTGGAAGTAAATTTGATAAAAAAGATGATGAATGGGATTGTCAAACTTGTTATGTTCGAAACCAACTCAATGATGATAATTGCGTTTCATGTGGTACTTCCAAGGATGGCAAAGAAGAAGCAACTCCTGCTCCAGCATTTAAGCCAACAACATTTTCATCTGCAAATACTTCATATAGCTTTTGCTTGAATAAATCTGCTCAAAAGTCATTACTTGGTACACCACCAACAACTATTCCAGCAGTAGCAGTTGCTCCATCTTCTGTTAAAAGTAAGTCTTCATATTTTGAAATCGTTTTTGATACTACTGTTATTTACATTTTCAGCTAAAGCTGAAACAGATAATTCAAAACCTGCTGAAACAAAAGGTTTATTTGGAGATAAACCATTTCCTCTTGCATCACCACCTCAACCAGCTGCACCATCTCCTGTTAAAAGTAAGTTTTGAAATTTTGATTTTTTAAAATCATCTTTACATATTTTCAGCTCAAGTTCAAACTGTTGATTTAAAACCTGCTGGAACAAAAAGTTTATTTGGAAATAATCTATTCTCTGTTGCACCACCACCTCAACCAGCTGTTGCTACAAGTCTCTTCGTTGCACAACCAAAAGAAATTAATTTTGGTGCAAAACCTGCAACTGATGAATTTCAACCTAAATCAATTTTTGGTGGTACTGGTTCTTCAAACAAAATTCCAATGTCATTTTCTTCATTTGCAAGTGGAACCAGCTTTTTGGATAAAAAGACCGCAGATACTCCTAATGCATCATTTGGTCCCCAAAACTCACCTGTAAGTTTTGAAATAGAAGTGATTCATTCCTTTTATAATTTTTTTTAGATTTTTGCTAAACAAAGTTCAACAGAAGAAAATGAAAATCCAGAAGAATATGTTCCAGATGCCCATTATGAACCTGTTATTCCACTTCCGGATAAAGTTGATGTTGTAACTGGTGAAGAATCTGAAGAAGTTTTATTCAAGAATCGTTGCAAACTTTACATCTTCAATTCTGAAACTAAAGAAGTTAAAGAACGTGGTGTTGGAGATTTAAAAGTTTTATATAATCCTGAAAAAAAGAATTATCGAGCTGTAATGCGCCGGGAACAAGTTCATAAAATTTGTGCCAATTTCCGTATTACAAAAGGCATGAATTTTGCTGATAAAGCTGGAACAAAAGGTTGTGGTATGTTTAGTTGCATTGTAAGTTTGAAAAAAAATTGTACTTTGAAATACATAAATATGAATTTTAGGATTTCTCTGAAAATCCACAAAAAGGAACTTCAACTCTTTTCTATGCCCGATTCCGTGAAGAAAATGTTTATGAAGAATTTAAAAAATTGTTTAATGAAATTGCTGAAGGAAATCATGTTCCATCTGGAATTCCATCAACAAATGCTGGAAAATAAAGTGCGTAAATTGTTTTTATTATTCTAAATAGTGTTTATGCATGTATTGTGTGTTATTGTATTAATAAAATTTTTATTATATTATATTTTGTTTCCTAAAAAGAAAAAACTTTTATATGTTAGCCTCAAGTATCACAACAACCACCAAAAGCCACAGCAACAGTTCCAAAATTACCGTATATTGGTGATTCAAATAATCCTTCTGTTGATGTTGAGGCTGATGAAGATTGTGGTGAAGAGAATTATGATGAGGAAACAGAAGTTTTGCTTGAAACTGATTGTAAGCTAATCCTTGGTGAAGCATATAAATCACCTTTGAGAAAAAATGTATATTTCCTGTTTAACTTTTATTTTCCAATTCTAGAATATCGTGTTTTAGAAAAATGAAAAAATTCATGAAAATGTTAAACTTGTTGTCAGGGTTGCCGATGAAGGAGTTTATAAGGTTAAATTTGAAAATGGAAAAGATGACCCAATCTTTCCACATTTTATCCAAAATAATACAAATTATAAAAAAAATGGAAAAAATATTACATTTATTACTCGAGATCATAATGTTGTACGGAAATCTGTTAAATGTGAATTTAAAGATGCTGCAACGGCACAAAAAGCTTTTGAAACTTTACAAGAATGTCTCGAATCTCCTGATTTTCAAGGAGATGATGATAATTAATTAATGTTTTTGCATTTTTCTCAAACTTTTATATTTATTTGCATTTTAATGCAAATAAATATAATTAATTAATATTTAAAAATAACACTTTTTATTTGTATTTGTGGAATTTTATATTAATGTGTATTTGTTTTATAAAATGTTTTGAATTTTTTTTTGTTTTGTTTTAAGATTTAAACATTTTTAAAATTGCTTTCATTTTTAAAAATGATTTTTTGTTGCTTTTTTCGAGTGGTTTGTCTGTGATAGTAACAGAAAAAAACAATAACTAAATTTCTGTCTTACTATCCTTCAATTAAGACAGAAATTTAGTTTTTTTTTTGTTTTTTCTTATAATTTTCTTGACACCGATTTTCGTTGATTTTGTTTTATAAGATACTATTAAAATCAGAAAAAATTCTGCATCTGATAGGCATAATAATTAAGGTGAAACTCGATGAGAAAAAAAATTTGGACGACAAAATTACGCTATTTTCATTATTTATTTATCAAATAACTTTTTTACTAATTCCTATTAATATTAAGATTCTGAATTTTTTAATTATGTTTATTGCACAACTTTGAAAAAACGGTGCTAATTATAACCAATATTCAAAATTCTATATAGATAACTAAGAAAAAAAGGTTTTTCTGTAAAAAAAGTTTTTTGTCCATCATTACGGTTGATCAAATTTAAAGACAATGTTAAAAACTATTAAATATTTGTAAAAATGGTTGAAAGATACTATATTTTATCAACAAAAAATCATTTATCGAAAAGACGAAAAAAATATCAGATCAACAATTAAAAACTATCTATTAATAATCACTATTTGTCGTTTCTGCATTAGTTGAAGAAATTTGTCCAAGAATAGCAGAAAGTTGTTCGCTGTGATGGCCAAGAGCTTGAGTAAGTTGCACAGTAATTTGATCTAAGATAGCAGCAGTTTGAGCTCGAAGTGCTTCAAGATCAGGTAATTCAGCAAGCTTTTCAATTTCTTTCATTGGGATAATACGATTATCATAAGTAACAACTAAAAATAAAAATAGAGATTTAATTTTAAAAAAATTAACAAAAACTTGCCTAAAGGAATTAAAAAATTTGTCTTTTTTGTTTGTACAATAATAGATTTGATTACATCAATATCTTTACCAAAAAGGAATACATTTTGAGCACACCATAAAGGTTCCAAAGTATTGAATGAAGTATTTTCAAATAACTTTTTTGCAATTTTATTATCAATTTCACGCAATTCTAATCCATTTAAGCGTAACCTAGAAAAAAAAAGTTTAAAAAAAATTATAATAGCAATAATAAAGGCTTACTGATTACGAGCCAACCAAAGTGTTCTTCCATTTACTGATAAAAATTGGCATACTACCATAATTCTAAATTTATGCTCTTTAATCCAACGTCTTATTTCTTTAACTTCAGCTAATTCAATTTCAGCGTAATCAGTTTCTTGACGATTTAATCTTTCAAGAACTTCTGCAAGATTACATTGCTTCGGAGTTTCAGGAAGAACGGGGGAAACGGCAGCTTCATATAATCGACGTCGATATGAACGTGGATGAGGTTTAATATATTTAGAAGATACAAAACGAATCGAAAACCTTGATGGAAGATATGAACGAGAACAGGCTAAAGATGCTAAATTCATCTAAAACCAACAGCATTAAAAAAAAGTTAAATAATTAGCAAAATATGAAAAGGCAAAAGAAACCTTTCAAAACACAATTAAAATACATTACATTCCACTTTATCTTTACAATTTATACAAGACATTTAAATCTAATAAATATTTATAATACAAAGTTGACAAAGCTAATAACAAAGTTAAAAATTAATGCCATCAGCAGTAAGGCCTTCTTCTTCAGTATGTTCAGCAACAGGCTCACCATCATTGAAAAATGAATCAGCATGCGTGCTAGCACGGCTGGCAGAAAGAGAAGTAGGTTGATCGTTAGAAGCAGGTTCTTCTTCAACTTCATTAGGAATATTTGAAATATAGGAATCAACAACAGAATTAATGCTGCCATTTTTCCCGGATTCAAGTTGAGCACCTTTATGATCATTTGAAAGTTTCAAAATAACAACAGAGTCAGGACCAAGTCTACCGTTAACTTCATCAAAACAAGAAGCTCGATTAATAGAATCATATCCTTTCATAAGATTAAAATAAAATACAAGAGGTGGAACACCGAGCAAAACTGACGATGGATGAAAAAGCATGCCAGTTGGGACATCAGAAATGATCAAATTTGGAACATCCAAGGCTTCAACATCACATCTAATTCCATTATGATGTACATTTGTAACAGTACCACGAATGTATGACTATAATTTTGTACAAATATTAGTAGTTTACAGAAAACACTCAAATACTTACATTTAAAGGCATGTAATAAACAATTACAGGAGTACCAGAACAAATATTTGAAGGATCAACTTTCATTTCTTCAGCAAATCCTGCTTTCTTATAACATCTATTAATATTTTGTTGAAGGCGCAAATATCGTAGTGAAGCAAAGACATCACGAATAGCAACATTTCCAAGATCTTCAGATGATAAAACAGTAACAAGAGTCCAAGTACCAGAATGAATCCATTTATTTGATGCCCATCCTTTAGAGCGTTCAATTTCGGCAGGAATGATTCCTCTTATAACACGATTAACAAAATCAACACCATGTGGAGAAACACCATATGCAAAGAGTTCACGTGGAATAGTATTAGGACCAGTAACCACTAAAATATATTAACATAGTGAGTAAAATATAAAGTATGTAAAAGCAAACTAACATGATCCAAAGACAGCTAAACACGGTTCTTCATCTGATAAAACATAAACTTCAACATGATCACCAATATTAAAGTTTTCAAGCTTTGGAAAAGGAGCAATATTAAGAAGCCGAGTGTCTGGCAATTGACAAGTAAGAGCAAATGCACTTTGATAATCTTCTTCAGTAAAATGCTTTTCAAGGAAAATAAGTTGTGTTTGATAAGCATCAGTAACCATACCATAATCCAAAACATGAACTTGTAGTTTATATGGAGAATTATCACGATCGATTCCAACAACTTGAACACGTACAATTTTATTCAAGGAAACTTCGAGCATAGCATAAACACCACCGATTAAGATTGCAGATTTTGGGACGAACTTGCATGTTTGACAATCATAACCAGTTTTAGCTTTTTCATCTTCTGTTTCATTAGAATAATATTTATGTATTGAACGAATCAAAGATTCTGGATCAATATTTTCTTGTTTAACAAGAACACCAAATTGTTTCTTTTCAGCATCAACATATGTTAATGTACCAATTGTACGATATGGAAAAGAAGCTTTAATTAATTCACGGGAACGAGGAGAAGCTGGAACATATTGACGTGAAAGAATTTGATGCCTAAAAGAAAAGTTAAGGTTAAAATAAACTTTTGCAAAGAAGATAAAACTTACATTACATCTTCATGATTTTCACAGCCTTTGCTATTAGCAAAAGAACATTTAGATGATGATCTTGAAACCATTTTGATCAAATCAAATATGAGTTAGTGCAACAAAAGATGTTAGTAAATGCCGGGTGAAAAGCAGATAAATGAACTGCTCAAAAATGACAGCCTTCATTTTTGGAAGCGAGAATAAGAGCTTCCTATAAGAGGAAAAAAACGGAAGCGAGAGAAACGTTCAAAAATATTGAGAGAGAAGTTTGCTATTGTTTTAGTTCAACAAAAATCTGCGTTAGCGAACAGACACAAAAGGCCAAAATGTTAAAAATGTAGAAAAAAAATTACTAAAAAATCAACAAAAAAATTTAAATATATCTTATCACATAATTTAAATGTAATAAAAAACTTTAACGATTTACAAATATGTTAAGAATATAGCGTTGAACTAACTGCCATTTTACAAAAATACGTTATCTTTCTTTAAATTTTTAACGACCGAATTACTGTATTTACTTTGAATTCTTAGAACAATGCTTGTAAAGCAAATAAAATATGCAAAACATTTTCTAAATATCGATCTTTGCAATTGACCTATCAAAGATTTTATCTATCAAGATTTATTTCATGTTACTCTTACAGTTACCCTCTGTCTCAGCAAAACTTTTTGAAAATAAAGTCACAGAAGTATGCTACATTAATATGCTTGTATCACATAAAGAAAAGGAATTACAGGAGAAATTTTATTAATTAATATAAAATAATAAACCTCATATACTATAAACTAATTCAAAATAAAATTTTTGTTAGATTTATTGCGCAGGCTTGGCTGCTTCAACTTCAATAAATTTGATCAAGTCAGCACGTTCATCAGCTTTCTTAAGACCAGCAAAGACCATTTTAGTTCCTGGGATGTATTTCTTTGGGTTTAAGAGATATTCAAAGAGAGTTTCGCGAGTCCAAACGACACCCTAAAATAAATAAAATAATTTTATATCTTCTTTTAAAAAACGTTAAATACTTACCTTGCTTTTATTTGCAGGCGAATAATCAAAGCCAGGAACGGTACCAGATTTTCGACCAATAACACCATTCAAAGTTGGACCAGTTTTTGTTGCATTTGAATCAACTACATGACATTGCAAGCAGCGTTGCTTGAAAATCTTTTTTCCTTTTTCGTAATCTCCTTCAGGAATGTCAGCCATGATGTTATTTGAAAGTACCTAAAAAAGATAATAATTAAATTTAAAAAGAAAAATGATGCAATGGTATAAAACAAACACGATCGTCAAAAAATGGAATAAAATATTGAGAAAAGTAAGAAAAAAACAACAACATATATAACAAATTTTACTCTTTGATGTATATTAGTCATGAATTTCAAAATTTCAAGACGGAACATTATTCAATGATCTTTGATTCCATAACCAGAATTTCATGTTTCTTGCAAGATATTGGTTATGGATAAAATATTGAGAAACGTTAAATTATATAAGTGATATTGCAGAAAATATCAGAATTAAAATGGTAAAATAAATTATTTTAAATAAAAACATTTTTATAAGATAAAAAAGAATGTAAAACTTAAATAAATAATTAAATTTACGGAAGAAAAAGCGTTTATCGATTACCTTTGAAGATTAGGAAACAAAATTTCAAGGAAGAAAAAAAATAGACAACGTGAAAAAATAAAAATGAGGGTACGCTTGAAATAAGAAGACAGTTGGTGATGCGCCAGACAATTTTTTTTTCTGACGTAATCCTCCAAGTCGAGAACAATCGCATAAAAAAGGTTTTTTGTATCAGGAAATCGCTTCAAGAATTTTTGGAAATAAGAAAAAGAGGGAAAAATTCGAGGGCTAAAATCTAACCGTTTTCAATTCAATAAATACATGTTAAAAGGTATTCTAAAATGCCGCTTTTGTTCAAAAAAGATTTTATAATATTTATTTAATCTAAAAAATACAATGTTGAATTTTAAGTACTGAAACAGAAATACAAAAATATCATTCGATGGATTTTATAAGTTTTTTGTGATTTTAATATTTGATAAAGCCAATATATTGGTAATACTAAATATGCCAATGATGACATAATTAATGCAAAATACTTAGAGAAAATTTTTACAAAATTATTAATTAACAGTGTTTTAACAATTGCATTACCGTAGACTTAAAACTTTATTTTTTAGTATTCTCTTTAAAATGCAAAAATTTTTTTAAAATTTTCTACCGATTTAATAAAAAGATTAAATTTAATTTTTTATCAATGCATCTTTTTCTTTTTGTTAAAGAAACATTTTTCTTGTTTGAATAAAATTTTATATTAAAACATTTTCGTATGATGCATATTTATTTTTCTATTACAGTTTTTGCGTATATTAAGTGAAAAATATCTGCATTTTAAGTGTCTCCTCCGTTTGCGGCGGCAAGAAAATGCCAAATTTTCATTCCGTTTGTTGCCTTTAAAGTTTATTTATTTTTGTATATTAATTTTTTTATTATTATTATTATGACAACTAAACCAGAAAAAAAGAAATTTAGTAAACGTCAAATAAAATTTTATGAAGCTCATGAATCTAAAACAAAGCAGATTGCGGATGATCTTCCTGATGCTGTAAATATACATTTATATCTTAATTTAAAATAATTAAAATATTATGTTTTTTAGTTACTTAATTTAATGGAAAATCATGAATTTACTGAACATCAAAAAACACAATATTCAGCAAATTATGCAAAAATCCTTGAAGAAAATGGAAAAGGTCCATTATCAATAATTGAACGAAATAATCTGATAAAATATAATTTAAAAATGTTAAAACGACTTCGAGATGAGATGTCAGAAATTCAAGGAGTATATAATATGATAAGTGATTCTATAAAATTTCGTGAAAGAATGGCATTAAATTTGGATGTTGAAAGATCAACTTTAATGGATTTACTGGGATATGGGGGACGGCATTTACCATTATGGATTGGAAAAGTTGGAGAAATGCCACCAGCTCGTGCGGGACGAATCTTAGATAATTCAATGCCAGATATTGGTGAACTTGTTGGAGCATATGCAAAAGGGATGTGGATACTAGCTGAAGTTAAGGTAAATTATTTTGTAAAAATTTATCACAATTTAATTGTTTATTTTATTAGGCAATTCCATCTGAAAAAAGGCTGATAATTCGTGATGTTGATGATGATAAAAAAATCTATTGTGAAATTATTCGTGATCATATTTTACTTCTTCCTTTATATCGTGTTGACCCAAAACGATCACCATTTGCAATTTTTGAAAAGCATAGTGTTGTTTTAGCCCTATATCCACAGACAACATGCTTTTATAAAGGAATTGTTGAAAGTCCACCCTTTTCATCTGATGATCCATATTTAATTACATTTGAAGATGAAGATTATGAAGGGGGATATGCTCCTGCAGTACATGTTCCACAAAGATATGTTTTAATGTATCGTGATCATCCTGCAACATCTTCTGAAATCAATGTTGAAGCATCTGATTCATCTGCAACAGAAGAAGATACACCAGAACCTGAACAACCATTATTACCAATACGAAGGCGATTTAAAGTTCGAGATTCTGATGAATTAACAGATGATGAAGGTGAACGGCATGAATCTTGTAGTAGCAGTCATCGAAGAAGTTCTGAAGATACAATTGAAAAAGAACAATCTGCAGGTCCATCATTTCGACGAGGTTCAACTTCTCGAAGCAATAATGCTGCTGATGATCAATATAGTGAACCAAGCTATGAATTTCCGTTTTCTAGCCCGGGTGCTGAAGATGAATCATTTGATATTGGTGATAATGATGAAGACTTTGTCCCACATTAAAAATGTTGTTTTTGTACAAAATTTATTTTTGTTTGGAAAAAATAAACAAAACATCATATTTGTTTTTGTCTTTAAAAAAATTATTTTAGTACTACCTAAAAATGGCTATTCAGATTTCATAAACAAAGAAATCTAAATATAAAAAATCAGTAAAATGTCACAGGGTTGTACCTTTTTTTGTAAAAATTACTGTTTATAAAAAAAATATTTTTCATTGAAGAACAATAAAAATAATGTTTGAATCTTTTACGTAATAATTTCCAATGGGACTAATTAATCCAAAAGGGTGTTAATATTTATATAAAAATGTGTAATACAAATATCAATATTCAAATTCCCAAAAGACTTATCCTTTGAGTGTCATATATCTCTCATAAATGTAGGCGTATAAATTTTTACCCCTATATTTTTGAAAAATTTCTCTTATTTATTTTTCATTTGAAGCTTTTATTCATTGAATAATTAAGTACTTTTATTATTATTATCCCTGTTAAAAAAAATCCAATTTAAAATAATGATTGCTTTTAAATTAGCTGTTTTATTATTATGTTTAAATATTGTTTTTGGTAAGATTAGTCTCTCATTTTGGATACTGTAATGAAAAATTTTAGCTGTAAATGAATACGGTAGTAATTCATCACCATATGAAATTATGGAATTTCAACAAAATGATAAACGTGATATTCAAGGAATTACAAGAATGCTTCGAGATCCCGGATGGCGACATATTGGACTTGGAAAACGTTCACACGGAAAAGCTTATATAGGAAAAACTTGGGCAATGGTTGGATTGGGAAGAAAATAAAAACTATTTAAAAATTATTTATCTTTATTTTTATCCTATTTTATTTTCCAATAAAACTTAACAACTGTTGTATCTAATTTATAAGCAATTATAATATTATTTTTTTAATAACCTTTGAAAGCACTTTTCCATTTTTCTTTCTTTTCACCATATTCATTTTCATCATCATCATTAACATTCAATTCATTCTTTTTTATACGGAATAATACTGTAGCTTCTTTTAATTTTGGATTCTTTTCTGATAAATGATTTATCCATGATAATGACATTGCTTCGGATTCATGTTCAAAAACAGCAAGGCCAAGAATTGTTTGATCAGCTTGTTGATGAACATTTAATTCATTAAAATCATCATGTAATTCAAAAAATTTCTTTCTTATATTCGTGACGTCATAAATATCGCGCTTTTCAATAAAATCATTATAATCTTTTTCTTCGGGCGGACCACTTAAAATAAAGTACTTAACTCGCTTCTCCATAACATAAACCAAATTTGGACCATCAACATAAAGAATTGGGGTTTCCCGCAATTGTGCAATAAGCTTTCGTTGAAGTGGAGATTGAGCGCTTACAATCCATGATACAGTTGAATCACCATCTTCAGAATTTTCTTGATTTACCTAAAAAACAAATGATATAAAAAATGTTTATCAAAACAAGGGAAAAAAAGGTAAACAAACATACTTTAAGATAGGTAAGAGAAGTACCAGGATCGCGACACATCATTTTTAGTGCAATTCTTGCAAGTTGTGTGTCATCTAGTTTTTTGTTTTCAACATCTCGACGATCCAAATATTTATTTGTATATCGTAATTTAGGCATCCAATATAGCATTCGTTTAATCTTTCGTGTTGCAAAATTCCATTCACCAAATGCATTTGCAACAATATCATGAATTTCTTTATCCGGATGTACCCCTACAAAAAAAGATAATTAGATTTATCTTCAAAGGAATAAATGCATACCATGCCATTCCATTGTATCCAAAATATTTACACAACAATGTTGTTGTAACGGAAAATGTTGAAACATTTTCTAAAAAAGTATTGAACTTGTAAATATATTTAAAAAGAATTATCACAAACTTGAAAAACATTTGTTGGAATAAGTGGACCTTTTGGAAATACATTGAGTAAATTTTTGTATGTATCCAAATCTTTGTGAAGATTAAATTCTTTTAAATATTTAACAGCGGTATTTAAGAATTCAACATGACCTGTTGCACGCATACGATTGTGCTGAAACATTGCTGAAAAAAAAGTTCACCATTAAAGAAAGGCTTAAATTGTTCTAACAAAGCTTACCAACTGCATTGTTAAAAGTTGCTTTATTTCGATCTTCTTTTGGTATTCTTTTAAATTGTTCATCAATGTGATTAAATTGGTTTGATGGAAGAGAATCGTCGTTGATAGAATATCGACGCATTGGTAATAAACGTGGAATACGACATAATAAAACTAAAAACCGAGGATGTTTATTTAAGGATTATACAAAGAAGCAATTTACATTTCTGAATCATTGAAGCAAAGAATTCTATAGAAAAGATAATATAAAACAATGACAAACAAAAATTAAGAACATTCAATTTTAAAGATGTTCAATAACTTTTTAAAGCAACTAAAAAACTTTGTTGTCAATTGAATGACAGAACGCCAAAAATTTGTTTTATCATTTTATTTTTAAATGTTTTACAGTTTAAAAAAAAATTGTGAAAAAATTTGTCAAGCAATAATTATTAACATTTTTAATTGCAATTACAGCAGTTTTTCAAATTTTTTTAAAAGTTTAAAAATACATTCGGATTCTTGTCCCCAACAAAATTTTTTCTTCTTTTTTTTAATACTTCAAAGTTGATATATATACGGTAAATTTCAAAAATATAATAAATTAATAACAAATAATATCAAAACTTTCTTCATATTGAAGCTGCTCGTGGAGTTGTTGATTCACAATCAATTTCATATTTATTAATTGTTGCAAGATTTCGTTGAAGGCCGTATTTTTTATGTTTTTGATGTTTTTTTCTTGGAACTGCTGTAATAATTTCAAGTTCTTTCAAAACGCTTACGCATTCTTCAAGAATTTGTAAAGCCTTTTCTTCATCTTCATTAAAAACAATTTCATCATCTAAAAACCAAATTCGAGTTTTATGAGACAAAAAACAAGAACTTGCCTGAACTTTTTTCTTCTTCAACAAGTGTATCATGAGTTTCATTCTTTTCTTGAATTATTTCATTATCATCATCTTTAACATAATATCGATGACTTTGTTGTTGTTGTTGTTGATAATTACTTTTATCAGTCATCATTTTAAGCCACAGATCAATTGGTCCATTTTCATCGTATCGGCCTTTAAAATGTTTTTCAAAGTCATGAGCAAATTTTACATTTTTTTCAAATTCTGATGGCTCGGATGCTTGAATAAATTGAATTTCACTTTCTTCTTCTTTATTAGAAGCATCATAATATTCTTCTTCGGTTGTTAAAGTTTTTGAAATTGGAGCATAATTTTGTAAACGTTGTGGCTGATATTGAAATTCTTCTATAAACATAAAAATATTATAGTAACAAAAATTTAAAAAGCTTACCATTTTTAAGGTAAGAATTTTCATATCCAATATTATCATTTTCAGGAAACAACAATTTTTCAAGTTTATCCATTTCTTTATAAAGTTCATTCCATGCTTCCTTATTTTTATCGTTATCATTGCCTTCTGATGTTTGAGATGATGGAGAAGTTACATGTGATGTTGATAATGCTGAAGATGATGAAGAAATATTTTGTTGCCATTTATTTCGAAGTTTCATCATTCCAATTGATTCTTCTGCTAAAGTTGGTGGTGCTTTTTCATTACTAATTTTAGATTGAGTTGAAATTGAAATTGATGAAAGAGTTTTTTGAATTGCTGCACCCGTTGCAACATCCGTTACGGCACCAGAATTACAACTTAAATGTAAAATTGAAATTCTTGGTGAATTGTTTGGAGTTGTCCAAATTGCATGATTAAGTTCATGGGAATCAAGTTTTTGTATGCTTTGAAAAACAACAAAACTAGGTGGAGATTCAATTTTATGAAAGACAGCAGCTTTGGGACGTGGTTGAATTTTTGTTGGAAGCTTTTGTTCATAATTTATCATATAAAAAGATGTATCATTTGCTTTTGGTGTCATCTTTTTTGGCTTTCTTTTTGGTGTTTCTTGTAATTGTTGCTGCTGCTGCTTTAAAGTTCCTGTATAATCTAAAATCATGAATTAAGTTACAACATTGATGGTAAAAGTATACATACATCGTTGTTGATCAAAATCTTCAGAAGCAAATTTTTGTACATTATTCCCATTTTTACCTGGTGACCAACCAATAATATCATGTTTAAAACGATTATTATTATTTTTATTTAAATATGGAGTTGGTGAATAATCAAGAGGCCTTTGAATTTCTGTAATTGTTGTACATGGAACTGTTGTTAACATCGAATCACAATCATTAATACTACTACTAAAAACCATTATCATAGATTTAAAAATTTATAAAAAGAGCTATTACTAAATCTCGAATCATGCCAACCAAAATTTTTTTATTAATGAACTTTAGTTATGGCATAGTTGTAAATTACTTACTCAATATGAAAACAAAGATCTGATTTGTTTAAATTCAATAATCGTTCGGAAGCTTTAAATTGTGACACTTCCGGCTCAAATGCTTTATCATATGACTGTCTTGGGAACTCAAATGGATTGTTTAACCAAGATTTTTGAAAATTTTTATTGAGGGCATCAGATGAAACTTCATTTAAATTTACAAAAGCTGCAATATGAAGAGAAAGAGTGCTTTTATTGATAGTTTTTAAATTATTTGCATTTTTCCATCGTTTTTTTAAATCATCATTATTATCTTCATTAAGACTTGTAAAAGAAGGGGCTTTAAAAGATTTATTCCATGATTGCAAATTTTCATTTTCTTCGTAATCATCAAATACTACAAAATATGTTGCTGCAGTCCCTCGTAACTTCATCGTTAAAGTCTTTTGATCGAAGAAAAAAAACAAATCAACATTTAAGCAACCGTTACCTTTTATACAAATTTAAAAAAATGTTTCAACATAAAATTATTGTTGCTGGATTTTTTTGAACTGCATCAGCAATTTTTTACCACAATATTTGTCATTATTGGATTTGCTAAAAGATTGAACAGGAATTAATGTTGCACATTTTTTGCTTTGATTTAAATTCAAATTGTAATATGGATTCTTGGAGGTCGTAAAACTTTGTTTATTAAATGTACATTTATTTTTTGACATCTAAAATAAATATTTTTAGATTATTAAATTTAAAAAAATGGTTGTATAAATGCAAAAAGGAGGATGTTATAGCTTCATTTGTTATGGGAATAGTAATTTCGATTATACATTCATGCTTTATTTTTCGATATCACAAAATCTAAACGGGATTTTAAAAGAGAGACGAAATAAAAATGGCGACCAGCGAATTAAAGATAAACTGATAAATAACTGATAGAAAAACGGAGAAAGAAAGAAATATTCAAAGCATTTTTATAAAAACAAACAGGAGAGAAAAGAAGGCGGGTAACAGAAGAGAAAAAAAATATAAGCTTGTTTTTGTAGACTGTGGCAAAGAACACTTTTTTCCTTTTCTCCTCTTGTCATTTCTTTTGTTACAGTATGAAAAATTAAATTTTTTGTTAAAAGCTAATAATCAAATCCACTAGACTCAATTTTTTATGCTGATTCTTTAGGGGAAAATGCTGAAAATGCTTTATTACTGTATGAATTATATGGATAGAAAGCGAGTTTAGTCCAATTCAGCTCTAAACTTTGTACCATTCGATGGAGGAAAAAATTTTTTTTTTAAAACGACAAACTAACTGCTTTACCAGTACTAAGAACTCAAATTTTTTCATTGTCGAACGTACTTTGCGTTTTTTTGTAATTCAGAATAATTTCAAAGTATTTATTTTTGTTTGTGTTTTTTGCTTTTTAAAAAAATTTTTATTTTTAAAATTCAACAAAATCTTGAATTCCCTTTATTTTTTCATGAGCATATACATTATATACTGTAACATGAGTGTCTCGACACGAAAACATAAATTTATTTAAAAACGGACTTCACCATTAAATTCCCCATGGTCGAAAACCTACAAAACCGCGGAATTAGCTAAAATGGAGCAAAAATGGATTTGACATAACGGATTGAAATTTCCGAAATACGGTATCGACAATATTCAAAAATTTATAAAACATCCATTACCCCTTACTATTTTACGATATTCTCCGACCCAGGGGTAAAAAAACACGGCGAATCCAATGGTGATAAGAACTAGTCTGGGAAAATTATTCTTGCCTCATTTTTATGCACATTTTTGTGGTCGATATGCCAAAAATGGGTCTTAACGCAAAAATTTCGAAACGCCGAGTCCAGATTCAGATTTCCCATAGTCGAAAACCTATAAGGGGGGGGGCAATGATAGCCAAAACTGATTTTAGATAAAGGATTCCCATCGAAAAGAAAAATAGTCTAGTTCGGCATTCTCAGCACAATAAATCCGGCATTTTGCCGAATTTCGTGTTTAAAGTATTATTTTCTAGCTTGTTAAGCGTGGCCGAAAACATGGGTAATAAAAAAAAATTTCGATTTTTTGGCGGACTTCACCATTAAATTCCCCATGGTCGAAAACCTACAAAACCAAAAAAATCTATTTGAAAAAATCGGCGGAATGCGTTTTAAACTTAATGATTTTTTTATCAAATCTTATTTCAATGCAAACGTACACAATTACACCATTTTATTACAACAAAAAGAACAATTTTTTAATTGCACTTTATTAAACAATCTTCATGAAGTTCCTTCCTCCACAAAATTTTCTTTATTACACTTTAAACCATGAAATTTTTTTGTCTCTGTTGCAAAATGTTATGATTTTTAGACAAAGTTCACAACTGATTTTTGTTCGTATTTTTTATCATTTTTAAAAAAGGTTAAAAAATTATCTCGTTTTTTCCCCATAATTACAACAGCCTTGGAGAAAAAAGTGTAAAATTTAAAAAAACTATTGGAAAATATAAAATGGATTAATTAAACAAATATTTCAATATCGGCTTTAAAAATGTTACATAACTTTTTCCCAAAAAAACAAAACAAAATATATGTTTCGCTTCAATGCTCAATTTAATAGCTCTCGTCACTTTTGTTTTATCCAATATTTTTTTATTATTTCAATGTTCCGGATTTCATTGCGCATTTATATTTTTTATTTTAAGACCACTTCTTTCTTCTTTTTCTTTTGTTTTTGTTACTGTTTTTCACGTGAATTTTTAGAGAAAGAGAATAACTTGCTTGCCGAATTTTTTACGTTTGTTTTGGGTCTTTTGTGGTAATTAATCACAATTTTGAAAAAATAAATTTTTCCCTTGTCAAAATTACTGTAATCATTAAAAAATGAATTTAAACTATAAAAATTTTTTTCTTTTACTGCAGTAAGAAAAACCGAATGATAGCTTTTACCCGTCACACTTGTGCTCATTTTTTAAGTCCATCATATTTTCTTTTTTAAAATAGTGGGGGAATTCTCATTCGGTCATATAAACCGCTTTCTCCCCCCCCTTCCAAAAAAATATATATTACAGCTTGATGCAGTTTTATTTCATTTTGTGATCATCATTATCATCATCACCGCTATCATACGCCAATTTATCAAATGTTAACGACAATTTAGATAAAAAAAATTTTTTTTCTGCGCATTTTAAAAAGATGGATTCTGTCATTTTTCGGTGTTGACGTAAAAAAAACTGAAATGAAAGAAAAGAACACAAGAGCGAATCTTTTAAGAAAAATACCTATCCATTAAAATACATCTATTACAAAAGATTTTTTTTACGAAAAAAAAATTGAACTGGAAAAAAAAGAAAGGGAGTTTTCAGTTTAAGAAAAAAGGGCAAATTTCAAATTTGACATATAAAAAAATAATAAATGTTATGGCTTTGGAAATCTGCAAAATAGAACCCTTTTTAATAAAAAAAAATGGATACATAATTTTGAAATTTTATTAAACAAAAAAGTTATATATTGATAAAATTCCATTCTCTGTTCTTTTTTATTATATTTTAGCTTTGCTCTTTTGACGTCGATCTTCTTTCGATCAAAAAAAAGAAGGAAGAACCCCACCCCATATGAAAGACTGACCTTCCATGATTATTTTTTTTTCATTTTTCTTTAAAGATCCGCCCTCAAAAACTAATTTACAAAAAAGTGTGTGCTTTCAAAAATTGTACTTATTTGGGATTTATAAACGTGAACCTTGCTTCAGTGTAGAATCTTTTTTTAAGATCATTGATGATAGTGTCTGAAAGAAGAAAGAGTCTTTTTTTCAATCTGCTTGTCAACATTTTATCCCTTGTTTATTTAAATATTTCATTCTTCTATTTTTTCTTTGCGCGTCAAAGACTAAAGATGATTGTTGTTTTTCTTCCTTTGCGTCCTTTCTGCTCTGAAATGGCACCGGCAAAAAAAAGAGCGCAATTTCAAAATTCTTTTTTTTAGTGTTGCTATTTTGATGCTTTATTTTTTTTTGCTTTTTCTGTCTCGTAGCTATTGGAGCAGTGTGTCCGTGTGAGTAAGCAGTATTTTTTTTCTCTCTCCTGCTTCTTTGGCTTGTCCAGAAGCTTCGATGTTTTTCACGAAATTTGAAGCAAATAAAAATGGTCGGGCAAAAGATCTTTTGAGTGCGGAAGAACTGAAAATCTGTTGTGTGTTTTTTCGAAATATTTTTAGCACCAAAGATTTTTGCAAGTTTAAGAGGCGAAGTGGTGTGTTTTTTTATTTCTGAATTTAAGCATTAAAGCACAACGATGTCACGGTCTCAAAAGCTTTGTTTGTGGTGGTGGTGGACTTGCGCATAAAAAAGAAAAAAACAACACGCCCCATAGAAACCCAAACATATTTTTTGAAAGTACTTAAAGCCCCATTTTGATGTTCATTTTTGCCTGTTTATTTTGTTGTTTTTTGTTCGCTCTTGCAATTTTTTGTTGCAAAAAACACAAACAAAAGAAGATCAAGAAGAAGAAGAACAAAATCAACTGCTGTTCCCTTTCAAGTTTTTAATCTCCCTTCGAGTAAATCTTCTCCCGCCCATTTTCTTTCCCTGAAGCAATGAATTTTCAAAGGTTGTTCTTTGATAATAAAAAAAAGAAACCCCCCTTTTTTCCGACGATTTGTCTCTCAGCTATATTATTTCCTAATCCCTAATCATTAAAAAATACGTTGAACACACAGAAACCACTTTTATCTTTCCCCCTTTCTTTTTTTTTGTTTATATAATTTTAGCCTTTAAAGTTTTGATCGAAACCTTTTTTTTGATCAATTGCGATAAATTATTTTGTCGTTAAAAAAATAAGAAATATGATACTTGCGTGATTTTTTTTCTATCGTGATTAAATAAATTTAAAGGCGTTACTTGTTTTATCAACTTTTTAAAAAAAATTGTGTTGAACTTCTGATTAAGAAATTAAGCCGTTTAATAATTTTTTAGAGACAAAAAAAAGGAAAAACAAGAAATTATTTATTATCTGTGAATCGGGTATATTGTTTTGTTGACAGCAAATCTTCTGCCTCCCCGATTACAGCTAATTTCTACCATATATATTTTTGTTACAAAAACGGAGAAAAAAAGAGGAGGGAAGAAAAGACTATAAATTTTCTTTTTTTTTTTTTCTTTTTTTTCAAATTCAACATTTCAACATCTTTGGTGTCTGTTTTTTTATATATATCTGAATAAACAAGTGGTTGGGAGGGATAAAACCTTTCTTCATTTTTGTTAGACATCACATTTTTTGAACGGTTAAAAAAAAGCAGCAACAGCTTTTATAATATTTTCTTCTTTATTATTTCTACTTATATTTTGTGCCATTTTTTTAAACAAGTGATCGAAAAATGAGTGAAGCCGAATTAATTAATTTTCAAAATGATACTGGTGTCACTGCGTAAGTCTAACTTTTTTTACAGTATCTCATGTTTTTTCGAAAAAAATTCCCTAAAAAAACTTGTTCTATTAAATTTTGCTTTTTTTGAAAAAAAAATGAAACGTAAGCTTCGACAATTATTTTTGCATCTGCCACACTAGTGTATGCTTCATTCTTTTTTTCTTCCTTCTTTTTTTTGTTTTTGTTCTTTAAGCAAGAGAACGCTAAGCACTCTACTCGCCTTTGGTCATTGAACATAAAACATTTTTTTTGAAGCAAACAAAGCTTGCATATGTGTGTCTTGCCACCCGCGTTTATCCGAAAAAAAAGTTGTTTTTTGTTTGCTTCAAAAAATAGAATTTCTTTCGAAACAACAACATTTGCCATTATATATTTTTTATATTTGGTATATGCAAAAAAGGCAATTTTTGGCATAATTCAAAAAAAAACATAAAAACATTTAATGCATTAATTTTTTTCATCTTTTTTACATTTTTTGTACAAATAACATTTTTTATTAAATTTATATGACTAATAATTTTCGTTCAATAGTTTAAAATCAAAAAAATAATCATTCATTTTTCGAGAAAAAAACAAAGAAAAAACTGTTCAAAAAAGTAACCGCCAAAGACGAGAACAAATTATGATTTGTTTCAGCGAAGAACATTGTCTCATATTTTTTTCCGGTCTCTTTTGCTCTATAAACTTTTCTTTTTGTGTATTGCTTTAGTTAATGATTATTCATTAAAAGCTTGTACACAAAAATATATAAAAAAAAGTTTTTTTTTGCTCCGTTAAATAAAACAAAAAAACATATTTGTTCTCGACAACATAATAATAACATCTTTGTTTTTTTTACGCTAGCACGATATTTTCATTTGAAGAAGCAAAGCATATAATTGACATCATTTATTTGATTTCCCTCCCTAAAAAAATTTTTTTATCAGTTGTGTTTTTTAAACATGAAAAACATTGTCTTAAAAGAAGTTTGTATAAATACCTTCTTTTAAGACCACCAAATTCACACTTCTTTTTTTTGGGAAGAGATTTGCTTGAAAAAAATATGTTTATTGAAACGTAAAAAATTTGCTGATGTTTACCTAATTTTTCTCCTTATTTATATTTGGTCTTTAAAAATCAGCTTTTTTATAAATTGTTGTTTTTCTTTTTCCATATTAATATTGCTACTGTGTCAATCATATTAAAAAAAGATGATTTGATTAACACTACAAAAAAAGTCCCCTTTAGCAATATTTTATATGTCATATTTTTATCCTTTTTCGGCAAAGTGAAAAAAGCCTTTATTTTCCATTTTTTACCCTAAAATTTTTCTTTGAAAAATTTTACGCGATTAAAATATTTCTTTCGGTTTTAAAAGCTTTCGCTTTTTCTTTTAATGAAAATGATGAAAAAAACGTAAATACTAATGCAATTTTATTTTTTAAAGCTTTCTCACTTTTCTCGACACACACGCACAAACAACAAACTTTTGTTGTTTTTTCTTCTCTGCTTTTGTTTTTTTCAACAATAAACGTTTTGTAAACAACAAATATGACTCTTGTGGATCTTATTTTTGGTACCAGGTTAGCAAAAAATTTGTGCTTCTTTCCCTCAAAGGCAAATGCAAAAATAAAGCTTAAAAAATTAAAATGGTTTTTTCCTAAAATTAAAAAGATAAAAATGATGAAAAAGAAAAATTAAATCAAAAATAACTAAAATTTTTTTAGTGAAGAAGAATCCCTCACATTTCTCAATGTTCTTTCCATAACTGCAATTATCACAACAGTATCACTTTTCTTTTGTGGAATGTAAGTTCTTTTTTATCAGTACTCAATTAAAATGATATTAAATTAAAATGCAATTATTTTAGTCCAATTTGTATTGAAATTTTCCGTCGCAAAAGTACCAATGAAATTAGTGGCTTTCCATTTATTATGGGATTATTAGGGTAAGAAAAAAAAATTATTTGAAAACATTTAAATAATCCATATTTCTTTTTATAGAGGAGCTTTTTGGTTACGATATGGATTTTTAAAAGATGATCGTACAATGATTACTGTAAATGCAGTTGGCGTTACACTTATGTTTATTTATACAATTTTTTACATTTATTTCTCAAAAGAAAAAGGATTTGTTTTATTGCAATTCTTTACTGTTATTGGCCTTGTTGGAATTATGGCAATATTGGTACAAATTTATGGTTGGGCAATAATTAATTTTCTTGGTTTTGTATGCATGAGCTTTAACATTGTAAATTTTGGTGCACCATTAGCTGGAATGGTAAATATCTTTGAAAATTAAAAAAAAAGGTTTAAAAAAATGAAATTTTTTAGAGAGTTGTTTTACGTAAAAAATGCTGTGATTCATTACCTTTACCACTTTGTACAGCAAATCTTCTTGTTTCATCCCAATGGTTTGTATATGGTTTCCTTGTCAGCGATATTTATATCATTGTAAGTAAAATTGAAAAATCTTTTTAAAATTTTATTTTAGTAAATTTTAGATTCCAAATGGTGCTGGAGTATTTCTTGCAATTGTACAATTATCACTTTTCCTTATCTTCCCACGTAAAGTTGGAGGAAATGCTCCATTGAGCTGCTTATTCAATAGTGAACGCCGAAATAAAAAGAATAAGCCACAAGATATTGAAAGTGGAATTGTTGAAAAGAAGGGCGCATTACCACCTGCTAATATGGGCCTTGAAGGTGCAAATTGGGATAAACAAAATATCTTTGATCGTCCCTTGTCTTCTGTTCGGTTAGTCCACTAACATGGAAACTTTTTTTTTCTGTTTTTTAACCCCTTTTTCTGTATTTCTAGTTCCCCAAGAAAATCCAATATGGGTCTTGCAAAAGGTAGCCTTTTTGGTGCATCTCTTTCAAGCTCTACTTCTACAACCTATACCGGTACAACTTCCGTTTCTAATACACATATCTCTGGTGCCCCAAATGGCCTTCCCGATGATGTTCCTGCTATTACTATTGCTTCATCTGATAATGAAATTGATGAAGATGATATTAATGTTGAAACTCCATTAAATTCTCCTTCTTCCCATGAAAATATGAAAAAGTCATTCCAATTTGATCGAATTGGTGAAATTGATCTCCTTGAAGCTTCATGGCTTGAAAATGAATTACGTAGAGCTCAAAGTGCACCAGAAATGAATAAATCTGAAAATTAACTTTTTTTAACTCTTCCATATGATCTCTTTTCAATTTAATTTTCACTTTTAATTGTTTTAACAATCTTTTTTTTTCTTTTCCTTAAAAAACCACTTGTGCCTTCCTTGCCTTGGTTATAACTTTGTTGAAGTTGTTTTATAACTTTCGGGTTTACCAAGCCAATTATTTGTATATTATTACTGGTGATTTCCTTTCCGAGGTATTTTTTGTTTTCTATTATAGTTGTACTATTTTAATATATAAAATTCAAAAATGTTTCATCTTCGGTGTCTCTCTAAAAAAAGATGTAGCTTGTATTTCATTTTGTTTTTCCTATGTTTCAATTTTTTTTCTTATCGGTATATTTTATTTTTCTTTCGGTGTTTATGGTAGAATAAAAGCAATGACATTTTTCATTTATATTTTTTTCTAGACAAAAACAGTTTATTTCAAAAAAACAACACATAAAAAACTACTAAAAATTTTTAAAAATAACTTTGTTTTTAAACTTTTTTTTGAAGAAAGACCACTGTATTTTTTTAAAACTTTTTTTAAAAACAACATATTGAAATAATTTCTTTTGCGTTTTTGGTCTCTGCAAATCATAACTGATTTAAGGAATAATATTTTGAAATTTATAAAATTTAAGTGTTTTATTTTTATACAAAAAATTGAATTTTAAACCTTAAACCAATTAAAATAAACGAATAAAAAAATCTTACAGTATAAAAAATAATTTAAATTAAAACCTTTTTGGAAGTTTTTAAATACTTAATTTTTAAAACATTTTGACCTCATAAAAATCAAAAATTAACGTTTATTTATGGCTACAAAATTGGCTTTTTATTTTTTTGACATCAAAAAAACGCACTCGTGAGGAAAATTCAGTGCAAAAAATATATCAAAAGCTTAAAACAATAAACTAATTTCTTAATTTTTTGTTTAAATAAAAATATGTTTTTTGTTGATTGATTCGATGCTAATAAAAAGTCTATTGTCTTTTTAGTGTGAATAAAAAAAGAAAACAACCTTGGCGATATCTCGGTTTTATTTATTACGACATGTTTTTGATAGCTTTTTCTAATGTTCAAAGACTGCACAAATTTAAACAATAGCAAATTCTCGATGCTTTTATCAAATGATTAATGAAATTTTGACCACCAAAAAATTAAAGCAAGTTAACATTTTTTACGTTTTTTCAGGTTTTAAATTAAACGGAAGAATTTTTTTATTTGTCACTTTTTTTGCGTCTAAGATACTTTGGTCCTTGAAAAAACAGAAAACAATTTTGAGACAAAAATAAAATCAAGTCATCAAAGAATAAAGTTTATTCAATAAAAAAAAGATTAGATACATTTTTATTGACGATACTATACTATTTTTTGCAATTAAAACGTGACCAAAAAATAGCTTAACTAAATGCTCGACAGGGTTGATAAATTTGAAATGAAAGAATAAACAAATCAATAAATCAGAAGCATAATAGCGGATTAATGTGTATTATATCGTAGTCGGCTAAAAATAATAAATATGGATTAGAAAAGTTACCACAAATTCTGAAGATGACATACAATTTTTTAAACAAACATTTTAAAAATTATTTAAATTACAACCTTTTTGGAAGTTTTTTTTAAGATCAATAAATCGAGTACCAAATTCTAAAAGACTAGAATTAAATTAAATTAAATATATTAATTCAGACCACAACAAAGTTTGTCTGCTTTTGATCCAAATTTTAGAAGCTCGCCTCTTAAAAAATATAGTTTAATCTTGCACATTTTATAATTTACAGAATCTTACGTATCATTTAAATGCACAAAACTTTTATTTGTCAAATCCAAAATTAAACAAGATGTCTTGTGCTCATCAGAAATAAACAAAAAATTTTTTTGCCATTGTGACCATATAACTGCTGGATTCTATAATTAAAAGAAAAAAATTCATTTAAAAGTTAAAAAAAAAAACAAAGATATTTACTTCGGTAACCATAAATTTGATTGCTCTTGGATATCTCTTGGTTAAATCAAAATAATAAAGTTGTGATCTTTTTTTGGGTTCCTCATTTTCTTTTGGAACAATGCAATTGCCAGCAGCACTGCCATTTTGTCACTTAAGCCCACAAGAGGTCTAAAATAAATATGATTTTCACAAAAATCATATTTTCTCTATTTTTTAGAACAAAAACAGCAAAAAAAGTTTTGGGGAAATTTTTTTTCAAAAGCTTGTCTAATTTCGAAATCTGCTCCGATGATGATGAAACTTGCCAAAACCGCTTTTCGGTGCAAGAAGGGGGGGGGGGATTCGGTACCTGTGTCCCAAATCGAAAATGCCCACCCCAAAAATTTTCTCTAGATGCTTTCGAAAAAAAATTTTTCTCAAAATTTTTAAGCGCCTCTGTAATTTAAACAAAAACAACTTACACACGTTGTAAAACCAGGGTTCCCTTTTTGTAGAATTTCAAAAAACCAAAGCTTATTGTCAAATAAATGAGGATTTTCAAAATCGTAATTTTTTTCTTTAAACTTATATTTAGCGAATATTATTCGATCTTGTGATGAAAAAAAAATCCATTCTCCAATTTTATAGGTAAATAGGCTACAGCATGCTCATTGCGTTCCCTGTTCTAAGCAAATTAAAATTTAATCAAATTTAATTTTTGCCTGACTTACATCATCTTCCTTGTTTTGTAAATGGTTATAAGCAATTCCAAAATTTGTTCCATCTTTTAATAAAACAGGACATTCCAGGTCAGATATTAATAAACTGTCCATAAGGGAAATCCTTTTTCGAAATTTATTAAGCTTAACGGTTACTAACAACGTTTTATCCCATTCAAATGGAGGAGAAAATAAAAGAATAAAACAACCATCATCGTTGATAAAATGTGCTAATGGCTAAAATCAAAATATTCAAAAAATGTAAAACAATAAATTGTTTTTTATTACCGTGTAAATATTTAATCCAAATGTCTCAATAAGTATTTTCTTCAAATTTACTTCTGGTATGTATAATCTTAAAAAGTCGATTCAAATTATATTGTTATAAAAAAAGAAAAATATCCCACGATTTTTCATTTTTCATAACATCATAAACAAAGATTTTGAAAGTATTATCTTTGTAACTTACAATAAATACATAAGTGAATAAAGAATCATCAGAACTCAAATATTTACCTTCTGGATCTTTTCTTCCAAATAAAGCTTTTGGAATATTGTTAATTATAAGGATGGACGGGGGCCCGGGGCTTTTTTGAAGGCCCCGGGCCCCAGGCCCCCGGGCCTTACGGGGCTTGGGGCCTGAGCCTTCGGGGCCTTACGGAGCCTGGGGCCTCTGTGAACGCCCCGGGCCCCGATATGGGGGCCCGGGGCTTTAGCAAAACGGCTGTTGTAACGGGTTTTAAGCATGATCTATCATAAAAATGAACAAAATGACCTCTATAGAGGTGATTTTTATCAAAGCTGTTCTTCGTTAAAGTAATTTTAAACAAAGAAATGAAGAGTGCTAACGCTTTTAATGTCTTGAAAAAATTTCTAATCGAGTCTGGAAAAAATTTTTTTAATCAAATCTGGAAAAAAAAAATTTCGGGGCCGACGGGGGCCTGAAAAAAAGCGGGGCCCGGGGCCTAAAATTTGGGCCCCCGTCCATCCTTAGTTAATTATCATTATTATCAAACAAAATGAAAAATAACGGAACTCACTTCAACAACAATTTTTTTTGCGCTATTATTATACATTCTCTTTTTAAGACATTTTTTAACCGAAAAAAGATTTATTTTTAAATTTTTATTTAATAATAACCAATTTTAAGAAAAAATTAATTGGAAAAAATTCAATTCATTAATAATCATTATTATAAGGCCTCTTTTACAGTATTTTGAAAAACCAATAGCTAATACCTAGAAAAGCAGAATATGACATAAACGATAAAAAACTCTACAGTAACCTTTTCATTTGACCATAAATTTGTTGATCATGCAAAAAGTGCAAAATGGTTTCGATACTTTAAAGAATATTTTGCAACAAGTTGAGGATGTGTTTTAATAGTTAGAAAATTACAGAGATATTGTTCTAATTAAACTTAGATCTTACCAGTACTAAATGCTTTTTTTTCATTTCTTTTTTGGCCAGAAAAGAAATGAGTGAAATGCAGCAAAAATCTCTTCATAGATCTTCCATTTTTTAAATTTTTAGAACAACTCTATTTTTGTTAACATCAGCATAAGGCACACAATTCAGACGCAGAATGGAAAAACGGTGGATCATATAATACAAATGTTATGACTTTGATTTTTTTATAAAAAATCACCAAGTGTTGGCTATGACATTTTAATGCAAGAATTTAAAAAATTGTAAGTTTGAATTTTTTTAAAAACTGATATATAATATTGATAACTAAACAGCAGTGCTGGCTGTCTCCGGTCCGGTTTTTCGGTCCACGAAACCGTAGACCGAAAAAATTCGGTCCGGTCCGAAATTTTTTTATCTTTTTTTTTCCATGTTTTGACGTAAAAACCGTTAAAGTTTTAATCCAAAAAGATAAGAAAAAAAGATATCGAGATTTGTTGAAATGACAAATCTTGACACTAACAAAACATCACTTTTTTCGAACTTATCATCCAGTAACAAAATTATGAATAGTAAAAAATTTTTTTAACATTTTTAAAGGTTAATGAGATATTTAAATTTAATTTATTGTGTCGCGATGAATGCGCGAATTTACATAATTATAATTAGCATTCCCAAATTTATCAATAAAAGGACTTTCGTCCATCTCATTTTATGTTCATTCTATATATTTATTTTCTTTGTGTAATGTGATTTGTATTTATATTATATTTATTTATTTCTCAATAAAATTCTATTTATTTATATTTATATTTTATTTTACCTGTAGTGTTTCTCCACTACATATTGTAAAAAAATTTCAAAAAAATCATTTTTTCTGTTTTTAGGTGACGCTTTTTAAGTAATTTGTAAAAGAATAAATTTTAAAATCTTTTTATTTCTGACATGCTATTAAAATATTAAAGAAAAAAGAACAACATAGCATTAGAAAAAATATATAAGGCACCAAACAAACTTCGACTTGTTCAGGTTGTTGGTAAAAACGTACAAAAATAAAGGCAGAACAAGTTAAATTTTTGCAAAATATAAAAAAGAAGATGTATTTTCAATATATTTGGCACAAAACGTAATCAGTATTGAAATATTTAAAAAAAAGATGAGAAACATAAATAGCTTCTAAAAGAAAAAACTAGGGTTGAGGGCGCGCCCGAGTTTTGCGCCCGGTTCCAAAAATTGCTAAAAAAATCTAAAAAAAAAAATCTCAAGTCATTTTAACAAAAATAAGTATATTATTTACTATTTAAAACACTTTTTTCACGTTTTTCAATTTACTAGTGTGTAATAATAATTTTAGTTTTAAAAAAAAAATTTTAAAAAATTTTTGTTTTGGGTTTTTTATTTTTTGTACCGGGCGCAAAAACTCGGGCGAGCCCAGGCGCAGAACCCCTTGCGCCCGGGCGCGTCACCCCACATCATCCCTAGAAAAAACTGTACTTATATAAAAAATGGACGGAAAAAGATATAGTATGCATAAAAAATTTGGGCTCTTCAAAAAAAGAGCATCAGTATAATACAAAAATCATAAAAATTATAAAAATATATCAAAGTAAAAAAAAATTTAAAAGAAAAAGTTAAAGAATAGAACAACGTTTTTTAGTTTTAACTTGTGGAGGACAAAGAACTGAACGAATAGCTTCATCAAAAACTTGTTTTAAACCAACTTGACTAAGCGCAGAACATTCCAAATAATTAATTGCTTTGATTTTACGAGCCATTTGAAGTCCTTGTGCAGTTGAAATTGGTGCAAGTCCACGTTCACGAAGTTTTTCTACAGTAACAGGATCTTCTCGTAAATCCAATTTATTACCTTAAAATTAAGGTAATAAGAAAAATGTGGTTAAATAATGAAAGAAACATACCAACGAGAATAATTGGAGTATGGGGACAGTAATGGGAAATTTCTGGATACCATTTTGCACGAATATTCTCAAATGATGCCGGATTAACAAGTGAAAAATATAATACAAAACAATCAGTTTGTGGATAATTAATTGGACGAAGTCGATCATATTCTGCTTGACCAGCAGTATCCCATAATCCAAGATTAATTGGTTGACCGTCGACCATAACATTGGCAGAATAAGTATCAAACACAGTTGGAACATATTCCCCAGGGAAAACATTTGTTGTATAACTGACTAATGAACATGTTTTACCAACAGCTCCATCACCAACGACAACGCATTTAATTGTTTTCATTTTAATAATCAGATAAAAGTGTAAACCTAAAATTACAGTATATGTAAAACTCATATAATTATTAAACAAAAAAAGAAATTCAACGTCTTCTTTGTTTTTTCTCCCGAATTTTTCAGGTGCAGCAAAGAAACTATACACGCAATCTCATTTTTGACAACCGTTTAATTCTTCCTTTTTTTATACGGTTAAAAATTGACTCCTCCTTCCGTTCGTTTTTCCCACTTTTTTCTTCCAAATGCTTACAAAAATATGTTTGTTTGGATGCTATTTGATTATTGGTGTTTTTGAATTCACTCATGATTGAGTAAAAAAATGAATGTCTAGCATTCTTTTCTCTCAGTCTCAGACTATGTTTCACAAAAAAATTACAAAAACATCTCATGCTTTTTAAAAACCGAACCACTTTTTTTTTGCTGTCAAAATAGATTTTTATCGACTCACTTTTATTTTGATACTCATAAATTTTGGTTTTACTCATAAGTTTAAAATTTCTGAGGGAGAAAAACATGAGACTGACATTCATTTTTTTCATGTATTTCGAGAAAAAAATTTATTAGAGTACATTTGAAACATGAATTTTTATTTTGTGGTTTTTGCCGTTGATGTCTGCAAAAATAAGATTTCATAATAAATGAGTCATTTAAAAAAAAGAAAAAAATCATGAAATAAATTACTCAAAAAGAATAGAAAATTAAGCATAAAAAACAAAGAATCATATAAACTAATTAATTTGCAAATGAATTAATTTATAAGTTTGAAAAAACAGTTTAGTCTTTTTTGTTCCCTTTTTTTAAGACAGTTTTAATTTAAAGCATAATATCGAAATTTCGGAGGTCTTTAAATGAATGAAAATAAACTCATTCTAACAGAATCGACAGTTTCAAAAAAATCATAAAACAATCAATAGAAATATAAAAACTAAAATTTTGTTAGTTTTATAGCCTACAAATACCTTCAGATATAATCGAAAAAATAGTTGTTTATTGTGTAACAACTTTTTCAAACAATTTTGTAACTTTATTTTTTTAGAACTATATATTTTGTTTTTTTTTATAAAAGAATAAAAACAAATGATTCAAATATTGCACAAAGTACAGTAATTAACAAGTGCACCTAAAAGATGTTTAAATAAAATTTTCTACAAGATTAACAATGATTATCCATTTTTTATTAAAAAAACAAATCAAACAATGACATTAAAAGCTTTTTAATTTTTTCATCTGTTTCTTCACCTTTAGAGAAACTGAAATATATATCAAAAAGAATATTATGATTTATACTTTAAGGTTTAACGGCAAACATTTTGAGAAAGACTGTTTCCAAATTTATTGATTAAGCACTCGAAAAAGTATAAAAAATTGTATGTAATAAAAAAACGAAAAAATCAATCAACATGTATTTTTTATTTATAAGTAATAATTTGTTTAAATTCACCTATTTCATCTTCACTTTCAGATGATTCGGCATTTTCAAAATCAGAACCACCATTATTACTTGTGGAGTCACCAGTTGCATTAAAATTCTATTATACTGGAATAAGAAAGAAATATTTTTAGTGCATTAATTGCTCAAAGTTTAATACTATTTATATCTATTTTATTTCCTTTTGAAATTGTTGGATGTGTGCGTTGGTATTTCCATATATGCAAGCATCATTTGCAGCTTCAGTGCACCGATATTTGTTACGACGTTTATTGATATTCTTTGCCAATTTTACTTATATTAAATCATACAAAAATTGGGTTATTAAAACTTTCAGAATTATAAAGAATAGATAAATCAGTCATACAACAACAATGGAAATCACAAATGTTACAATGGCTTTTACTTCAATTCTGAAAATAAGAACTACAATGCAAAAATAACGTTTGAGACTGAATAAATATTTGCCACAAATTAAAAAAAAAACTAGAGATGAATAGCATCGAAACAATGACATTATAAGCAAAAATTATATTTAAACTTTTAATTTGAAAAAAGAAATTCATTCAGAAAAAAGTTATAGAGTATTTACTGAAGTTCAAAAGAATGTGACATTTCTGGTTCTCGAAGCGAAAACCTTAATGCTTTGCAGTTGAATTCGCCGACGCAGTGAACATTTTTGTTTTCCTTGCAGCAAAAAAGTTAATTCATATTTTTTAATGGATTTTTTAAACTGCCTTTGAAAATCGAAAATACTAGTTATTTTTATTTTAGAAATTTATTTTCTAATTTTTTCAAAGGCAAATATACAAAGTTTCAAAGTTTCATCTTTCATCATTTCTTATCATTATCATTTATTATCATTATCGTCAAAAAACATACATATACGATAAAATCACAAGT
Source organism: Panagrolaimus sp. PS1159 (assembly GCA_963922195.1). Classification (NCBI taxonomy): domain Eukaryota; kingdom Metazoa; phylum Nematoda; class Chromadorea; order Rhabditida; family Panagrolaimidae; genus Panagrolaimus; species Panagrolaimus sp. PS1159. The sequence continues at coordinate 4,498,015 of CAWUHW010000002.1, forward strand.
TTTAAACATTTTTTACAGTTTCTTTTGATCCAATATTTTTGTATGCATTTGATGTTTCTTTGGAGCCACCACGAGCAACGGCAGCAGAACCATCTGCAAAATCTCGAGAAAGTGGCTTTCGAGGTGGAAGAGATTTTGTCATTATTGTTAAATCTGCAGAAGATCCTGGAACACATTCTTCCATAGCATCTTTTAATCGATCAGCAATATATCCGTAATCAGGTTTTGTATGTCGATGTGCAGTTTGTAAATATGTATTTATTGCAAAAAATGCTTTTGGACATTTTCGTAATAAATATTTTGCTGGAGCAAACATACTTCGAAAATATTGTGATTCCTAAAAAATACACAGAAAAGTAATACATACAAAGTAACAAAAAAAACATACTACTCCATTTTTAGGTCTTGTACTCCATGGAAATACTTGATTGCTATCTTTATTACCATGAAATAATTCAATCATACAATAAAGCCATGCCATTAAGTCATCATATCGAGTTTGTTCTCGACCTTTCATTGCATTTCCAGATGCCCATTCTGGTGTACCACGAAATCCTGTTGTACAACGAAATGGACGAATCTATAAAAACATTTAATGTATTTTAACAAGTTGAAGAACTTACTTTTCCCAATCTATCTGTATACATTCTTGCCATTCCAAGATCATATATAACAACAACAGGATTTTCACGTGAAAGAATTCCCATATTATCTGGTTTAAAATCACGATGTAATATACCTTAAAGAAAATATATTAAACAAATGAACAGACTATATATACATACCTTCATTATGAATATCATAGAGTGCTTTTAAAGCCATTAGAGAAATTTGACAACATCGAAGTTCACGTTCTTTTCCAGAATACTACAGAAAAAACATAAAAGTTGTAATACATATGTAAAAAAACATACTTCTGCCAAATGTTCATGCATTCGAAAAGCAACATATTCCAAAACCATGAATTCAAGTTGTGATTGATCCCAATTTTCAAGCATTCCTTTATCCAAAATTCGAACAACACTTGCTTCATGATTCTACAAAAATATATGTAAAGCAATTAAATACAAAAAAAAGAACTTACATTTTTATAAATTTTTTCCAAAAGAAATGCTTCCCATTCTGCTGTTGCATTGACATATACATCTGTAGCAGCTTTAGCAATTTTTATAACACCTGGAGATTTTGTTACAACATCTGTAACAGAATAAACAACTCCAAAAGCACCAGAATTTATAATTGCGTTTATTTCCCATCTTTGATTAAATGGTGCAAGACTTTGTAAATGATTTAACATTTTATCAATTGCTTCTGTATCAACTGGTACAATAGGAATTTGTGGATCTTGTCCTCGACGAATTCGAGCATCTTGTGGAACACATGAAAGTTCACGAGCAATTTGTTGCGTTGTTATATTTTTTCGAGCTTGAATGTTTTGAGCTGGACCTTTCTTCTTATTTATTCCTTTCATTGCAGATCTTTCTTTGCTATACGTTGAATTTCCATCATCTGTTGATATTGTTTTTCCTGCCATTCTTTGTAGAGATTTGTCGGCGTCCACGAAACAAAAAAAAAGTTGACTGTGTCGTTCAAATATGTTACATCAGTTTTTATATATAAACAATTTGTGTGTGAAACATTTAATGCAAATTTTTTAGCAATGCATTGTAATTTGAAAAGCAAAAAATGAAAAGCTGCAATTTTTTGCTTTTCAATTTTTATATAAAAATGGTACATTTTTCAAATTCGTGCAGTTTCCTTTTTATCAAAAACACAGAAAAAAGTTTCTTCATTATTTTAAAAAAGGCATCAATCAAGGAAATTATATTTTTTTCCATTAACATTGCAATTTCAAATTCGAAACATGTATTTTGTTTCACCTTTTTTCTGGCGATCATTTTTCTCTTTTGTTTCTTCGAAATTTGAAGTTCAAAGAGATGTCGCTGTTTTTTGAAGAACAAATGAATGAACAAAAAAATGATGATCCTAAAAAACAAAGGCCCTCACTAAAACCCGGTCCAATCCAAGTTCCAATCCAATCCACTAAAAACCAGTCCAATCCGGCCCAAGAAAAACAAAAACCAATCCAATCCAAATGTTTTTCTTGGGCCGGATTGGACTGGTTTTTAGTGGATTGGATTTTAGTGGATTGGGCCGGGTTTTAGTGAAGGCCAAAAACAAACAAATCACTAATTTAACTCTAAAGTGTTAACTTAATGATTTAGCCAAATTAAAAGCTATGGATAGTAACAAACAAAAATAAAATGGACATTTTTTCATTACTATCTTGATAGCAACAAAAATTTTAAAATTTCGTTTTTTATTGTTACTATCACACTTTGTCATAGCATTGGAGGAAACTATGTCAAAAACATTTTATCAAAAAAACGGAAAAATATTTATACAAAAAATTATTTACGGTTTTTAAAGGGTTTGTTTTGGAAAAGGCTGTTGTAGAAATTATCACTGAAGAAGCAAAAAACAAATTTGCATAATTTTTTGCTCAAATGTTCATTTCATTCGCTTTTTTTTAAGTTAAAAATTTTAAGACAATTCTCATTTCTACAAAAAGCTGTGCAAAAAGATGTCGCTATATTTTGAAGAACGCATGAATGAACAAAAAGAAGATGATCCTGAAAATGATAAAATTACTTTTAATATTTTGATTATAATTGAATTTCCATTGCAAAATAAAGTTGAAGAAGATCGAGAATACAATTATGCTAATAAAAGAGTAACAAGTTATAATATGACATCCATTGTTTGGGATATTAATTTAACAAATGAAGATTTCTCTATTTCTTGCCCAATTGATTATTTATGGAATCCAGCTGGCAGTGTTTCATATATTTTGTATTCTGATAATGAAATGCAAAATGAATTATGTAAGTTTATTTCTGATAATTATTTTAAAGGATTATAAACATTTTAAGATTCATCTCAAAAAATTCCTTTAATAACTGTTGAAGAAGATGATATGACCAAATTTGAAACACCCGAAGGATTTTGGACAAATTTTAATGATGAATTTGTTAAAGGAAATGTTGCAAAGCTTGTTACATTTGTTGAATTGATTTTACCTGCAAAGATATTTTGTCAACCATTTGATCTTCCTTTACATCCTTTGAATATGGAACATTGTAACGGATATCCAGAAGATATAAAGAAGGATTTTAGATTTAAATTTTTGATGGATAGGTAAGTATTTTTATATTTTATTTTGTGTTCAAGGACTTCAAATAGGGCGAAAGGCTTAAAGTTTTTAATTTAAAATCGATAATATTTTTAGTGATTTTACTATTAAATGCCCAAATGATTATTCAATGCCAGCTTCAAAAATGGCTCTCAATCTTACAAGTAATTTTATGCGACAATATTTTGAAGAATCGAAGGAAAATGAAATAATTGTTGAACATGAAATTGATGTTGTTAAAGCTGTTATTTTTTATCTACATTCTCTTTCTTTTAAAATGCCAAAAACATATAATCTTGATTTTGCTGAACGTCTATTGAAAGCAATTGATTTTTTTGATCATGAAAATAAAGATGATATTAAATCATGCATTGAACAATCACTTGGTCAAAAACTTGCTGAGGTAATTTTTTAATGAATTTTTATTAATTCTTAACAATATTCTTTAAGGATCATGTCAATTTTGATTCAATTTTACAATGGCTTCGACTTTCAATTCAACATCGTTTTTATTTTCTTTTGGATACGATTCAAGCAATAATTGCAAATAAATTTTATCATCAATGGGATCAAACATTTCATCCAGATGTAATTATATTTTTACTGCAAATATGAATTTAATTAAATATTTATTTTTAGGGAACAGATTTAACAGCTTTGTATGAAAACCAATTATTTCGTGATATCTTTGGTCCTCATGGTCAAAATGAAAATCTCGCTTTTAAAACTGTTTTTTCAATTTATCAAACTTTTGTTTCTTTGTCACTTTTGAATCCTGTTCTTTTGGATTAATTACATCATAAAATTTTTTTGAGAGGTAAATTTATTAAATAAATTTTGTCTTACTGCAAGTCGTTTTATCCGAAAGGAATGGTTTTTGGAGAATAAACAATAACAACGGGTTTTAAAGAACTAAAACATTTTTTATTTTTTTTATTATCTTTTTTTTTCATTACCGATAAAAACCACGCTTTTTTAATCTTGTTGCTACGTTACCAGCTGTTTTTTGAACCAGGAATGGTGCTGGAGTATTCCTTGTAATTGTACAATTATCACGTTTCATTGAATTATAAACCGTGAACCAATTAAAATAAACGAATAAAAAAATCTTACAGTATAAAAAAATTGTTTAAATTCAAACCTTTTTGGAAATTTTTGAATACTTAATTTTTAAAACATTTTGACCTCATAAAAATCAAAAATTAACGTTTATTTATGGCTACAAAATTGGCTTTTTATTTTTCTGACATCAAAAAAATGCATATCATGTGTACAAAATATATCAAAATATTAAAATCATAAACTATTTTTCTAAGTTTTACTAAAATAAAAATATGTTTATTATCGGTTTTCAAAATGCTGTTGTAAAAATTAGTTGAATTTCAAAATTTTGTGCTTGGTACAACAAATACAGTAACCTCTCAAAAAAATGGTCAACAAACTAATTAAGACATTTCTTTTTTACTCACGAGAAAATGTGCTTTCAGGCTACAAAGGATGAAATTAATTTGTGCATGAATGTTTTTGTATTGCATTAGCAAGACAATTCACACGTTTTTGTGTTTTAATTCTTAGTAATTACAAAAACCTGTGATAGCTTTATTTTTTTTAAATACTTTAATTTTTTTATAGTATTTGTTTATTTTTGTGCACAATGAATCTTTCAAGACAGTAAGTTTTTATAGATGTTTGATTCGTTTTTATAAATTTATCATTTTAGATTAACTGATGATGAAATAAGTAATGTTCAAAGATTTAACATTATTTACACAATTGAAGGTATATCAAACATTGCAAAGCTTGTCTTTAAGTTTAAACAATTTTAGGATTTTTGTCTTGCTAGTATAAATTTATTTCTGATCGTTAGCATTTTATCAAATACTTATACATCAAAATGCAAAGAATATGTTATTGTTTGTGGAAAAGTTTGTTAATCCTAAAAAAATGGCAAAGCTAAGGATGGACGGGGGCCCAAATTTTGGGCCCCGGGGCTGGGGGCATGAAACAAAGCCCCGAGCCCCCGTCCATCCTTAGGCAAAGCTTAATTAGGATATTTAGGTTTTTGCAGATGGCTTTTACGGATTTGCATATTTTGTTCATGGAATTTGTGGATTAATATCATATTCGAATGAATACTGTTAGGCATTTTAAGATACAAATTTCTTTTAAAATTTATTTTTCAGATCGATTTTATTATGATCGTCTTTATTGTTTATTTCATGAATTTTACAATACTCTTTTCATTATTGCAGTACCTTTAACAGGTGTATCAATTACAATGGTTGCAATTGATAGATTCATTGCAACATTAAAACCTGGACAATATTATTCACTTGGAAAAATGTATGCATGGAAAATGAATTTATGTAAGTTCAGATATTTTTTTCATATTACGGTAGCCATTTTTTTAAAGATATGATATGTATTGCATTTATTGGAGTTCCAATTTGTTACTATCATGCATTTACTGTTCGTGATATTTTAAATATAAAAAATGGATGTGGTGTAAATAATGCAGTATGGCCGGTATTTTGGCCATATTTACGTTCTATGAGACTTGGTGGAACTTTTATTGGTATTCTGCTTTACATTCCAATAACAATATTTTTGGTATAATTTTTGTCAAAAATTCTAAAAAATTCTAGTTTTATTTTCAGTTTTACAATAAAAGTCTCCCAAATTCAAAATACAAAAAACGTCTTCGAGCAATTACTGCAACAATCGGTTGGTTATTTATTTATTTATTACACTTTGTTCAATGCAATTTTTTAGGTTTAACATCAATTGTTGAATTCTTTTGTTTCTTTGTTCCTGAGCTTTACATTCTTTTTAGCACTTTTCCAGAATATTCGGAATATTTTTATTTTGTTATGCTTTCAAAGGGTATCATTAATATGTTCATATATACGTTTCGTCATCGAGAAGTTAAAACTGCTGTGAAATCATTAGTTCAAAGATTATTTCAACGTAATTCAAATGTACAAAATGCTATAAGCGCAACAAATAGACATTCAGAAAATAAAAGCACACGAATGACTTCACATGTTCGAATGTATGGTAATAACACATCGAAATAAAAGAAAAATTTTCAATTAAAAATTCGTATAAAAATATTTTTTCAATGTCTGCGTATAATTAATCGTAGAAATAATTTAGGATTGTTTCAAGATTTTGTTTACTTAAATGATATATAAAATTGCTTTTCTGTTTAAATAAATAAAATTCAACAATTATTTGACTAGATATTTTATTTTATACATAAAAAATTCATCATAAAATATGTGAAAAAAAAGAATTTTTGCATAGAAAAAGGTTTACCAGAAACCACAGAATACAAAAATAAATTATACAAATGAGAACGGTTAATACAAAAAAAATAAGATATGAATAAAATATGCTAGACAAGTTTTTAAAAATAAAGCGAAAGGAGTAAATGATGGGTTTAAACTGAACGATAAATAAATACAATTAAGAAAATCATTAATACAACAAAAACAATTAGCAAAATGAGTCGATTTTGAATAACACGATGAATCATATTTGTTGCAAGCTGATTACTTCGAGTAATATCTGCATCACCTTCACGAAGCCGTTCACGAGCTCGACCAATTGTTTCACGCTGTCGGCCAAGATCATCAAGAACATCGGAAGCAATCTATAACAAAGAGGGTACTGTAAAAATAAAAGTTTAAATCAACAAACTCGTTCAGTTTCAACAGCTGTTCGATATGCATCTCGAACTTTGCGTGAAGTTCGTTCTAATCTTTCAGTGTTGGCTATCAGTTGATCTTCCTTAAACATAAATTATGTAATAAAATCAATAATAACATTAACAAACTTGTAAAGTGGCATTTTCATCTCCGAGCAGTTCAGATCTTTCTGTATTTGCACGAAGTCTTGCAATTGCTTTTTCTAATTCTGCATCAAGAGCTTTTTTATCATTACCGTAACTTTTTACGCGTAATTCATATTTACTTCGATCTGCACTTCCAGATTCTAATTCACGTACACTGAGATCCATTTGTTCTAAGAGATCATTTACATCATTAAGCATCCGTCGAACATCTTTTATGGCATCAGATCGTTCCGGTGGAGTAACAGTACTTAATTGTCCAATTTTTGCTGTAATTTCAGCTGTGCTAACAGAATACTGCTGTTCAAATTGACCCAAAAGTGCGATAATTGTATTACTCATCCTAAAAACATGAGATTGTATTTCAATATCGAATTGTGTCTTGCATATCGAGAAAAACTTTTAAGAACTGAGAAACAAATTTGTCAAGCTAATGTACTCGACATTGAGAATCTCAAATTATTTACGAAAATTTAAGTCATTAGACATCGTCTACAAATTGTGTTTTTTTAAACGAAGTTCTACATTACGTTCTTAATTTGGACCAAAATCAGGTATTTCCATCTTCTGTTCGGCTTTATAACAAGTCACATTACGGTAAACATATTGTAAGCAAATTTATGCAGCCAAATGAAACAGAAAAGTTTATGACAAAATATTTAAAGTGTTATTTTGTTGAAAATGTTGTTGATTTTATTTGTCATGAATTCTTAAATCAGAGAGATTGTTGAACTTTTTATGTTGGGCTACAGCAACATTTAGTATGCAGGAAAGGGAAAATCACAATTTTGTATTAAATCGATTGATTTAAGTTTAAAACCTTAAAAAATTAATGATGAAAATTGGAAAGCTAAAAAAAGTTAAAAGAAACATCACTATCATTTACATATTGCAGCTTTTGAAAATTTGTTTCAAGTTGATGCTATGGTTTAATTTGACAGTAAAAAAGAATGAAGGGGTAATAAAAAAAGAGAAAATGCCAAAAAAATCTACTAATGTTTTCAACATATTAAAGTACTGCCATAATTCGAAAAATTATGTAATTGTATAAAATTTACAGAATCCATTTAAATATCACATACAGAAAAACGATTAACAGAGCCAGATGTTTTCCAATTTAAATCATAACATAATTTTTGACAATGGAATATATTGGGGGTACTGTAGGTTCTTTGAGTAATGTGTAGGGAAAGACAAATTTAAAAGTAAGATGCGGAGAATATTGTCTTAATTCTCCATTATCAAAGACAAATTTGTTCTTAACTCTTAAAATAATTTTTCTTGATATGCAAAAAACGGATATTTAGAAAAAAAATGCAAATACTATAAGTCTAAAACAGTTTTTAAAAAAAGGTAATGAAACGATATTTAACGTTATCAAAAAAATACATAAAAATTTTAAAAGGCACTTTATTAACAAGTAACAACTATTAACTATGACTAAAAAAATTAACATTTAACCGCGATAATGTGCAAATGCTCGATTTGCTTCACATTGTTTATGAAGTTCTTGTTTTGTTTGAATTGTAAAACCTTCATTTTTACTTGCTGCCAAAAGTTCATTTGCTAAAATTTCTTTGAGATGAGTTTCACCATGATGAGTTTTTTGTCGACAAATTTCTCGCATCATTTTCATAGCTCTAAATTCTGCTTCTGCTTCTTCAATAGGAAAAGGAACTTGATATGTTGTACCACCTAAATAGAAAAAATAACGATTTTAATCAAAACTAAAATTCAAATACCTCTTGTAACACCTTGAAGCTTCATTAATGGACGACAATTTCGTATAGCTGTATTTGCAATAATAAAAGGATTTAATTCAATTTTATTCTTTTCTTCTTCGGTTGCAGCTTTGAGCCATTGACGATATTGTCGACGTTTAATAATTTCCAGCGCATCATAAACAGCTGTACGAGCAATCTCTTTTTTACCATCTTTAAGAATAACACGAATTAATTTATCTACAACATGATCACGATAAATAACAGGAGATTGATCACTTTGAAGACATTTAATTTTTTCAGGTTTTAATCTCTAAAAATACAATTTTATTGTAAAGAAAAAAGGGTAACAAACCGATGGATGAGTATATCTGATAGAAATTTTAGAAATATTATTAAAGCTGCGCAACATTTTTGTAAAAAAAATTTGAGGTTATAAAATATGCATGAATAATTCAAGAATGGCTGAATTTATCGTGTACTTTTTTTTGGCATCGATTCATCTTCGTTTTTTCGTGTTAAGATATTTATGTTTTTAAGAAATACTTCAAACTACGAAGGTCTTTCTAGATAATATAACTAACTTTGTTTCTTTTATTACTTACATTTATTCTTTTTTACGCTGATTAATTTTATATAAATATTTTACATGTAATTTCAGATATGTCTAATTATGTTCCTGGTGCATTAAGTGCTCTTCTTGCTGGTGAAAATATTTGTTTGCCGAAAAAGTCTGCTTCAAAAACTGCAACTAAAAAGCGACCTATTTTGGAGAATAAAAGCCTTCAAGTAAATATTGATAATGTTATTCCTGTTAAAAAGGCTAAACTTGGAAAGAAAAAACTTTTGAAAGTTAAGAAAGAAGTTCCAGTTGAAGAATCAGAAGAAAACAAAGATGTTGGCGAATATGAAATTCCTGATACAAAACCTGCTAAAACAGAAGTTTTTTCAGCAGGTATTATGAAGTTAAAGCCAAAGAAACCTGAAGAAGAAGATATCAAAGTTAAGAGGTTAGTTTTTCTTTAAAATAATTTTATTATTACAGAACTGTTCTTTTTAGAGAAAAAGCAAAACTCAAGAAAAAGGATATTATCAAAGCAAGAGCCAATGCTGCTGATCGAGAAATTTTTGTTGGAAATGTTGCTGCAAGTGTTCGTCGACGTGAAGTTGAGCAATTATTCAAAAAATTTGGTGAAATTGAAAAAGTATGGTCTCGTTCTGTTGTTGGCTTGAATGAAAAGAAAACTAGAGCTCTTGCTCGGAAATACAAAAAAATGGAATCCAATGTCTTGGAAGTCGTCAATTTTTATATTCGATATAAATCTGCTGATTGTGTTGCTAAAGCTCTTGAAATGTATGTTTGTATCTTTATCATTCTTGTTTAAATATGTTTCTTCAGGAATGGAGTTCTTTTCAAGGGTTTGCATTTGCGGGTTACTGTAGTTAACAAAAAATCTCTCAGTGTTGGATCTTCTGCATTTGTTAGTAATTTACCTTTTGATGTTACTGAAGAACAAATTCGCCAACATTTTAATGAATGTGGAGATATCAAAGCAATTAGAGTTGTCCATGATAGATTTTCTGGATTGGGCAAGGGTGTTGCTTTTGTTGAATTTTCTGAAAAAGAATGTGTCGAAAAGGCAATTAAACTAAATGGAACAACCCTTAAAGAAAGAGAAATTCGTGTTGCTAAAGCTCTTAAACGTAAACAGGTAAGGTTTTCTTAACCATAAATAATACTTCTATGTCTAACAAGAGTTTAAACTAATCCTTGTATTTCGATTTTTTTTAAATAATTTTTTTATTTTCAGCTTGCAAAAGAAGCTGCATCAAAATCAAAGAAATCGAAGGGTAAAGAAAAGGAAGCAGAAAAAATGAAAGAAAAAATTGCTGATTATGTTGTTCAAAAGAAGCCTGTTGGTAAAAAGATTGGCAAAACTGTAAAGATCAATAAATCTCCTGGAAAAGCTGGTGCAAAAGAAAAGAAATTTAAAAAGGCAAAGAAAGCATCTGTTAAAAGTATTATGACTTAGTCATGTTGTTACTGTTTATTATTTGTTGAGTTTTTTAATAAATTTTAATTTTGTTGTTTGAATCATTCGGTTTATAAAACACAAGTAAATTTTATGTTTTCTTATGAAAGTTGCATAAAAAATGGTTCCAATTTTTTTGTGAAAATACCTTCAAAAATGAAGTCTACTTGTTTCCTTTATTTCGTTTCAATTAAAAAAAAATGGATTTCAAAAATTTTTAAATCATTACTGTACTTTTAATTTAAGTCTTTCAAATTTTTAACGTATTTTTTATTTGACATATTTATAACTTTAAATATGAATGCTTTTTTTTTATTTCGAAAGTTTTAAAACCTTTAATGTCGATATTATTTTCCCAAAAAAGTAAGTGACAAAAAAGATTCGTTTTAAATAAATAGAATCAAAAAAAAGCAAATTTTTCTTTCAATTTTTGCAATGAGTAATTTTTTTATTTTTACTTTGCATTAGTTTGTTTGAATTTGAGATCATTGAACAAACTAAAAGTTGTCGGCATAAAAAATTTTAAAAGGCTCCTTTTCACTTTTTTTTTTTGTTTTTGCAACTTTTTGCTTTTTTGACGAATATTTTTTGTTTCTCGTGTGGGTTTCCATGTTCACTCTTTTTTTTACCTGTGATAATACCTTTTTTTTAAATGTTAAAAAAACGTTAATTAGCAGAAAAAAGTTTTTCCCAAAGAATGTATGAAACTTGTTTGATGTTTTTTGGGCCTACGCCCTTTACTACTTTTTACAAAAAAAACCTTTTTTCATTGTTGATTCATTATTTGCAATAAATTTCTTTCCCTTTTTTCAAGAAAAAAGAAGAAATTTTAGAATAAAATCAATTGAAACCAAAAAAATTCTATATAATTGTTTATACATTGAAAATAACAAGACATATTTAGTTCAAATCAAATAAAAAAAAGTACGTTCATCGGCAAAAAACCCTTTTCCATCACAATTTCATTTTTTTTGCTGAGCCATATTTTTTTGTGTTATCTATTTTTATGAACGTGATTTTTTATTTATATTAGAAAAATATTTTGATGAAGTTTTAACTGTTCCCTAACAGATGAGATAGATATGGTGTGGAGTATATCATTTTTAATACTTTCAATAGCTGTAATTGGTGGTAATGCTTTAACATGCCATAATTGTTGGTATAATAGTCCTGAGGTTGCAAAAAAACTTCTTTACGATAAATTACAAGCAACACCAAGATTTTGTGAAAATCATAATTATTGTGAAGGTATTCATTTTTTTCATCCCTTTTTTAAAAAAAAATATTTTAAGGAAAATGGTGCGTCCAAAGGCTTGATGGAACAAATATTTCATTCTTTTGTGCAAATCATTCACCATTAGATTATCTTTTTATTGAAGAAGATATTATGTCACAATGTCAAGCATTTTATAGTTCAGGCGGGGTTGCACATGCAGTTTGCTACTGTAGAGGTGGTTCTTACTGTAATGATAGCAGAAAAAATATTGTAAGCTTCTCCCTAACTTTTCTTTTACTAACATTTTTAACATTATTTTCTTATTTAGTTTAAACGTTTAATTCGTATATGAATAATTTATACTAACGGGTGCAACTTTAAACATCTATTTTATTTACTGTTATATTTTACTTAAAATATTTTTCATGCAATAAATTTTTAACTTAAAATACAGCCAAAAACAAACCAACATAAATAATAATAATATAACCATACAATAATTATGTTGGACGAATAAAAGAAAAATAAAAGACACACAGTGTAGAATAAAACAAAGACCCGAATACAGATATATTAGTCCCAATTTGATAATATTTTTTCTATGAAGGTTGCTTTTGTTCTTCTTGTTTCTTCTTTTTTTGCATTTCTTGTTGCTTCTTTTTTTCTTCTTTAGCTTTTTTATTTGCTTCTGCTTGCAATCTTGCATTCTCTTTTTGTTGCTTTTTCTCCAATTCTTTTTGAATTTTTTCAAGTCTTTCCTTTTCTAAAACTTCTGGATCTTCAAGTTTAAGCGTTGTTTGATTTGCACGATCTTCAAGTCGAACACCAAGTTTTGGAAGTACATCATCCCGAATTACATCACATTCTTTTAAGATATCAGAATTTTTTGCAGTTCGAGCCATATTTCTTACATTTTCACGGAATGTTGCCAAGGCAGAAAGATATGGCATCAAAAGTTCTTCTTTATTTCCACATTCACCACTTGCATCAGTTGGATATCCAATTTCATTACCTTCAGGAATTACACCAAAAATTCGTAACATTCTTGTAATATATTGTGCAATTGTAAATAATAAATCAGCATTAATGGTTCCAGTTGCTTCCTTAAGAACAAAAAAAGATTATTTCATAACTATTAATAAAAATGAGCTTACGGTAGTTGTAATATATGTGTTACTTTCAGTAAGAATATTTCTAATTGTTTCAATAACTTTTCTTGTGTCAAATGAATCACATAATGCTTCATGTATAACAGTTTTTGATGCATTAAATTTATTGAAAAGTTGAAGAGCTTCATCATCAAACTTCTTGAAAGAAGATGCTTCTTGTCCATCAGATTCCTTCTTTTTACGAATAAGATCTTTAACAAGTAAAAAGAATTCTTTTGAAACTTTTTCAAAATAACATGCATGATCCATTGTTTGTGGACTGTAATCAAGTGCATCACTCCAACTATGCATTAAGAAAAGGATACGAACTTGACGAGCAGAATATTGTTTAAGAGCAAGTTTGATTGAAATAAAATTTTTTAAACTTTTTGACATTTTTGAACCAGCAATACGAAGGGTACCACAATGTAGAAAATAATTTACCCAATGTCCATCATCGAAATATGCTTCACATTGTGCAATTTCATTATCATGATGTGGGAATTTTAAATCAAAACCTCCAGCATGAATATCAAGTTTATTTCCGCAAATTGCAGTACTCATTGCAGAACATTCAATATGCCATCCAGGTCGACCTTTTCCCCATGGACTATCCCAAAAAGGTTCACCAGCTTTTGAAGTTTTCCAAAGTGCAAAATCAGAGTTATTCTTTTTCTCTTGCAATCGATCATCACTAATACTCAATTCCCCTTCACTTTCTTTCATATGCTTTGATTGATTTTCAGTATCATTAAAAGCTTCAGGAACAAGTTTAGCATAAAAATGTTTGGAATTTGCTTGAAATTTTGTAGAATCAAAATAAACAGATCCATCATTGGTGACATATGCATATCCATTATTAAGAATTTTTTCAACATATTCAATAATTTCTGGAACATATTCACTAACACGAGTAAGAATATGAGGTGGCATAACATTTAATAAATCCATATCTTGCATAAATTCATTTTCAAATCTAAAAATTACTTTAATAACTAAAATACAAAACACGGAAAGTCTTACTTTTTTGCCAACTTTGCAAAGATTGAATGATCATTAACAGTTGAACCAAAGCGCTTATCAAGAAATTCAGAAATAATATCTTTAGCATTAGCTAATAAATCAAGAGTTTCATTTTCCATATTTGATGGTGATAAAGTTTTTTCTTCCAATCTTTTTTCAATACTTGTTGCAACTGCATTAACTTTTGCCAACATTTCACTTAACATTTTCTTTTTATCCGGATCAGTTTCAACTTCAACTTTTTCACGAAATTCTTTTAAAGCTTCCATTACATCATTACCAACTGTATAAAAGTCACCCTTATTCTTTTCTTGATATTCATCAAACAGAAAGTTTTGACGAGCTCTAAAAATTTAAAAATGTTAATAGTAATAATAAGAATAAAAATGATACCTTTTAATAATTTTATCATCAATATCAGTAATATTCATAACATAGGTAACATCATAATTAAAATATTGTGATAATACACGACGAACAATATCAAATGAAAGATATGCTCGAGCATGTCCCATATGAGCAGAATCATATACAGTTGGACCACAAATATAAAACTTTACATGATTTCCATCAATTGGACGAAAAAGATCTTTTCGACGAGTTAAACTATTATAAATTTTTAATTGTGGAGCTTCTGCAGATGAATATGGCTCCCAAGGAGGCATTTTTCTTCTGCCTATAAATACAAAAGGATAAATTCATAAAATTTTTGAAAGATTTCCTTACCCAAAGTTGGAGCTGTAGATGAACAAGCCATTTCTGTATCACAAAATGAAGAAAATGCAGATATTTGTCCAATAAAAGGCTTCAAGGTTTGACCTAAAAAAAAATTTAGAACTAAAAAATCTTTTTTGCAAAAAATGCTAAACCGCGTGTTGCCAACGTGGTCAATCAACAACCAAAAGAAAAAAGCTACAAAAGTATGACTGTAAAAAGAAGCAGAAAAAAACTAAAATAAATACTAAAAAAACAGGAAATTAATGTCATAACTAAAAGCGCATTTTTACAAAGATAAGCATTGTTGTGTCACTCAAAATAAAAGGAAATGATGCAATCAAACACTTTTTAAAACAGCTGAAAACGTCACGCCTGAAACAATATAATCTGCACAAAAAGGGAAATAAAACCTATGAATTGCTTTCAAAAAAATACATAAACCTTTGGACTAACAAAAAAAGTTGCAAGCCTCTACAGTTATAAAAAAATGCACAAAATGTTTTAACAAAAAGGGAAAACCCTTATTTATTTTCTAATTTTATGCAAAATTTGATGAAAGAAAAACTTGCAATTTCAATGAAAAATTCCCTTTGTAACCTACAGCCACGTAAGCCAAAAAAATTAAAAATGAATCAATCTTTTTTTGTTTGCGCAGCACGGACAATATAAAATACTATTATGACGTAATTTAAACTTAAAAAAGTGAATACATAAAAAGTACAAGTAGCCTTTAGTCTAGACTAAAATGTTCCTTTTCTATAAACTTAAACTTTAGCGGTCAATCGCAAAATTTTTCGATCATCGTTTAATTTCTTTGAATCGAAAGAAAAAGAAGATGAAGCCAATATGTACGCAAAAGAAACGATTGATCGCAGGTTCCCTTTTTATGAATAAAAAAAATCAAAAGACTTACTTGAAAAAACAGTCAAATATCCTTGAGATAAAAGTTTACGAGATAAAAAATATGTGGACTTTAGTCCAATTCGAGTAATTGTTGCAACAATGGCTGCAGCTAAAATAAAAATGAGGTAATACATGATTTGTGATTGAAAGCTTGAAATTGAACGTCAAAGAATAAAACAAAAAACAGAAATGATTCAATAATTACCAAAATTAAAGCGTGGGAAAAAGGAAGGAAACATTTCAAACGTAAAGAAAGTATTTAATTCAAAAAAAAATAACGAAAACAACACAAAAAATTGCATCATTAAAAAGTGTTTTTGCGCTCTTTAAAAAAAGAGATGCTTTTTTTCTCCAAAGATAGGTTTTTTAGTGTTTGTTGAACATTTTGCCAGAATAATTGTGAAAAAAGTTTTTTAATTTTTATTCGTGCATTTATTACAGTAAGACAGAGAATAGTAAAGCAAAAGATTTATATGTTTACAAAAAAAGAGAATACAAAAAAATTACAGATAAAACAAAACCAAAAGACAAACAATAATCTTCAAAGACAATCAAAAATGTTAAATGTTCCATTTCTTAACATTTAAAAAAACAGTTTTATAACTTTTTTCAAAGCATTTTTGTTACTTTTTTCATTAATTGTATTCCATTATTTTATTTTTGACATTATAAAAGTAGGCTATTAAAAAAGCAAAAAAAGAAGATTATTATTGTCGCATAATTTAACTCTAAAAAATATGACAAGGTTATATTTTAAAGGTTGGCGCCAGGAAGCTATAATCATGTATTACAAGTTATAACATTTTAAAATATATGTCCTTGGATTCTTGTGTTTTTTTGCAATCAACATATGTATCAAAAAAATATTTTGTGCTTTTAGATTTCACTTTGTGTAGAAATTTTATTTAATTTTTAAACTTTTTATTTTACCATATAAGATATAACAAAAAAACAAAAATTTTAGTTATTTTTTTTCTCAACATTTTTTCTTGAAAATTTGATTCTTAAAAAATTTAAGAATTTTTTTGTACCCCAAATAAGGATACCAATAACAAGAGAAAACACTGTAATCAAGAAAAATATAACATCAAGAGAATATAAAACAATAAAAGATTGATATCGTCCTTGAGTTTGTAGGGTTCCAGTATCACCAAATTCTGCTGCAAATTCGGCATATTTTACAACCCTTTCGGCAGAAGAAAATGGCTTTGAATTAACCATTTTTGAAAGCATTTTTGCATTTTTTCGATATTTGTCATTGTTAATTATTTCTTTTATTGCTGCAACAATATTCTCCTTATTTATTTCACTTTTATCAATTTTGATTGCAGTTCCACGACGTTGAAGTAAAAATGAATTACGTTTTTGATCAGCAAAAATTGGAATACAAATCATGGGAACACCTTTTGATGATCCTTCCATGATAGAATTCATTCCACCATGTGAAATAAATGCTAATAATTTTGGATGGTCTAAAATTTTATTTTTCTTTGTTTTTTTGCAAAAAAAGTATTACCCAAAATATCATTTTGTGGAAGCCATTTTCCGGTAAAGACATTTTTATACCCTTTTGCAACTTGATGTTCATCTTTTTCGTATTTCCATAGGAAATTAATGTCAGGAAATTCTGCAAATGCTTCCAAAAATGCCTGCTTTAATTCCGGTTTCATAAAAGAACTTTGTACAACAGAACCGAATGAAAAAAGGATAACACCTTTTTTCGCTGAATCAAAAATATCAGTGTATTCCTAAAAAAATTCAATTAATTAATTAATATTTATTATTAGCGTTTTTTACTTTATCCAAAGGATGTGCTTGAACTTTTCCAAGACCAGCCATATAAATAACTTTATGAGTAATTGCTTGTGGATAATCAACATGTTCATCACTGTTAACAAAATAGAAAGCAGAATCAGCAATGGCATCCTATAAAAAAAAAATTTTTAAAAATCTTTTTAAAATAAGTTTTCAAACATTTATGGTAAAATCTGGAAATTCCTTTTTTACAACTGCTTCTGTTCCACCAGTAAACATTGTTGCAACTGTATAACTTTCTAGAATATAATAACCAATATTCATAACTCTATCAATAAATGTCATTTCATCAGTACTTTTTAACATCATTCCTAAAATATTTTTTTTATATGTATTTTCGATTTTTTTCCTACCGGGAATATATGATGGATGAAGTTTTATTCCAAGTAAGGCAGAACTTGAAGGAAAAAGTGATGAACCAAAAGTTGTAATATACTTTTTGATGCCAAGTTTTCTAAAAACTCCCAATCCGCATGATTCAAATAATTCTGTAATTCCTAAATCAAAATTTTCTCCGCGTAATTTATCCATATTTTCTTTGTCATTTAATACAACTAAAATATGTGCAATAATTTTTTAATATAAAAAAGTCGTAAGCTTACGTTCACAAAATCCTGCTCTTACTCCAGTCATTAATGCCATCATCTAAAAAAGCACTTCTTTAAAGTTGAAATTAAATTTTACTATGAAAGTTTACTTTTTTCATTTTTGCATATGAATCTTCTTCCCAAATTTGTCCTTGAGAAGATTCAAGTGTAAAATGTGGTGCAAAACTATAATTTTTTGGCATTGTATAATATCGTACACTTTTATGCTTTGAACCAGTGAAAGTAATGTTTTCATTTAAAACAGGTTGATAGACGACCTACAAAAAAAGTTTAATCTTTTTGTAAAGTGAGAAAATATCCTGACCACATCATGTCCAGCAGCAGCAAGGGTATCAACAATTTTACCCGTAAATGTTACATGACTAATCCCAAATTTTGGATTATAAAATAATATTTTATAGCTGTTTGCAGAATAAAAAAATGCAAAAAAGAGCAAAAATGAAAAAGTCTTCATGATTGGAAAGAAAGTGACTGTTTACTCAGAAGAAGAAAAAAGTCTTTATATATTATTGTGTCTTTAAACATCAGTCAGAACTCAAACACAAAATTTTTGTGCTCTTTCATTGATTACTTTCATGAATGTCACAATAAATATGTACAAAGCGTAGAAAAAAAATTGATCATATTAAAAGTTTTAATCACATTTGATAACCATATTTTTTTTTCATTTTAACATATATTTCATGATTTGTACTTTGTAAAATATTTTCATCTTTAAAAAAATGAAATTCTTTTAATTGTTGCAAAAAACAAACACACAAAATTATAAAAATCAATCTATCAAAAATTTTATTTTAAAAATAGCAAAATAATATTTTAGAATTTGAGGGGTTTCAAGCATCACTCAAATTTTTAATCACTTGTTAACCGCGCCTGTCATTTTTTATTTTTTTTCCACAGCTTTAAGGACCTGTGAAAAGCAATCATATAATATTGGCAGCACCTTGGGGGAAGAAATATTTTTTTTCAAAATTTTTTCTTTATTGCTACCGCATTTTTTTTATATTCTTTCATTTACGCCTTTTTGCCACCAAAGAAATATTTTTTGGAGTCCACACACATTTTTGCTTATTATTACACCATCATCATCATCACCACCATCAACCGATCTTTTATTCCTTTCAACGCCAAAAAGATAAAATTTATAAAAAAGATTTTTCACATATTTTTCTTGGATTTTTTCCTTTCTTTGACTTTAATTTCCGTTTTTGATTTGACAAGACAAAAAAAGAGAGAAAGAAGCTCCCGATCGCTTCTTTTTTTTTTATAAATTCGATTAGGGCCATGCCAATTTATTTTAAATCTTGGAGTGTTTGTTTTTCTTTACTTTTTTCGACTACTGCTGACAAATATTTTAAAGAAATTAATTTTAACGAATTTTTTTCAATTAAAATTTTGAAAAGTTTGTTTAATATCATCAACGAAAGATATATATATATACTTATTTAATCTTTATATTTGAGTATTAAATTATTTTTGTTTTTAAAAAACTGTAAACGCAAACACGAAAAAATGACAACTGCTTTTAAAAAGCTTTGAACTATATTTCACTCATAAAATTTATGTAATGAGTCTATTAGCAATTTTACCGATAAAACTTTTAAATGGATTGAAAAAGAAAATTTTTTTTAATGATGTTGTAAAAATCTTTAAAAAAGTGTACCTGGAAATGAATTATCGTGTTTTAATACATAGTTTTTTATTAAATTTGAAATTTTTTTTTTTTAGAATGTTTGTTTTTGATGATGAAGATTACGATATCCCTGATATATCCCTTCCAACAACATCCACTATCAATGATGAATATCCATCAGAGCTTCGATATCGAAAAGAAGCAAAACAAGAAGTAAAAAAATTAAGTGACATGGAAGAATTTTATAATGATTATTTTGTTGATTACAAAAATTGTAAGCTCCTTTTATTTTTCTGTCGTTGTTGTGGCATTTATTTTTAATAATTATGGAGTTTTTTTTACTTTATTTCCGCAAAATTCTTTATAATATTTTTATTAGTGATGGTGGTAGTGCTACTGGTGTGGAAAGAATTAAAGACAAAAAAATTGAGTTATGCAAAGTGGCATTTTGCTTATGAGCCCTTCAGATTGCGTGACACCCCTTTTTTTAGCGGCTTTCTTTGGTTTTAACTGCTTATACTTAAATACTACTTTTTCCCCCTTCCTTTTTGTTTGTTTGTTTGTTACTTATTGTTTATGGCTTCGTTAATGCTCGTCTTTCGTTAACTTTTTGTTGTTATATATGTATTATGCGCAATTCAATGATGGCCCCCCCTACCATCTGCCTTAAAAAAATGAGTGTCACTTTAAATATTTTTTGTCACAATCAAACATTTTTTCGCATGAGTTAATCAAAAAGATTAAGATTTTTCTTTCTTTGACTAAAATACTATTTTTATCATTTAATAAAAGATGCCTAAAGCTTTAATATTCCAGATAATTTTTTTTATTTGAATGATGAGCAAAAGAAAAAAAGGGCTCACCATTGAAGCGGAATCAAAGGCGGCAATCTTTCATCCATAAACGGACCCAATTATCGTTTATTTTGTTCGCCCGAATAAAAAAAACAAATATTAAAAAAATACCAAATCTTTGCATTATTTTCTCCATCATTTGCTTGCTTGTGTTTTTTATATCTTCAAAAAAAATAATTTTTTTTACATATTTGAATTGCCTTCTTCTTCTTTTTTTTTATGAACCAGGTTGTTCCTTATTCTTCCAAAACAGCAGCTTACGATTTTTTTTGCTAGTCTTAATCTTTTTTTATTGCATTAGTTTCTGAAATTTTTTTTTATTTCGATAACATATTGCTTGTAATAAAAATAGTTTTATATATTGAAGAAGGAAAAAAAATCTTTCAAAAATTCGCGCTGCCGGTTATCAAACATTTACGAGCAAATTTTTTTTTGAATAAAAAGGATTGCCAGAAAGAAGAAAAATGTTGTTGGGACATTTGTTATTTGTCAAAGCTTTTTGCTTCATAAACTTTTTTAATGCGCAAAAAGTAATGAAGCTAAAAGTGGTTAACACAGCTGTGATTTGACATTATTATTAGGGGGGGGGGTTAAAGCAGGAAAAAAAAGAAGCAGCAAGAAGAAAGATGGACACTGGTTTTTTTTATTGTTGTTGATATCAATAAAAAAATAAAAGATTACTTTTGATTTACTATACCCATTGAAAAGCTTTTCACTTACCTGACTTTGTAGTAATTTTTGCTGCACCTAAAAATATTTTTTTTCGACGGTTTTTTTTTGTGTGTTAAAATCAATGATGTTTTACATCGTTTACGTTTTGTTTTTGTCGGCTCTTATTTTTGTTTTATATTTGCGCTTTAAAAATATTGCATCTCTTTTTCGTTTTTCTTTATCATTTAAAAGTTAATGTTTGATGATGGTTTTGATTAAATATATAAGAAAATCATTAAACTTTTACGCTAGTTAATAGAAATACTTTTTATATAATTTCTTTGGTTATTATGAAATGACATTCCCACCACCCTAAAAACTGCTGTTTTCAAAAAAAAATGGAAACGAATCCTAAACGGCAAAAAATGGGAGTTAAAATTGTTTCAGTGTAGTATCATTGAAAGAAAGGGAAAAAAAGTAACAAAAGAAGCTTTGAATTGTCAAAAGTTTTTTTTTCTTTTTTACATTTTTTTTCTGAAGAATTCAAATGAAAAAAAAAGAGAAGCACATTTCTTCTTTTGTTTTCATTTTTTCCAAAGTTTGCATGATTTTTTTTATGTTGGCCGATTTTTCGACCTTTGCCAATAGCAGCAGCAACCTCCGTTATTTTTGTTGTTTTTTTTTTTTCATATTGTAGAGACACAATTTGTTTTGTTCCGGTATTTTTTTTTTGATGAGGCTCATCTTCGAAATTGCACACATTCGGCATTGCGTGAGTAACATAACATCATCGACCTTTCACAAGATTCCACTTTTTTTGCATTCTCCGTAACAAAAAACAAACAAACATTAACTCACCGTTGACTTTTCTCTTTTTTTATAATTATCTAAGTTGTAAAAAAAGTCCAATATGTCGTAATTATTTTCGGACCTTATCATTATTCCATTTTTTTCACTTCTCTTTTTTTATATTCATTAAAGAGCAAAGGCCTCTCTTTTTCAAAAAAATAATAAATTTTTTGCTGAAAGCGTGAGAATATTTTTTAACAGATGCATGTCTGTTGGCACGTTATATTTTAATGACTTTGATTGCTTGCTACCATTCATATTTAATAACAATATTTTTTCTTTTTTGCTTGCCTGCATTAGATTGTTAGTGCTGATGGATGGAATAGATTGGTTATGATCTGTTGAAGAATCTGATACAAATGTTTTTTTTCTTCTTCTTTATGTATTCACTCAACGACCTATGATATCCCATTTATTCTTAAGTAAAAAAAAAGTTGATTTTGATTGCGCGCCTGTGGTTTTTTATTTGGGGAACGGTTGTCAGTGAAAGTCGTAAATCACCCCCCGAAAGTTTACCTTTTTGCCAAAAAACCATTTATCTTAAATAAACTTTTTTCGTCCTTATATATTTTATTCACCCTTTGGCATTTTTTAATTTTAGATTTCTTGAGAAAAATAAAGAAATTTAAGTTAATTGTGGTCATTCAATACATTCTTTCTTTTTGACTTTATTGTCTTTTTCGTGTAAATGCTTATTGTCTTCTTCTTTTTTCTTTGTTTTCGTCTGCTTCTTTTTTTTAACATCTACACTTTTTTTTATTTTGGTGGAGGGCAGCTGTTTGAATTTTTTGCAACATATGAGAGCCCTGAGAATCAAACACAGAAAAAAACATGTCAAAAACGTCAAAATCATCATACAATTTCTACTCAATTATGCAATAAATTCCATACATTTGGTAGAATAATATAAAAAAAGTAAACGACTGTCATCTTCTTTTTTTTCGAAGGTCGTTCGTTTTCCAATTATGGCAATTTTTTTAAAAAAATCATAGAAAGCTATTAGCTTAAAAGCTTTTTACATTGTTTTTTGATTAAATAGAAACAATAGTTGTTTTTTTCTGCATAAAATTATAATTTTTTAAAGCTTAGAACCGCCTTTCACATTTGCATAACGTTGTCTGCGGTTTTCTATATTTTTGTTTCCCTTTCAAAAAAGGGGGCGGCGCGCGCGTGCTACTCTTTCTTCCTTTTTTTATTCAGGCGCCACCCGCGACCACTGGCCAACCAAAAAAGATGAGAGAAAAAAGGGGAAAAAAGTCTTTCCCGATCCATCATCCGCCATCGGTGGGCTTAAAAATATAAAAAAAAGTTATATTTTACAAGGATGCCATTCTCGCGGGAAAAATTTTGTCGCGCAAAATGCCATCAGTTTTTTTCTTCCTTGAAAAAAGAGAAACTTCCAACGGAATTTTAAGCCATGGAATTTTTTTCCCTTTTTTCTTTTTTTATGTAATAACAGTTTTGGTTTTATTTTTGCCGTTTATTTTCCATTGTTTGTTCTTTTCCTTAAATTTTTATTTCTTTGATTTTTTTATTTTCAATTTGTTTTAAAAATTGAAAGTTTAATTTGAAACATTTGTTTTTGTTTCAATATTATTTGATCTATCTCTCTTTCACTTTTTTTCCCCTCAATTTAAATTTTCCCATTATTTTTTTAGTGATGAACGATATTGTTCTGTTGGAACAGCCCAAGTCCGGGTATGTTGTTCGATCACGTCCAGCCGTTTTAAGTTGCAAAGCTTTAAATGTTCGACAAATTCGTTTCAAATGTAATTCAAAATGGGTCAGTTGACAGTAGTTTTTTTCTTCTTGTTTTTTGTTTTCCCTTATGTTTTTTTTTCTTCAAGTTTTGCTTCAATGCATATTTTTTTGGTACATTTTTGCGCTACATTAACTGCAACAAACTTTCCACAAAAAAATATGCGGTAGTATTGTTTCTTACTTTTTTTATTCATCTTAAAAGAAAAGGATGCAATAGTCCCAGATTGGCGCATCCGGAATCTTTTTTTTTTCATTCCTCGAGGGAATACATTTTCTAAAGCCGGCTCAAGTTGCAGCAACCACAAAAAAAGTTTTGACAGCTTTATCCAGGAGGCATTTTAGAAAATGAACCGCTTTCTAAAGTTGGGCATATAAAGCAAAAACGGAAAAATATATAGGAAAAACAACAAAGAGAGAAAAATTTTATTTATGCGCATCCGACTTTGTTTTGTTTTGATTTCAGCGTTCCCTTTTTTGAACAAAAAAGAAAAAAAAGACCACACACATGTTGCATTTTTTTTTTTCAAAAAAAATTGTTACAAATCTTTTTTAAATCTAAATATTTGTGAATTGCATAAAAATAAAGTTGCAAAAAAAGAGAGGAATAGCATCCATTTAAAAAAAACGTCTTTAGTTGCAAATACGGATGCGGCTCATCGCTTTTTAAAAAAAGCTCTTCCTTTTGTCAACAATTTTTTTTAAAAAAATGATGCTGTGTGTGAAAGTTAAATTTTCAAAAAAAAAGAGAATTTTGTACACGCAGTATTATTTAATGGCACCGCTTTTTAACTTTTGCCGCCACTTTTTTTAAGCGTCAATATTGAGCTTGAATTTTAAGAGTAAACAGTGTTTTGAATGCAAGATGATACTAGAAAAAAAAATATGCATGAAAGCAGTCACCAGAAAAACAATACAAGTGTTACCCCCGAAAAAAATATAATATAATAGTGAAATATGATCGTATATTTTTTTTCTAGCTTGACGACAATCGACATCAATTGGAGTCAGGAATTGATCACGCAACAAATCAAGCATTTCTTCGTGCAGAAGTTGAAATTACTCGACAAGAAGTTGAAACGAATGTTGGATTAGGTGATTTTGATTGTCGCTGTTACGCTACTGCTGGTTCAATGGAACAAGCAATTCGATCTGAAATTGCAAATGTTCGAGTTGCATGTAAGTTGTTTTTTTTTGTTTATTGTTAAAAATTTAAAAAAAGAAACTTAAACCTAAAAATCTTTTTTTAAAAAATATAACTTTTCTTTTCATAAACAATCGAAAGGCGTTCGCGCATTTGAGTTTCTTTTTCTTTTTTTGGCTTTGAGATATCTCAAGTGGAATCTGCGCCATCAAAATCGACCCCACCGAATAACAACTGTGGACGAAGGAGAAGGGGGGCAATTGTAATGATTTATGCGCACGCGACAAAAGTTTTAATAGAAACGCTTTTTTGTTCAATAACGATAATAAATAATTTTGTTATCAATGCATTTAATCAAGAAAGAAAAAAAAGTTGAGGCTATTAGTAGCTATTTGCGGAAGGCCAATAATATTTTTTTGCCATTGCCAAAAAAGGGGGTTAATCGGTTTAATGTCGATAAAAAAACTTTTTGTTTTGTTTGAGTTTTATTCAAATTTTTTTTGTGCATATTGTAATGGTGAAAAAAAATAGAAGTAAGGAGAGACGGAAGTCCAACGTATGTGGCAGCTTCTTTTTCTTTTCACTTCACTTCAATCTCAACAGTGGATAATCTTAATCTTTTGCTACTTCTCAAAAGGTCAACAATTATAATATTTTTTTTATTTTCAGAAGTCTAACACTCTCAAGCTTTCAATGTTTGCCAACAAATTTTGACGCGAGAAAAAAAATCGTGTGCTTTTGTTTTTCTATTCTTTTTTTTTGTAATTTTTTTTTATATTGAAAGAGGTTACAAAATAAGCGGAAGGAGGGAGAGAGGGCATTTAGATCGTCTTCAGGACAAGATCCAATTTTGTTTATGCGCTCCTAATTAGTGCATATTGAAAAAGATGTTCTTTTTTTTCATTGTCTTCAATCATGGACAATTTTTTTCTTCAAAAAATACTGGAAAAAACGGCCTTGTTCAATCTCATTTAGTTGCAGAAGCAGAATCAAAATAATTAGCTTTAGGATATATGTAGTGTTATTATAATAAAGAAAAATAATAATCAAATTACAAAAGAGTTTCATTCACGTAATTTGTTGTGACATTGTTTTCATTATGCGTCAAATTTCTTTTAATAAAATTGTATCGATATAAAAATTAATTTTTTTTCAAAACTAATCGTTAGTTTTTAAGTGGGGGGATTTTTTTGTGAACGAGAATAGTCAAACTTTATTATTATTATTCGAAAGAGGATCCGATTGCGCAAAAGGAAGAAGAAGAAGAGAGACGGCCTCGCCTTAGGGCGTTTTTTTTGTCTATTTAATATTATAATTTTGTCCGCAAAATTCAATGTTAATAAGTTCATGCTTTTTTTTCTATCTCTCTCTGTTCTTTTTATATGGAAATTTGAAACAGATATAATAAGTTTTTCTAATTTCATCATTAATTTTTTTAAAAATTTGTATGTTTTCTTTTATCCTAAAAATGCTTGACTCTTTTGTAAACAGTAAATTAATTTATTTCTTTTTTGTTGATTTTATTTTTCAATTTCGGTTTTAAAAATGGCAAACAAGAACACATTGACCTACCAATTTTTTAAAAACACTCTTTTGTATTTCTTATATAACTAAAGAAAACCCCGCCGGTGTGATCACTTTTATTACAAATATGAGCTCAAAATTTGAGCCACCGGCATCCTCCGTGTTTCACTTTTCTTTTCTTTATATATATATTTTTTCCTTTCCTCCCTTTAATAAGGGTTATTTGTGCACACCGGAAGATTTTTCGAGTGTTTTTCCATGTACCCGAAACAGTCCAATTTGTTTACTTTTGCCACTCTTATGAAAAAAAAATATTCCTATTATTATTCTGTGTCAAATTTCTATATTTTTATTTTAACGTTTGTTGTTCAATCTTTCCATCACCCATTAATAACCTGTCTTAGAAAAAAGTTATTGGCTATTTTTGCTTATTGGAGATTTTTCTGTTTAAAAATAGGGGGCCAAAATCAAAATACACATATTTCTTCATTCTTAAAAACTTTTGTTCCTTGAAAAAAGAAATTTATTATTTAAGCTGACTCATTTTTTTTCTTTTGACCAGTGGAATGCATTTTTTGCCCTGTGACTTCTTCAATTTATCATTTTGCGACAGTTAATGGCTACTCATTTGTTTTTGTATCTATCTCCTGAGACCATTTTCCTTAAACAAAGCCTTCTTTCTTTTTTTCTTTCTTAAAAATGACTCTAAAGAAGCGCTTCTTTTATATTTTTAAATGACAGACTTTTCTTTATAAATATTTTTAAAAATATATAAACCAAAAAAAGGATTACGCAATTGTTTCGAATGAAGCATCTTTTTTTGGTAATGTCAAAAAATGACCGCAATGAGCTTGTCTTCCAACCACTTTTCTTAAATAAGGCCCCGCGAGGGTCATACATTTGCTGGAATTTGCATCTAAATATCTTTTCAAGTACATATTTTGTGCTGTTTTGAAAAAAGAGGGGTATTCGTTTTATCTGATTGCGCAAAGACAATTGAAAAGTAGTCATGTTTGTCAAAGACAAAAAAATTTCAAAAGCATGCAAAAAAGATACCATTTGCAAAAAAAGGACAAAAAAACTGAATTTAAAAGGGGAGAAATTGAGGCACTTCCGAATTTTTAATTTTTATTCAACTAGCACTTGACTAAATCTTTGAAAACTGTCACGAAATCTGAGCTCTGCAACAAGGTCGTCTTCATTCATTCATTCCATTTTTCATTCCATATTTTTTTGCCTTTTCTACTACAGAAGAAGGGCTAATGTGAAACAAATCAGAACAAGTGCTTTCAAATTTTTCTATGCCCTTGTCAATTGAAACCAAATGATTAATGTTTAAATTCGCACATTTAAGGCAATTGATTTTCCAACATCAAAAAAGTGATGCCGCTGCTGCTCCAACGATCTCATGATTTCTTTTTAGCTATAAATCACTCTTGACAAAAGCTTGATTCGGCAACAAGCTCTTTTTTGCAATTTTTTGCGCAGTTTCGTTTTTTTTGTTGTGTTATTTTTTTGTTGTGGTTTGACAGAAAAAAATATAACCGGATTCTAAAAAGAAGAATAAAAAATGAAGAGAAAGGGACAAGCAATGTTTGGATTGACTTGAGGCAAACATTCTTTGATGGAATTTAATGCGATCTCAAATTTCGCCTAATTTTTTTTGCATCACCAGTTACAACATATGTATTTGTCCACCTGGTGTTCATTTTTTAAGCCAAAAAATTTTTTTTCTTATGCGTGTTATGTTTATATATACGGTACCAAAAGTAATTGTTGTGTATTAATGCTTCTCTCTCAGATTTATGCAAATATGTTTGGCATTTTTTGTTTCTTTTTTATTTTTAAAATTCTTATTTAGTCTTATACTTTTTCTTATTTTTCTACATTTAAAGCATTTGAAAAAAATAGTCTTTGATTGAGTCAAAATGCCTTAGGGCTTCGGAAGGTACTTGAGCAATCAGGCCAATTGCCATCTTTTTTTCTTCTCGCTTTTTTAGCTTTTTGACCGGACCTCTTGAACGCGTGTTCGGTATAGAATTTAAAGAAGAAAAAAAATTTGTTTTAAGCTTTTGCATTTGCGCAATTGGGTTCATTGTTAACTTGCTTCTTTTCTTTCGCATTTGCGGCATTTTTAACATGACTTTTATATATAGTTTTTGCACTTTTTTAATTTTAGGGACTAAGTTTAATTTTTTTTTTACTAAAGGATTACGGAAAGTTTGGACTTTTTTCCATGAAAACGAGATTAACTTTTTTTTACTCATTTTCTTAAATTTTGTAACCACACCAAACTCCCGTTAATTTTTTTCTTTATCCCTTTCCATATTACGAATTTATCCAAGCAAAAGTAATTCATTTAACTGCCAATATCCTTAAGGCAACAAAATAAAATGACCGTAGGTAGTAAAAAAAGTAAAAAAAACTGGGGGACAAATAAAAATTTCTCACTCTCTCTTTTTCATGGAGCTATTGTTTAACCTTCACAAAAAAAAATATATATCAATTACCGGAAGCTTAAAAGGAAATTGCCGAAATATAAAACTGGATCAAATATCTAACATCAATGACTTTTTAGCAGGTGTCAACAGCTTGCGGCATAAAAATATATGACTGACTTCTTTTTTTTTAAAAATGGGGTTTAATTTTTGCTTAACTTTGTTACTTTCCAAAATTTGCACACCTGTTTAAAGAGAGAAAATTTTATTTTTTGCAACGTGGTTTAAATTTAAAAATGCAAAAATAAAATGTTCACTAAATATTTATTAATTTTGTAGATATCAGAAAACATTTTTATCAAATGCCTTCATCAGAGCGTGTCCCCGAAGGCAGAACGGTACAGCTAATGTGTACCCCACCAGATGCAGATCCGAAAGCAGAAATTATTTGGTTAAAAGATGGCCATGAAATTATTCCAAATGAAGATCCAAATTTAATTATTGCAAATGATGGAAATTTAATTATTTCTGCTCCACGTTTAACAGATTCTGGAAATTATACTTGTGAAGCAAGAAATTTTGCAAATAAAAGAGTTACTGATATTGCACAAATTGTTGTTTACGGTAAGTTTTTTTTCTTATACAAATTTTTTTTTTAAAAAGTGTAACAAATATAGATGAAATCTTTTGTGCGGCAAAGCGCTTAGATAAGCTCAGTGATTTATAACAAACGTGCGCGCTAATGACCCGGAAAAATGCCATCGCATAAATGAGTCCTTTCCTTCTTAAATGTTTGGCTACTGTCATTTATATTTTGTTGTGCCGATTTTGAGCCGATAAGACTTTTTTTTTAAAAACCATCTCACTCTTGAATAAACAATGCAAAAATTATAAAGGTTTTCTCTCCTTTTTTTGTCAAGATTAAATTTAAATGTATATTTTTTTTACTTTTTTTATACATACTAAAAAAACTGAGAGGATAAAGTAGTGCCAAAAACCACTGTATTTGTATGACCTTAAGTTCATTTTTTTCGGCATGTTCTTATTCATTTTAAGTATCTTCGCTTTTTTTGAATTGAAAAAAGACGAACACAAAGAAAAAAAAATCAAACAATTGTGTCGTCTTCCTTGAAAAAAAATTGAACAGAAAGGAAAACGAAAAATGATGAGTGCCGTAGAAAAGAAGCAGGAAAGCGGCAACCTTTTTTGAAATAACCGCGGCAGCAAAGAACTAAAAAACAATTCACCTCAAATGGTAAATGAGTCAGTTAATTAGGCATAGAAAAAAACGACTTAATTTAGTTGAAACAACGAGAAAAAAATTGGTTGTATCGGCTAAAAGGTACTCGAATCAGGTCAAATTTGAATGAATTTGGATACAGTTTTTTTTTTCCTTTGAAAAGGGGACATTTATTTTTACAAATAAAGTTTAAAGAAAAGTTTAAAATAAACAAATTGCGCAAGAAAATTCCTGTCGGTAACTTTTTCTTCGCCTTTTAAATGCCGACCTTTTTTGTAATTATCGTAAAGAAATGACAACTTGCTTCTTGTCCTCGTAATATATTGCGCAATTAAAAGGCATTTTATGGTTGTATCGTTTTTTCTCTCTTTTATCCCCCCTCTCATTTGCTGTTTTTTCTAAAACTTCTTTCATTTCAAAGGCATTTTTTTCCCGACTCTTGGGGGATTACAGTTGGATTTTTTTCAAGGGAATGCTTGCTTTTTTTTACTTCCACCAGATGCTTAATATCAATCAAAAAAAAAAGCCGGTGAGATTAAGGTGAATAAAGCTGACCAACAGTTCGCACATCCACAAAAAAAATAACAATAACCCGATTGACCTCTGTTGTGGCAGTTAAAAAAAGCAAGTCCTTTTTTTTAGTTAGCCCGCTCTCTCTTTCAACTCATTAAAATACTGACAGCATTATTAAAAGAGAGTCAATTAAATCAGGAAAATTAAAAAACATTGCTCGAAGGGGGAACTTTTCTTTTAAAAAAATATAATAGCAAAAGTTTTTTTTATGATCTATTTAAAGATCGTAAAAATAATATCTTGTTGATTACTGTTTTTTTCGGCAAAAGATAAAAGAAAGAAATAATAATCGCGCAAAAACTTTTACGACTCAATGTTCCAAACTCCCATTTCTTTTTCTCTGTTTATTATGCAATCTGAGCGGGATGCCAAGACAAGAAAAAAAATCAAATGATTTCTGAAAGAAAAAATAAAAGATGAATAAACAAATATAGCAGATTTGTTTTTAAACATTTTTTTATAGAAAAAAAGGGAAATTTTCTTTTGTGATGAATGAAAGGAGAAAAAAAAGTACAAAACGATATTATTATTTTTTAGTTGATGGTGAATGGTCACCGTGGTCACCATTTTCTGGTTCATGCCGAATTGATTGTGCATTATTAAATGTACAATTTGATATGGTAAAAGGTGACGCATTAGCCGTTGATCGAGCAACACCAAAACAAAGGCGAACACGAACATGCAATAATCCAGCCCCATTAAATGGTGGAGAAAATTGTAAAGGATTAGATGAAGATTTTCGATTATGTGAACATGATTGTACAGTTAATGGTAAATAAAGACAATGATAATAGCAAAGTTTGTATAAAAATATTAAAATTTTGCAGGAGCTTGGTCAAGATGGTCACCTTGGTCTGATTGTTCTTCACAATGTACAAGAACAAGGAATCGAGCATGTATAGCACCACCACCATCAAATGGTGGAAACTTTTGTCAAGGTGCTGATTTTGAAACTCTTAATTGTACAACTTCTCTTGGCTCTACTTCACAATGTATACCTCTCGGTCAAATTCCATCATCTGATTTAAATAATGTTTTATCAACAAGAACTTCATCACCAGTATTAAATTCCAATGATTTTATGCTTCATAATTCTTTATTAATTTTTACTTCACTTGGTTGTGTGGCACTTTTGCTTTTTATTGTATTAGCATTAATAAGTGTAATATTTTGTCGAAAACGAAAATCTAAAAATAATAACAGTTTTTATGGTGATCAACGTAAGCTTTAAAGTCATTATTTCAAAACTTCAAAATTTAAATTTTAGATGTTCGAACTGTTCTTCTTACTCCTGAACAGAAAGCATTATTGGGTGGTGGAACATATGATTCAAAATATCCACCACATAATTCTCCGGCACAATTTTTTACCCTTTCTAATGGCACAACAGTAAATTCTTCAACTTTAAATCATAGTTATACAATTCGATCTGCAAAATCATATAATAGCGGATATTCAATGAATCGAAAAGTTAATGGATCCCGTGCTGCTTTAATTGGTGAATATTCTTCTGGTTCAGCATCAGGTGGAAGTGGAAGTGGAAGCTGTACAAAAACTGCTCTCATTCGAAGTGAATCCCGTTCATCTGCTGATGAAAATTATGCAACACTTTATGATTATATTGGCTCAGATAAAAGACCACCATCTGCAAGAACGTGTACAGAAGAATTTTCTGGAAGTGAACATGATCAAGGTGTTACAATTGTTGCGGCACAAGTTGATACTGAAAGTTCAAGAATTGAGCTTAAAAGAAGTGGAGTGGCTTTAGCAATTGGAGATGGAAGTTTTACCGATGAACGAATGGTCTTTCTTGCAGTTTCGGATGATATAAATGAGCGTCCAAAATTGGCTGAAGGTGAAACAGCGTTAAGTTCAGTTATTGCAGCAGGACTATGTGAAACTGAACCTGAAACTCCACTTGCAAAACCAGCCGTTGTAATATTAGATCATTGTGCATCAATATTTCCAAAAGATAATTGGCAATTTATTCTTTATGCTGATTGGGGACTTGGAAGAGGTTGGGAAGTTGTTACAAAACTTGGTGAAGAAAATATTACAACAATGGTGTATTTGCATATGGAACGAGAAAGATGCCGAATTATGACAGAACAATTTGGAAGATTCTTTTTAGCTGGATCTGCAAAGCGTCAAAATATTGTTGCACAAAAGCGTGTAAGATTTGCAGCATTTGCATCACAACCAGATATTAATTCAAAATCTGTTGCAATTCGAGTTTATTGTGTTCCTGAAATTGGAATGGCAGTTGAAAATGTTCGAAAGCAAGAAGAATCTGTTAATGGAATTTTATTGGCACAAGCTGAAAATTTTTTAATGCGCGAACATGGTCCTTTATGTGTTTGTCTTGAAGATATTTCACCAGGATTTTTCTTACAATCAGGTTCACAATTTTTGGTAAGAAAAATGTTTTTAAAAAAAAGTACAGTATAACATTTATATTTTTTTAAGGAAATTTCTGATACCCAACATCAATGGTGTTCACAGAATGGTCTTCATTGCTCTCTTACAATTGAATCATCTGAAGCTTCGATTTCAGAATTGGCAGGAAGAATGGTAATTTATCAAAAAGGAAATTCAAATGATCGTCAAGTACTTGAATTTGATATGGCACAACCGGAACAGGTTTGAAACATCTCTTTTTTAAATTTTAACCAAATTTTTTAGGCGTTACTTTACACATCAAATTTTTGTAGTGAAGAAAAACTTGTTTCAACATCATTTCAATTAAGTAGTGGAATAAAGCATCAACTTGTTGCATTATTTGGGCCATGTGGTGATCCAGAACGTGATTGGCGTGGATTAGCTCAAAAACTTGGCTTTGAAAGATTTATTCAGGTACATTTAAAAAACAACAACAATAGAAACAAAAAAGTATTTGTTTTTTTTAGTATTTTGGTACACGACTTGGTTGTGAACCAGCAGCATTAATCTTTGATTTATGGGAATCTGGTGTAAATGGTTCAGATCGAGCTCTTCTTGATCTTTTACAAAATTTACGGGTAATGGGCCGTCCGGATGCCGTTCAAATATTAGATAATTATTTATCTCGACCGCAATATGATGTTGCTTTATCAGCTTAAACCCAAATGAAAAGCTCTTCAAAACCAAAGAAAATTCGCAAAAAGAAAATTTTTTTTATTCAAAACCCTATATATCTTTCATCCCGTGATTTTTAAAAATGAATACAAACGTGCCCAGAATTATTTGAAAATAAAATTGTATAGTTTTAAAATTTAAAAAATAATAACCAAAAAAGTATTGTCTTTTTTTAAAAAAGGTATGTATGTACATTGTTTGTATTTTATTATTTACATAAATGGGTAATTATCATAAATTTATGTTTGCTATTAAAAACAGATATCTCTTTGCCTAACAAAATTTTGCCAAATTCCAAAAAAACTTTCATTTTAAGTGTAAGGTGATAAAAAAGTAGCACATTTTGATGCAAACATTTTAACCGATTGTAACCGAAAAATCTCAAGACTTCTTACATCAGATATGAGTTTATAAGCCACTTTATTATATCATATAAGAGACTATCCAGATATTACGTCATCACCAACTCCTCATTTACCCTTCCACATCAAAGACACTGTATGGCCATTTACTCCTCCCCACCTGATGACGCAATATCTGGACAGCCCCTAAGTTGTTGAACGTCGTCCAGGCTCTTGATTAAGGCTTACTACACCAAATGGAGAATGTTGAAAGCGTAAACGTACATTCCATTCACATGTACCAAATTTATAATTTGTACCAAAAGAAGTTTGTACTAATCTTTGTTCTTCATCACGATTTGGAACACGAATTACCCATCCATATGTAAAAGAAAGATTCTCAGGAATTGGTTCCAATTCTCGTTCTGCAACTGCTTCATCAAAATACAATGATGCATAATCCATCTTCAGCCAGCGAAGTTTTGATGACGATGTTGCAACAAATAAAAAATGAAGAAAATAAAATAGAGAAACAAGCAAAATTGGAATAAATGTTTGTTAACAAATGCAGAAATTATTGGCATAGTTTCTAATAACAAATATTACTTTACCTCAAAACAAAAAAAAAAGTAATAACAAATATTACTTTTTACCTCAAAAAGATTACTTTTTACCTCAATTTTTTAATCGCCTCAAAACGTATGACTTTTTACCTCAAAACGTATTACTTTCTTTACCTCAAATTCATATTTGAGGTAAAAAGTAATATTTATTTGAAATTATTCAAATTTGTATTATTTAAATTTTATTGCAAATTTTTCAAAAAAGTTTAGATCAGTGGCGTCAAAAATGCGTATTTTTTTTCTTTTTTTTAATTGTTTGAAAAAGTTGTTAGACAATAAACAACTATTTTTTTCGACTATATCTGAATGGTACTTGTAGGCTATAGCCTTAACAAAATTTAAGTTTCTATATTTCTATTGATTGTTTTATGATTTTTTGAAACTGTCGATTCTGTTAGAATGAGTTTATTTTCATTTCATTTAAAGACTTTTAGAACTTCGATATTAGGTTTTAAAATAAAAAAAGGGAACAAAAAAGACAAAACTGTTTTTTCAAACTTATAAATTAGTTCATTTGCAAATTAATTAGTTTATGTGATTCTTTGTTTTTTATGCTTAATCTTTTATTCTTTTTGAGTAATTTATTTCATGATTTTTTTCTTTTTTTTAAATGACACATTTGTTATGAAATCTTCTTTTTGCAGACATCAACGGCACAAACCACAAAATAAAAATGCATGTTTCAAATGTACTCTAATAAATTTTTTTCTCGGAATACATGAAAAAAATGATTGTCCGTCTCATGTTTTTCTCCCTCAGAAATTTTAAACTTATGAGTAAAACCAAAATTTATGAGTATCAAAATAAAAGTGAGTCGATAAAAATCTATTTTGACAGCAAAAAAAAAGTGGTTCGGTTTTTAAAAAGCATGAGATGTTTTTGTAATTTTTTTGTGAAACATAGTCTGAGACTGAGAGAAAAGAATGCTAGACATTCATTTTTTTACTCAATCATGAGTGAATTCAAAAACACCAATAATCAAATAGCATCCAAACAAACATATTTTTGTAAGCATTTGGAAGAAAAAAGTGGGAAAAACGAACGGAAGGAGGAGTCAATTTTTAACCGTATAAAAAAAGGAAGAATTAAACGGTTGTCAAAAATGAGATTGCGTGTATAATTTCTTTGCTGCACCTGAAAAATTCGGGAGAAAAAACAAAGAAGACGTTGAATTTCTTTTTTTGTTTAATAATTATATGAGTTTTACATATACTGTAATTTTAGGTACACACTTTTTTGCGCCTATTAAAATGAGAGCAATTAAATGCGTTGTCGTTGGTGATGGTGAAGTCGGTAAAACGTGTTCATTAATCAGTTATACAACAAATGCTTTCCCTCGGGAATATGTTCCAACTGTGATTGATAATTATTCTGCCAATGTTATGGTTGATGGTCATCCAGTTAATCTTGGATTATTTGATACTGCTGGTCAAGAAGATTACGAAAATTTAAGAAAATTAAGTTATCCCCAAGCTGATTGTTTCTTATTATGTTTTTCACTTGTAAATCCAGCATCATTTGAAAATATCCGTGCAAAATGGTATCCAGAAGTTTCACATCATTGCCCCCATATTCCAATTATTCTCGTTGGTATGTTTCTTTCATTATTTAACCACATTTTTCTTATTACCTTAATTTTAAGGAACTAAGTTGGATTTACGGGAAGATCGAGTTACTGTTGACAAACTTCGTGAACGTCGACTTGCACCGATTACAACTGCACAAGGCCTTCAAATGGCTCGAGAAATTAAAGCAGTCAAGTATTTGGAATGTTCTGCGCTTAGTCAAGTTGGTTTAAAACAAGTTTTTGATGAAGCCATTCGAGCCGTCCTTTATCCTCCACAAGTTAAAACTAAAAAAAGGTGTTCCATTCTTTAACTTTGTCTTTTTATTTTTTTACTTTGATATGTTTTTGTAATTTTTATTTTATTGTTATATGTTGATACTCTTTTTTTAAAGAGTCCAAACTTTTTATGCATATCTTTTTTCATCCATTTTTTATATGAATACATTTTTTTCCTTTTAAAACTATTTATTATTAATTGGTTTTTTTAATAAAAAAATTCAGTTTAATTTCGTTTCATTAACAAAAAAACTGTATACATAATCCTAAGAATTTTTTTAAAGTTTATGAGTTGTTACATTGTTCCGTTTGTACAATTTTTTGTAATCGCAAAAAGAATTCGAAAAAAGTGATGTTTTGTTAGTGTCAAGATTTGTCATTGCAGCAAATCTCGATATCTCTTTTCCTTATCTTTTTCGATTAAAACTTTAACGGTTTTTACGTCAAAACATGGAAAAAAGATAAAAAAATTCGGACCTGACCGAAATTTTTTGGTCTACGGTTTCGGTGGACTGAAAAACCGGACCGGAGGCCGCCAGCACTGCTGTTTAGTTTTCAATATCTTTCGATTGCTAAACAGTGGAACGTACTTATTAGTCTTTCTCAAAATGTTTGCCGTTAAACCTTTAAGTATAAATCATAATATTATTTTTGATATACGTTTCAGTTACTCTAAAGATAAAAAAATAGGTGAAGAAATTGAAAAGCTTTTAAAGCCATTGTTTTATTTGTTTTTTTTATTAAAAAATGGGTAAATATTGTTAAAATATAAATAAATAATCTTGAAAATTGAAAAGTTTGATAAATTTAAAACATTTATTTGTTCCGGTGGTTGTAAATTTACTGAAACAAATATCGAATCAATAATTAATATGGCACAATTTTATGGTGCATTCAAACAAGTATTTAATTGAAAAGTTGAATTTTAAAAATATTTATCAAAAACTTTGAACTTTCATACAAATATTCAACTTGTATGATAGTTCAAGCAAAACCCAAACCTTACAATTTACTTGGAATGACGAGAAAGAATAATGGCAGTGAACAAAAAAGAAAAATGAAAGAGAAAAAAACACATTTTGATTAAAGCTAAACAGTGGAACAGCTTATTTTTAGAAGATTTCTTTCTTTTTTTAACTCGTATCATGAACAGTGACTTTTGCAATATTTTTATCATCCGGATGGGTACGGGTCACACTCAACATGTCCTTAAATGAACTTGATTTTTGTAATTTTTTAATCGTATTTCCAACTTTCTAAAAATAATTTTTTTATTTGTATTTACGTATTTAGCTTTTTTACAATTTGTGGAGCAAAAAATGCATCATAAATTCGAGTTAAAGAGCATAGAGCAACAGGAATAACAAATAATCCATGAATTAGACCAAATATAATCACTAAAACCATCGTTTTTACAAAAACCTGAAAAAAAAATGTGTTATGTATTTTGTGTTGAAAAAATTTTTTTTGTAACATACTTCGCTCATATAAGAAGGAACAAAAAGAAGACAAAAAACGAAAAGAATTGTGGAAATACCACATTGTAAAAGGGGGAATCCAATTGCACTTAGAACATGATAAATACGTTGTTCCGGGCTTAATTTTCCACCGGATTCAATTCCCGTTCTAAAAGGTATAGCATTGATTAAAAATAAAATGTTATTTTTCACCTACCGATAATAATGAAAACTTGCATGTGCAGGAAAATCAACAGAAAATCCGATAGACATTATAGTGGTGGCCATAGAAATAGGATCCTATAAACTTAAAATATTACAGTACACCAAGAAAATATTTTCTCCTACCAAATCAATACCCCACATTGCTAAAAAACCAAAAACTCCTATGCATACAGACATAATTGAAAATGTTGCAACACAAACAGTAAATAAATTATACATAAAAATTATGCATACGACAGTCATACATACAAGTGTGACAACGGAGGAAGAAATTGTTGATGGAATAAGTGTTGCAATTTGATCTAAGAACTGTGCATCATCTTCAAAAACCCATGCTTCGAGATCTGAATAACTAAAATTGATACATTTAATGGAAGATACAATTTTTCAAAGTAACCATACTTATCAGCAATTGCTCTCCATTCATTTAAAAGTTCACCCCTTTTATTCCAACTAACAAGCTCTTTTCCATGAAATGCAACAACAGCAAAGAATTTTGATAAATTTCTGAAAATAATTTACTACTAATTTGAAATCATAAATTGCAATACAAACCCTTTATCATCAAATTTGATAAAAGCATTCCAGTGTTTATATTCGGGCCAATTAAGAAATTGTTGCATATCTTTTTTTGTAAATGAAAAACTGTTTGAAATTTTTGAAACCGCAGAAGTTGAATCTTCAAATTCAAGATGTGATTCATCATCTTCAATTGTTGTCTCTAAATATTTATCAAAATCTCTTAACCAAAAATGTGTATATTCTGATCCAAGGCATAATGGCATTTTTTCATATTCAGCAATTAAATTTCGAACTCTTTGCTGCCTTTCAGGGGAAGAAAAATCTCCAACATTATTTACAAATACATTAATTGCAGTATAATTTGGTAAAATATAAGTATCTCGGAACCAATTAACCTATAATTGAAAAGGTTGTGGTGATGATTATAGATAAAAACCATTACTTCATTAACTGGTGAATCAGCAAGAAAAAGTTTATCTGGAGTTATACTGGGACAAATTGTAAGTGCTCCTCGAATTGATACAATCCAATAAACAATTAAACATAAAAGCATTAAAAATGATGTAAAACTATCAGCTGCCCATCGGCAATAATGTTTTAAAAAGCTTGTAACAAAAATATGAAGCTTTTTACGTTTTTCTGTTTGTTCAACATTTGCTAATGATTCTTTATCTCGTTGTGATTCAGATTTCATTTCGAAATCTCCTGCAATTGCCATAATTGTACCAAAAAATACAAATTGATAAATATAATCAAAAAATATTGCAAGTGCATTTCCGGCACAAAAAAGTTGAATTTCAGGTGTTGGAGAAAAATATCCAATTATAAATGAAATTGCATTTGTTAATGATGTAATTGAAATTGATGGCCCAACATCAACACACATTTCAGCAATTCGATTTCGAAGTGAATCTCCATATCTACCATTTAAAGTCGTTTGCCGAATTTTTCTCTTTTCAACACAAATTCTTTGCCATGAATGTATCATTAAAAATGCATCATCCACACCTATATATTTTTTTGATTATTTAGTTAGTCATTTTTTTGGGATTTTCTTTTTTTATTAAAAATGTCAAAAATCTTTGAAGTTGATCTCTTACAAAAAATAACATAGAAAAAAAATGCCTCATTTGAATTGAAATCTAGTTTTTGCTTAAATTTCTCCGGTTTTTGTAAAAAAAAGAAATTTGCTATTTTCAAGTTTTGCTGTAACAAAAAAACTCTCCCTTTTTCCAACACGTTTAAACTTATTTTAGTGTCCAAAGAACATGCGCAAAATAAACAATTTTTAAAGATCAAAAATGCGCTTTTCAAATAAACAAAAGTTCAATAATTTGATTTTTATGAGTAACCAATAAAAATTAAAGCATGAAACCTTTTTTTGAAAAACTTACCAATTGCCAAAACGAGAAAAGGTGTTACAGCAAGAATGGAACCAAATCGAAAACCACACCAAAATAAAAGTCCAAGAGATGATGAAGTTGCTAATAAGGGGCAGACACATGCAAATATTGCTAATGACACTTTATGAATTGTCCACTGTAAAATGTATATTTTAAAAACATAGCACTAAAAATTTGCGTATATACCTGATCAAAATAATATGAACTACAGTATCCTGTAATTAATGCAAAAGTTGAAAGAATAATGAATCCAAGAATAATAAAAGGAAATAATGTCATTCCATTTTTTACGATTTCATCGGCCGCGACCGTAATTGACATAACTTTTGTTCGGATATGTTCATTTTTGTAATCACTAAAAATCAATCAATATTATGCTTTAATTCACTTTTTCTGTTCTTTTAGGTTTTTTTGATCATTCAAAATATGCATTCTTTCAGACCGAAAGTTTCAGTGATATTTTTTCGTATTCTATGGAATCTATTTTCATTCAAATTTAATTACTTGAAACCTGTTACAATTTCTTCCCGCAATACATAATAGCCTCAAGCTATTATATAAAGAAAAAGAAAAAACTTATTTTCACTAAAAAACTTTTTACGCATAAAAAGAATGCTTTAAATAAAAATTGCAAACAACTATTATGCAATAAACAAAAAATTTTTTGATCTTCCGGAAAAATTAAGGACTTGTTTTTTTAAAGACAAATCTATCTATTGTCCCTAAATTAGTCATGATTAAAATATTTATGTTTTATGTTTTAACAAAATTTTGTGATTTTTAGCAATTTTTTATTGACGGATTCTTTTAATAAAAAAAATTGATTTGGTTGTTCTTAGAAGTCACCCGAAACTAATAAAATCGGGTAAAAATCGATGCTTCCGGTTTCAAAAAATGATCTGATAAAAAAAAGTACTGACTCTTTTGTTTTAAAAAAAAAGTAGCTCAAAAAGTAGAGTAAGAATGCGTTTAAAAACTAGTTTATCAAGGTCAAGAAGAAATAAACTTACTAATGAAAATATCGTTCAATTGTACGTTCCCATGCTTGTACATCTTCTTTTGATGCATATTTAGGTTTATCGGCACGATATTGTAAAACAATTAATGGTAAATGTTCAATATTTGTTGTTAAATTTGCACGACGTTGTGCGTCATCACTTGAAAATTTTCGAACACCAAAAAATAATGGGCTCAAATCAAGTTCACGTCCAAGTACAGACATAAACGGAAAGGAAAGATTAATTCGAGAATCAAAAATTTCATCCGGTTGAAGGAGGGCATAATCGGGATTACTTTGAATAACAAAGCCATTCTGAAAATATTAGAATTCAGAATTTTAAAAAATTAAATAAACAAACGCGAAAATGCCGAAGTGGCTCATTAAATTCGCAAAAATCGGTACAAAATTCATAAAATGATTGTCCGCTTAAATTTCCATGATTTGGCATTAAAAAATTATTTCCAATATGATCCATAACTTTAACAGTTTCATTTAAATGTTGTGATCGAGTTAGCGTTCCATTATCATTTGCAACAATAAAAACAACTAATGAAATTGGATCACTACCATTTTTAGAATAAAATTCTTCATGCATTGCAACTTCTTGATGTGATCGAGCTCCATGTGGTGTATATCCTGTTTTAAGATCATCTTCTTGTTTTGTAAAGGGAATCTTTATTGATGTTAATAATGTAAATATTAATACAATCTACAAAATTAAATTATTTGGCAAGTAAATTAAACCTCTAAAAATATGTTCTTCTTTTTTTTAAAAAAATTTTATGACGTCATAAAATTTTTTTTTGCAACTTTTGTTTTGGTTTAAATGTCTATGTTTCTGCTACTGACATAATAAATGAATGAGTCCCAAAAAAAAGTATCATAGAAAGGCGAAAAAATCATAATTTTATAAAAAATATAATTTTTAAAATTAAAAAAAACTTAGATGTTACAAATTAACAAAAATTAAGTACTAACCGTTAATACAAGTTTTGCATGATCTGTTATAAAATATCCAACATTACGAAAAAAATAATCCATAAAACGTGTAAATTTTGTTGAATGATCTACTGGAATTCCGGAAGTATGTGAAAGCCTATCAGAATTTGAAGATACAGTTGAAACAATTGCCGAATCCGCAGATGATGAAAATCTTGCTGAATCACCTGATGAAAGCATTACAGTACCATTACTACCAAAAGAGGCAGACGATGATGGAGCTGTTGGCGGATGATTTACTGATATCGTTGCAACATTTGACTCCGTTGAAATCGGTTCAAATTTTGCCATTGAAGGCAAATTTTTGCTATTAATAGAAAAAGAAATGAATTAAATTAGCTTAAATGAAAAACAACTTGATGAAGCGAAAACGCAATAAAAAAGTAACAATGCTTCAAAAAAATAATAATGCGTGTTAAAAAAGGGTGGTACTGAGACAGACGTTCAAGGAAAAACTTCTTTTTTTCTTTTTCTGTTTCTCTTTGACGTAAAAATGTGCAATCAGAAAAAAGAAGAAGAATAATATTCTTCTTCATATTATATGAAGGCCGAAAAAAAAATTAGGAAAAAACAAAAAGGCGGTCTCGATAAGATTTTCAGCGTCATCAAAAAAAGAGAAGCATGAGAGTGAAACCACCAAAAACATTCAAAAATCTTTGATATAACTAGCGGAAACCACAATAAAAAAAGAAGAAGAAAGAGAAAGCAGAGTGACTTTGTGATTCAGGCGGCATCACACAACAACATCATATCTTCTTTCTTTTTTTGAAGAAGCCTTCGGAAGAACTGGTTATGTATTTATTGTTCACAAATGACGCTCTTATAACATTTTTTTCATGATACACTTTTTTTTGCAAATATCTCTAAAAGCTATTTGTTTGAATTTTCTTCCGACTTTATTTTGGTATGCAAATGTTTTTTTTATATGGTTATAAACATTTTGCGCGTTTAGAAAAAAGCACTCCAAAAAATATCCATTAAAAGAAAAAAATTAAACTTTGTTCAAAAAACGTTTTTTGCACCAGTTTTCTCAAAAAGGCTTCCGATTTACCGTCAATGAAAGAAAATGAACTACATTTTATGATAGAGAAAACAAAAGGGATAAATGCTTTTACATGATTTTTGGGTATTGACGTCAAAGTACCCTGACCTTATTTATATAAATATCAATTAATTAACACTTTTCATGGGAAACTCCATTATATGTACAAAAAAGAGTTTTATTACATTTTTGCTAAACAATTATCTATATATAAACAAACTTGTTATTGCGATACAAATACTAATGTTTTACGAGATCTTTACATCCACCTAATTCAAATAATGCATCCTGAACTCTATCGGCAATTTTCTTTCGACGTTCAAGTTCAACATTTGATTGAAGAGAAAGAAGATAAGTTTTCATATCAATTGGTTCACCTACAGTAACCTCAACTGTCTATAAAAATTAATTTTAAAAAGCAAAAAAATAGTTTTAAAAACTTACATGTCCAAATTTAGGATAATATGGTGGTGCAGATGCCCACACTTTACTCATTCCATTTACCCAAATTGGTAATACAATTGGAGGTTCTTCTGTTTCATTAATCATTCTTCCAACACCCCATTTAATTCGAATTGGATTTGGTGTAAC
Source organism: Panagrolaimus sp. PS1159 (assembly GCA_963922195.1). NCBI lineage: Eukaryota > Metazoa > Nematoda > Chromadorea > Rhabditida > Panagrolaimidae > Panagrolaimus > Panagrolaimus sp. PS1159. Next base: position 4,542,069 of record CAWUHW010000002.1, read on the forward strand.
TTTTCCTTCTGGAAATAAATGTACCCATTTCTTATCATTTAATCTTTCAATACAAAAATCAACACATTCTTGAAATACACCACTTCCACGAACAATTGGAACACATCTGCCAAGAGAAAACCAACTAAAAAATATATGTTTGTTATAAAATGACGCAATTCTAAAGAAAACTTTCTATGTATGAGAAGCTTTAGTAAAACAAATATTGTGAGCAGTTGGAGTATATCGAAATCGATCAATATTTTTAAAAAATTTTGAAATTGGTATTAATGCTAAAAAATGACTTTTAACATTTATAAATAAAGTAATTATATAACATACCCCATATCAAAGGATCATCAATTGTACAACGATGATTAGAAATTGTTAATAAAGATCGAGATTTATCTTCAAGAAGCCTCAGAAATGTATCACGATTATTAACAATAAGTTTATTGCCACCTAAAACAAAAAACAAATATGTAGAAATTTGTTTAGAAAAAACCATACCTGCAAACATTGTTTTTGCACAAAAATAAACAAATGTCATAGTTGCACGAGATTTCCATAGATACCATTTTGATGGATTCTGTGGAAATGGCCATGGATAACGGAATCCATCAACGTTTGCCTTCTTTATAAATTCCATAATTTATCAATAACAAGTTTGTGTAAGTTTTAAAAAAAGGGTATCGAAAAAAGTTATTTCATATTTCCAAGTTGTCATTCAAAACATAACACCAAAAAACAAAAAATATTCTTGAAACTTTTAAATCTTTAATCCGATTTTTTTTGAATCTTATAACTTAAAGTACAGTTATAAGCCAACTAAACACATTAATAATGCAAATTAAAAACTGTGAAATAACTTATGAATCGACTAACACAAGAGGACAAGTGATGTGGAGCGAGAGCAGGGTTGTGCGATACCGATATATCGTATCGAATTAACGGTATCGGTATCGAAAAAATTTTGAGCGGTATCGGTATCGAATGAATTTCGATACCGATACATTATCTTTTTTTCCGCAAAATGTCGGTGTAACCAATAAAAAAGTACAAATAAAATGAAATTTTTTGAAAAAATTTGGTATAATTATCGAAGTATCGAATATCGGTATCTTTTGTGAAACTATCGGTATCGCACAACCCTGGTAATAAATGATTTTTTTTAAAGTGGTAAAATTGACTTAAAAACACCAAGCAATCGTTCATTGTTTAATTATTCTTTAAAAGTGCAGTATTAATGGAAGACAAACAATTTATTGCAACAAGGTGTTATGGAAACTTCATTCCTTTGTACTGGAGATGGAAATGATCATATTATTGATTAATCAAATGTAAATAACTAATCAATATTTTTACTTTTAAAATGTACTATAACAATTAACAAACATAATAAATAATTCCATATGTTTATAACATTTTTTTATAACACATAAACAAAATCAAACATTTATGATACCCAACAAATCAAAAAAAACAGCTAATAATCTTCTTCAAGAGCTTCCAAAAGTAATTCTTCATTTTCAGCAAATGCAGTTTGATATTTTGGATCTTGGCCAACATAGGTGACAAAAAGACTATCAATAAATTGATCAGTTTGACGAAATGGTTTAACACTAATAATACCAAAAAAATCATGTTGAAGATAGCCATTTGGAAGACGTTTAACAGGAACACCAAACTATAAATACATAAAAATTAATAATTAACCGATAAACATATGTAAAAAAACTTACACAAATTTTATTCTCTCCATTTCTTGGACAAAAATGAATTTCAAGTTTTTGCAATCTTTTACTTAAACAAAATGATGATAAATGATATCTTTGTAACGTTGGATCATAAACTGCAGAAATTTTTCCAAATGTTCCAAGTTCAAGATTACCAAATTCGTCTTTTGAATAATAGATTTGAAGATGATCATAATCTTTGCAAAAAATCATTTCATCATTTGCAACAAATCCATCACCCTAAAAATTAATAACTATAAAAAAAATTTCATAAAGGGAGTTTCTACGTCCGAACAAATGATTTTAACCAATGTTTTATTAACATGAAAAAATTTACTTTATAATAAAAGTGCGTTTAAAAAAAATTGTTCTAAAAAATTTATTTGCATCATAAACGCATTTTCATTTTAAGGTTAATTTTTTTGGGCTAAGAAAACATTGGTTAAATTCATTTGTTCGAACGTAGAAACTCCTTTTAAGAAAAAAAAACTTACAATAATTTCCAATTTAGTATTTCTTGGAAGAAAATTCTTTTCAGGTAATGGAACAATTTCAACAACAGTTAAATATTTGCCATCTTCAAAATCTTTATTAATTTTAATTGGATATAATTTATCTTTTTCTGGGAATCCTTCAATAACTCCATATCGATCATAGACATAACAAAATTTATGAGCATGGCGATAAAAATTTCCCATAGCATATTTTGAATCCAATTCAATTAAAAATAAACCATTTTCCTTAAAAATTTCATTTTAAAAAAGTCCTAATTTTTTAAGTTTGAACTCACCCAAGGCTGAAAGTAAATTGGAACACTATCTTGAGGAGCTGAGACATAATATGAATCTCTGTCATAAATAGCATTTGGAATATAAATACGTTTTGTATGATCGTCAAAATTAATTCGTTCAATAAAGAGTGCACGACCACGACGATCACCAGAATAAGATCCATATCCGGCGTAAGTTGCAAGAGAATGAGGTGCATAGGCAAGAAAAATAAGTTCATCATCAATAAAGCATCCCCGAAAACTAGGCTAAAAGACAGAGATACGCATGTGCAATAAAGAGGTTTAACAAAAAAAAATGTAGCTTACAACTTTAGGGATATCATGCAAACCAGAAATTGTATTTTTAGGAATTTCCCATGTCTAAAAAATTTTATGATAAAAAAATTTATAAGACAACTTTTTAAACTTACAAGAGAATTTTTCATTCTTTCAGTTTCTCCATATGCTGGACCAGCAACATATCTTGATGGAAGCCAAATAAATGGAACATTTTCTCGAGCATAAAATGCATCGGCACGTTGTCGACAATCAATTAAAACTTTTGGAACAATAATACGTCCATAAAAAACATTTGGTAAAGTAATTATCGGATTTAACACTTCTAAATTTAGAGTTCCATTTTCTTCTTCATTATCATTGACTTCAACGGCTCCATCAGAGCTATCATCATCATCATCCGAAGATGTATCACTTTCTTCAGAAGATTCAACATCATCATAATCACATTCAATATTATTAATTCGAAGTCCACCAACAAAATAATCATGTTCTTTTTTGCCATTAACATCGTATCGAAAAATACATTTTGCAATAAACTAAAAAAATTTTAAATTTTACTAATCAACTTTTTGAAATAATACTTACTCCATCATTATTAGCAAGTTTATTATCATATTTATCAGAAACTTCTGAAATTGTCAAATTTTCAACTTCATTTGCAGCATTTCTTTGAACAAGAACAATTTTTCCAGCATTCAAATGGTCATATTCATATTTTGTATCATCATTTTGAACAAATGTTACACATCCACGTTTAAGTTCAGCAATTACAAAATATTTTTTTCCTGTTGTAGATGTAGCAATTTGTACAACAATTCCATAATCTGATGTTTCAGTCATTCCCATCTAAACTTTGTGTTTTTATCATAACACCAAATGAAAAAAATTTAAAACTTACGATTCCATGAGATGCATACTTGCAATGAAGGTTAAGCTTTTTAAGATCTTTTGACATAACTTCATTCCATTCATCGAAATCCATTTCTTCTGATCCTTTTGGCCTGTCAAGTTTGTGTTTGAACCTAGAATATTTAAATTAAGACGCACTCTGGCTGTCAGTCAAAAAGTCGCGGCACACAAAAAAAAAGATTTGGCTGGAAAAAAAACGATGCCCTAACATTGTTTTAAAAATTAATGAAGTTGCGCGATCGTGTTTTTTCCCTTATAATTTTTTATTAAAAAAAGAAGAAGAAGAAAAAATGCGAAGAGAAAAAACGAATGTTTCGTTGTGTAACACTTTGCCAAAACAAATCTTTGCTTGTTTTTTCTTCTTTTACAAGGGAAAAAACACGATCGCGCAACTTCATTAATTTTAAAATCAATGTTAGGCGATCGTTTTATTTATATTTTTTATTCTATAATGTTTTAAAAAAGCTGATATGAATTTTAATATACCGCCGCAAATTAATTGTTGACCATATTTCTGGAGCCGAAGTAAAACGGGTGGTTTGCGAAAATCGGTGCTCCCGATATTAAAAAAATCCAAAAAGTGTTTCTTTCGATTTCTCCATGTTCGAGAACCTATACGAAAGCAAAATAATGCCAAAAAAATTTTTTCCTGATTTTTTTGGCGATTTTTTAAAAAAACCGCTACCGTAACCTTGAATATCCTGTAACTATAGTAAGAAATTTTTTTAGACAAAAACAGAAATCAGGATTGTCTTCTCCATGACTGTTTTACCTTTATGCCAAATTGCAGCCAAATCTATTTTTTTGTATGCCGCAACTTTTTGACTGACAGCTAGAATGCGTCTTAATTTATTCTTTCTTTTCTTCACTTTATGAAGCTTCGGTTATTGCAACGATTTCTTTTTCAACAGTTGAGCCACAGATGCCTTATCATCTGCTGATTTTTTTCTTCTTCTCTTTCAGATTTTTTGGCTTCAGCGGTAGTTACTTCTGCTTCACCTTCGGATTTTTTGGATTCTGCAGCATAATAAACTCAGGATATAGATAAACAAAACTTGTAACAAACTTATTTAAAATTTAACACCTTATAAAAAAAGTTTATCATCTTTTGCAATAACAAACAAATAAAGAAACAAATCAAATATTAGTATCAAAATCTTTTTTAACTTTTTTAATTTCTTCTTTCATTTTTAAGAGTTCTTGAACACGTTGAAATTTATTTGGATCATTTTTAGTCATGTAATGAATTGCTTCAAGACTTAGCTTATTTCGAGGATCAAAAGATTGTCCAATTTTTGCAACATTTGTAATATATTCAACAGTCATTTTATAAATAAGATCAAGAGTGGCTTCATGTGGATCCTAAAAAGTAGTAACATTCAAGCAACAACAATTGGCATCATTTTTAAAACAAAAAGTTTACTACATCCGAAAATTATGTAATAACAAATAACAAAAATAAAAGCTTACCTTTACATCACCAAAACCGAAAACCATTGCTCGAAGTTCACAACGAAATTTTTCAAATGGATCTTCTTTGCTTTCTTCAACATTTTCTTCATTAAAAAGGGAGGCAGCAGAAAATGGCTCCTTATCGCCTTCCATTATAATGAATAAATTAGTTTGCTAAAAAAATAAAACATTTAGATAAAAAACAATGGCAAAAAGACAACAAAATATAAACAGTAATCCACGTTTTAAAAGCACGATTTAAGAAAAAAAATTTTGCTTAAATGAATTCGAGGGAATTTCCACTGTAAAATTACAACGACATCGAACCTGTTAAATAAAAAGATAGGCAAAACATATTCCAAAAGAGCATCGGATCTTCCGTTTTTCCCGGGTCTTCAAAAATTGGGCTACAATATCAGAAAAAGACAGAATTTGTTTTTATCGTGTTAGTGACGAAAATCTTGGAATTTTTATATAGTCCCTAATGGGAGTTTAACAAAGCGTGAATTTTTGGGATAATGACTGGTTCCACCATAGAATCCGACATTTTACAAACGAGCAAATCCTCCAACGTCGATACGCATCACCAGGTGTGCCGAATGACTTCTACATATAAAACGAGGAAATGTTAAATTATTGAAATTTTAACACTTTTTTTCATTATTGGGAAAAATTTGGCAATTCACAAATTATTTTATTGTTACAAATGTCGCCAAAATTTTTACCAAATATTGCCGAATTGAAAAAAAAGTTGATTGTCAAATTTTTTCCAATTATGAGAAAAAGGTTAGAATTTGATAATCACTGTATTAAATAAAATGTAAAAAATAAATTAATGATGTAAATTTATTCATTTATGTAAATAAATTTGGATGTGCAACTCTACAAATAGCTACAGTAAACGGCTATTATTCTATTTTAAGCCAAACCTTTTAAAACCTGTCATAAAATTATCGGCTTTTTTAAAAAAAGAATTGTAATTTCATAGTTGAGTTTTTTAATGCTCTCAACGTTTTTATTCGACATGACAGCTTAGAAGTCTAATTATTACTGTACTCACGATACTTTTAGCTGTAATAAAATGAAGGTTACTTAACAATAATAAAAATAGTCAAGTTTTTATTTATTTATCTTTAAATATATTTTTAAACTATTAGATACATTAATATGTTTTGTTGATTATTATTTATCAGCCCTGTCATGTTCATTCGTAATAATAAACTGTTTTACATCTTTTTCGATAACAAATAAAATATGTTTTTGTTTTAACATATTGTTTACATGCTTTTTTTTATGACTTGATGTGTGTGGTTTTAAAAACGAATTTTCAAATTGCGAATATCTCTGGATAGAAAAGGAAAGAGGATTACTTTTGCAATCACGAACGAGAAAGCAAAAAAAAGAACAAAAAAAAGATGGAAGAAGTATTTGGGTCATCGTCAAACAAGTGAAACGTATTCGTTAATTGTTGTTAAAAACCTTTTTTTGTGGAATAATCCAAAAAAAGGATATTTTAACTTTTTTTTCTGATTTTAAGGCTTTTTTATTTGAGGAAAATATATTAGTTGGAGAAAAAATGTTAAAAATTATTTGGATTTTTATATTTTGTTGGATTTTTGCTTGTGCACAAGATTCAAACAATCGTATGTTTTTCGTTAAAAATTAAATTTCATTCATTAATTTTTTATAGAATTTCGACAATACACTTGTATTGAACATGGTGAAACAGAAGTTACAGATTGTCGATTAACATTTATGACATCTGATGATGAACCAATTACCATAACTGAAAGTGGATGCTTTATGGTTTTACTTTTCTTTTGTTTTAAACTTTTAAAAATTTCAAATTGTTTTTAGGAAAAAGAAATTGAAAAGCAAGAACTTCGAAATTTTTGTCCATTACAATGTGCGAATGCTGATTTCGCATATGTAATTGGAAGGCGACCAAATGATAATGCATCTTGCATTGAAGGGGTTACATTTAATGTTGTTAAAAGAAGAAATGATTGGTTTCTTTGGCGTGCAAATGATTGCTTAACTGAAGAAATTCAATTTGATCTTGGTTGTATAACTTCACAATATCTTGATTTAAAGAATGCTGAAACTACGACAACAACAGCTTCTAAATCTACAACTTCTTCATAAGTATAATTTTTTTAAATAATTTTTCATTTATATTTTTAAATAATAATAAACACAAAAATTTCCTCCTTCTTTTGTAATGAATGATTTATTGATAGGCGCGAAATAAAAGTGAAAACAAATATATATTGCAGCTGGCTGTCAGCAATGAAAAAAGGATTGCATTAAAAATTGTAAAAAATGACAAATTTTTTTGCTGTTTTTCTTTCTTTCTTTTTGTACCTCTTTATTTTTGACAGACGATTGGCAAAAAGAAAGCCTTGCGCAATCACCCCCGCCGAGAATAAAATTGCGGCATTGCTTTCCCTTTTTTGGCAAAAAAAGAAACTGTTAAATGAAGCAGAAAAAAATTAATAGCAAAGTTAAAAGCATTTAGCGCACTCATATTCAAAAGTCACAAAAATATTCTTCTTATTTTTCCCGTTCTAAACTTTTAAAACTATATTTTTTTTCAAAAAAAAAGCAATGCTGTTTTTTAGACAGTTTTTAATAAAATATAAACAACACTGCTTAAAAGGTCAACAGGCGTTCATCTCAAAATTCTCGAAAAAAGAAGAAAAAAAAGTATGACGCAAACCTCTTGAAAAACTTTTTCTCCTTCTAACCAGCAGGCGAAATACCGTATTTTGAAAAAAAACAACAAATTTATCGCAAAAAATATTAGATCGCTTATCAACTTTTTAAAAGCTGGCATTTTTCAACTAACTGACGCAATGTCAAAACAATGAAGACATCGCTTATTTTTCCTGAAACTGATGAGCTTTTTTTTTTGTTTTCAGCCGAAACCGACGGAAGATGGCGGCAGCGGCGGCGGCGTCCAATTCAAGGATTATGCTATTGCCGTTTTTTTTCCTAATTTGTCTTTTTGAGCATAAACTATTGGAAGGCATTCATTTATATGCCAGAAAACAAAAAGAAAGAATGTATTTTCAGTTAAAGGGGGCGTTTCTCTATTACGGTATAATGAAGAGGAAAAAGTAAGCTATAGTTTTTTTACTTGCCAAAAAAAAGCTTTTTTTGATTGCTGTTTGCAGTATTGTATTCAGTTGCATTTTTTAACTTTTTGTAATTCAAAATTTTAAGTAATTTTTTCAATTGTTTAAAATAGGCTTTTCATAAAGTTTTTTTGCTATTGTTTCTTCTCTCTCTCTCTTTTTTTGCTTTTGGCACATCTTAAGAAGCTGGTGTTTGTCGCAGGGAGCTTACACCGAGGCTTTAGTTTTTGTGAATTTAAGCCTATTGAAGCCCCTACAGATTAACTAATACAACTGCAATAATCCAATGGATTTGAATGGCGATTCCACGTTTGGATTCAATGCTGCGGCCCACCTTATTGGAGCATTAGACACAACTGTTCCAAATGCTACAACTCCAGGGTTTTATGATACATCACAATTTCATTGCTCTACTTTTCAAACAGCATATGGTAGTACAGGATTTGGTTAGTTTTAATATTATTTTAAAGAATAAATTATATTTTTTTCATTTTTAGCGTATGTTCCAACATTTACTGGACATGATACTTTTACTTCTTTGCCTCCAATTTCATTTACCGGTTCAACATTTCCAACGCAACAAGGAACTTCAAGTTATTTAAATGATCTCAATACTTTAACATCAACACAAATTATTCCAACTTCTACAGCTGTTCCCACAATAACCACAAACAAAAAAACAGAGAAGAAAGGTAATCTACAAAACTCTATTACCCTTAATCAGCTTTTCTATTTTTTTAAGGAAATTTAAAAAAGAATATCAAAAATGAACCATCAACAAAATCGACAAATTCAATTATGCTTCAAAATCAAAAAGTTCGAAGACAGCGAACGCATTTTACAAGCTTTCAATTAACTGAACTTGAAAGCTTTTTTGCACGTAATAAATATCCTGATATGGCAACTCGAGAAGATCTTGCAACGAGAATTACATTAACAGAAGCTCGTGTAAGAGTAAGTTTTTTTTACAAAAAAGAATTCTGTGTAACAAAAAATTCCAAAACAGAATTTTCTCTTTTTTTTGGCTTTCTATTATTCTCTATAATTGATTTCGCACTGTGTAAAAGAGTGTGAGTGTTCCATCGTGTTAATTAATTTGTCCTTTTTTTTCTCTTTTTTTCTTTAAGAATCCCAATGGATTAAAAAAAATAAAAGGAACTAAAATTTTTGAGATCGAAGGAATTTTAATAGCTAAAAATATGATGCATTTCCATTCTTTTCTTTTTTTTAGGTTTGGTTTAAAAATCGAAGAGCAAAATTTCGTAAACGTGAAAAACCATTACAATCATTGCAAAATGCAGATATGCGTGCAATTTCTGCAGCAGCTGCTGCAGCCGCAACCGGAACTCAAGCTTTAGCTGCTATTGTAAGTGCCATATTTTAAATTTTAAGGCATAAGCTCATATTTAAAATTAGTTTGAGGAAAATTCAACCGTTTATCAAACTTCCACTTGGACAACACCGTATTCAACTACAATTGTCCCAAGACCTTCCACAAACTCAACTGCTGCAGCATTTCAATGGAATCATCAATCAAATCATAGTGGAAATAATCTTGATATTACTTCTGCTTCACCAAATTCTGCTGCAACAACTTTAACTTCAACAACAAGTGTTTATTCCCCAATACCAACGGCATCAGGATCAAGTACAAATTCATCACTTAATCGTTCACCCCTTCAAATTGGAACAAAAGTTACCATTATGGATAGCAACAATAATAACAATACACATTTTCCTCCACCAAATCTTATTCCTACCTCAATGCAAAATGCTTTTAATTATACTGATTACTTTTCACCATACATTCATTCACCTGGCTCTTTTGCATCTCCAATTGCTTATAATCCGTACCATAGTGCTTTGTAAAAGTTGTATTTTTAAAAAATTTTTATGCTAATTTTATTTTTATCTCTTTTTTTTACACATATAAAAAAGCAAAAAAAAACATATTCAAATTTTTTTTTATTACAATTGATTTGATGTAATATTATTTCGTTCATCTTCAAGACTATATGAAAAATGGATAATTTGCCCGATTGCCATCATCACAAGTGTAACAGATATAACCAAAATTGAAAAAACGATTAACAAAACTCTGTCTAAAACAGTTGCAAGAAATTCCCATTCTTGCGCATTTCGGCGGCGCAATTTTAAAAGTAGCATTGTATTTTCACCGCCTCCAGATGTACTACTTATTCCTCCACCGCCGCCGCCTCCTCCCATACCTGTTTGAAGACCCATTAAATGTAAAGCCGGAAGTGGAATTGAAGTTGAAGCACTTCGATTTGCAAGCTTCCATGATGGTTGTTGGCTTATTTGTGGGGTTGTGCTGTCTGCATATGGAATTTCTCCAAGTTCTTCACGTCCTATAATTGTAACAGAAAAAAAGAAGAAAAATGTTTGTCATTTCTTTTTGCTTTTTTAAAAAGGTGCTTACTTTTTGCACTTGCTCTTTGAGCAAGACGTTTCCAATTTTTTCGTGCCGCAATTGAAGCAGCAGCCGTATTCTTTCGTCGATAAAAAGAATCACGGGCATTGTTATTATTATTATTATTTCTTGGTGAAAGGGGTGGCTTTAATGTTGGATCATTTGTTCGAGGGCTTAAAGATGGTGGAGAGCATGCAGGTCTTGGAGGTTGATTAATTGTTCGAATAACTGGTAAAGGATCAGATGCAAGCAAATAATGCTATAAAAGTTAAAACATTTTTTAAAAATTTTTTAATAAAACAAACATGTTTTTCATTATCATGTGTTGGGAATTTTTGTTTTCTTTCATTCTTTTTATCAATTCGAACACGCTTTTTAAGGGCATTTCGAGCTCGTAAACCACTCATTTTTTCAAAACCTTCAATTCGAACACCCGTTTCCATCCATAATTCTAGCAAAGTTGTTGATGGACGAATTGAAAGCCATACAGCAATTTTTCGAAAAAATATATATGAAACTAATGGCGGAATTGGTTTATTATGAGTTTTTTGAAGGTGAATATTTAAAATAAATGCAGTAAAAAGTGTTCCAATAAAAATTATTACAATAATACTTAAATAAAATAAACCAAAAAGTGGAACATAATCAGATGTTGTTGGCATTTGTTCTGAAAAAAAAAAGATTTCATCATTCTTTGCAATTTGAATAAGATACCTGATACCATCATTAATAAAAGTGAATGAGCAAGAAGTGAATCAATTCCTAATGAAAGCTTTTCTCTTCTTTCATTTGATGTTGAAGCAGGAGTAAAGAATCCAGTAACGGCAACCAAAGTAATAACAGAAGTTGGAATAACTAGATTTACAATATAATATAATGGTTTTCTTCGAACAACTAATGTTGCCTCCAAAAGTACCCAAGGATCAGGACAACAAACAAATTTTTGTTCAATCCTTTTTACAGTAAAGCTTACAACAACCCATTCTTCATTTGGAATAAAATTATCCAAATTAACTTTATCAAATTCTGGTTCATAATCAATTGCACTTTTATCACTTGTCCAACTACTAATAATTAAAGTACATTTTTGTTGATCATATGGAAAATATCTAAAAAGAAATCATTAAAAATGATATTCTCGAATACCTAAGATTACCGGATATTAAGTCTACAAGTTGTTCTATAAACTGCAGGATACATAAATTTAATAACAGATCCCCGTTGTCGTTTCCAATATTCTGTTGAAACGATAACATTTATGTATCTCTCTGTTTCTTCTCGATTCATTACAACAGAATTATATACATATGTATCGGGTAACCTATAACGTCTGTTAATTATTTTATTCAAAAAAAATAAAATTTTTACCAAATTTTATTAAATGGTAAAATTGTTGTATTTATTGCACCATATTTATATGGATCCCAACCAAGAAATGCATCATTCCATTTTTGTATTACCCAAACATTTAATTCTAAATGTTGCATTTTTTCATTCTAAAAAAAGTTAAATTTTGAACAACATTACAAATTCTCCCCCTCAAAACTTACTATTGCTAATATTTGATATAAACTCATTGAAAATGTAACCTTTATTGGAATATTATAATTCGCGGATGGCCTCACTCTTCTATCATAACGTTTTTCATCTAATAAATCTTTTGATAATCGAACATGTGGTAAAAGATCTCCATTTGCTTGTAAAAGAGCTAATCCTTTTAACAGATTAAGAAAAGAATAATAATGACAAAACTTACGATCTGCTAATATTGAATGACAATAGAAATTTAGAAATACAGTAATAAAACTAAAAATATTTCCCGCTTTCATTTTACCCCTTTTTAAAATATATAATTTGATAGTTAATCTAAAATTTTAAAGATTTATTATTTTTGTGTTAAAAATGTAAAAAGTAATAACAAAGAAAAAGTGTACTATCAAAAACACGCTTTTTAAAACGAACAAAAAATATATAACTGATAGAGAAAGAATGAAAAAAGGCCTTATCGAAGCTGCTATTCTCCCTTTAAAAAAGGTGGCGCTTCGAAAATGAAAAAAAAGGCAATCAAGCAAATTGGGAGCATGAAGTGGGCATTTTTTTGGTTATAACAAAAGCCGTTTAGGGAGTTGGAAGGCAGTTTATTTATGAAAAATTTTTTTTGCGCATCATTGCTTTTTACCACTTTTTATTTTTTCTTTTGTTTATAGTGTTTTTTTGAAAAAAAAAGAAGTTGGAAAGAAAACAATTACAAAACATTAGCATAAAAAAGTAAAAAAAATGGCCCAACAAAAATATTTTTTTCATATTTAAACTTAAAAATACTGCATTTTAGAACGTTTTTTGTCCCTTTTTCAAAAAAAATCATAAAGAAATTTTGAAATCTCCAACAGGAAGTAATCGAACTTTAAAAAGCTTCTTTTCAAAAAAATATATAAAAATGAGAAGCCTCTTTTTATGATGTGTATCAAGCATACGCAAATTTATCGCAAGCTTCTTTCTTCTTCTTCAAATGACAATGACGCCGAACGTCTATGGACAAAGGGGGGCCATTGAGAAAAAAAATTGTTTATAAGAATAGTTTCAATTTTTAAGTTCTTTTTTGAATGAACAAAATTTAAAACAATGAAAGAATGACCAAAGACAACAAAATTCTTTGCTTAGTTTACACCTAAAATTTCTTTAAAAATTAATCTTTAAAAAACAAATTTCAATGAAAAAATGAAAGTCAGAAGAAAAAACATTTTTAGAAAAAAACAACCGTTAATGGTTTTTTTTAAACATTTTACGTAAGGTATTTTTTCTTTTGTCGTTGTTGAACGTTTTTTTAGAAATAAACGTTTCTTTTATTTTTCAGACCCTACAAGAATCTTTTAACAAAAGCTTCTTTCCTCTTAGACTAAAATTTTTTCTTTTATGGAATGCTTTTTGGCATGTACTTTAAATTTTAAAAGTATACTTTTTTTGGACATGAAAATGCTATTAAAAGTTGTAATTTTAATTGGTTTAAACCTAATTTTGCAAAAAAAACATACAAAAAAAAGTGATGTAAAAAAATTCCATAAAAAATGCATCAACGCTTTTGAAGGAAGGAATAAAAAAGTTTAATTTAAGGGACGTTAAAAAGCAGCAAACACTTTTTTTAAAAAAAAATTTTGTTCGTCTTAAATTGCGCTTTTTGAATAGGTTTTTCGCAAACATGAAACGCATCCATTTTAAGAGATAGCAGAGATAAAACAAAAAAGATAAAAGATGAAAAATTAATAAAAAAAATGGAGCTTGAACAAAATGGAAGAAAAAAGATTTTGTCCGCAGGGTTCAAGTTCAAGACAAAGAAAGAAAGGAAACGTTTTGTTTTTTTTTTCAAAAAAAATATTAATTTGTTTAACTCAAAAAAGAATATTACCCATGGGTATTGGAAAATGCTGTATGTCAAAAGGTGGCACAGCTATACTTTTTCCCAAAAAAGTCATTTTTCTTTAAAAAGAAAAATAACTAATGAAAACAATGCTGCCAAAATAAGAAGTAAAAAATAGAATTATTTGGAATTTTAATGAATGTTACGTCCAAAGTTTTTTTGTTGAAAAATAAGATTCAATCTTAGTTAAGGAGAAGAGGAATGTGTTTCCTTCATTTTTTTTGTTGTTAACTTTTCAATGGCGTCAAATGTTGCAAGTTTTTTTTCCCAAAGCTGTGCCCCTTTTTCATCAACATGCCAGTGTTAACTTTTAAATAGTTTCCTGAATTGAAAAAAAAATGCCTCTCAAAACAAAAACCAAAGTTTTAATATTCAAAAAGCAAAAAAAAGATGATGAAATTGTTTGCAAAGTTTTAAAATTTTATAACAAACAAAGAAGAAACGTTATTTTAAGTCATGTTTTTGTTGTTAATGATAAAATTTGTTTTCAACGGATACAAAATATTGCAACAAAACTCAACAGAAATGTAATGCACAATAATCAGATTGATGCATTTCACCTGAAACGCCAAAAAAGTAAATAATTGTCAAACAAAAACTTTTGGGATACTGTAAAGGTAAATTGGTAAATTACCATTTTCATCTGCCAAATCATTGGCATCACCAAAAAGAAGTTCATATCGTTCAGCTGAACCTTCTCTTTCAGCACGAATATCTTGGAGGGCATTAATTTCTTGGATACAGGATCCATACATCCACTTGTTTTTTCTACTTTTTTCATACAGTAATTATCCTTTATTAATTATACCATTTTTAGGAAAATTCTAAAATCGAATTTAGACTAGATTTTGATCCACCTATATCTTTTGGATTTTCAAATGTATACTTCAAAGATATGTTGATGAATTAATTAAAACTTTTTCTTCAAAAAATATTCTCCAATTCAAATCTTTTTTCTTCGTCAATCTGAAGAATCTAGAAATGTTCTTATTGATAATTACATTACTTATTCTTAACAACATAAATAATTTTTTTGTCTCATATCTATTTATTTTTGATACGGTAGAATAAAATAAAATTTTTTTACGTTGCAAGATTTTTATCCAAAAATGTTAACGAGGCTCTCTTCTTCTTGCTTTTTTTTTATTAGTAAAAACAAAAATACGTATATAAATTTTTTTATTCAAATTTTAGTTTTACAAAAATAGCACAAATGCACATTTTCTGAATAAAATGTAAAAAAATAAATTTGTTAAAACTTTATTTGCTCGTTTGCATCATTTAAAAGATATATCACAATTTCCTGAAATAACATTAAAAAGCTGCACAAAAGCAACAACTTTTTTTTCTTTTACCCGTTAGTTATAAAAAATAATGAAAGATTTAAAAAAAAGAAAAAAATCATAAAGTTCAGTTTGTCAAAATTAAAAAAATAACGTAAAATTGCTATATTTTTTTGCTTAATTTTTGGATGAAGATGATGATACAGTACCATGCTTTCTTTGATGTTGAAGAATTTTATTGTATGTTATTGGAGCAGTTCGAATATGGCTGTAATTTGGGATAATATTCATAATTTCTCCAAATCGATGCTAAAATATCAATGATAAAATTTTTAAAATGCTTTATAAAACTTACAGAAATTATATCAGGCATATAAATTACAACAATATGAATATAATAAATTACCAATCTTACAATTCTTGCATCATCAGATTTTGTAACTTTTATTGCAGATTCTGAATCAAGAAATTCCAAACAGCATGTTAATGTATTATCAACAAATTTTGGATCAAGTTGTAAACCCTAAAAAATGATTAAACATTTTCTAGAACTTTTAATATTTTAGCTTTCTTACTCGTTTAAATGATTCAACAAATATTTGTACCATTGCTACCATTGTTGCCGCAGAAAAACTTTCATGCATCATATGATTCAAATATGTATAAACTTTTTCATCATTTGCTGCCAACATAAATGCCAATGCACTTCCCATCATTTTTGGAAAAGCAATAACACATTCAATCATTCGTTCCAGTGTAATATTATATGATTTTAAAATTCCAAAATTTGTTTCTTTTTCAAAGAAATTCTTTAAACTTTCTAATTCGTCATGTCTAAGAGATTTGATAGATCCGTTAAAAAGTTCATCCAAAGCACTTTCAGCATTGAGGAATTCGCAATCATGTACACCAGAATCAGTTCTGTTGTTAAAATGTTGCACAACATTATTATCATAATCAGCAAAAATTGTTTGAGCTGTTTCAATCATAGCTTGTTGAGATTCTGATCGAATATTATTTGAACTTGGTGACATTGTACTACTGGAAGGTCGTTCATTTACAGAAGAAAAAGATGAAGATGGATAATTTGCACTATTATTGACGACAGACTTTTGAATTCTTACTTCTGAAGAAAAAGGAAGCTGTGAAGGAGTACTGCTGATGCCATTTGTAGCATTTAAATTTAAATCAATAAAGATGTCTCTCACAATTGTTGCAGCTTCGGGTCTTTTTAACAATGAAATAACATAAATATTAAATGGATCATCATCACGAATTTTTGCAAGCTTTTCTGGTGTTTCATCCAATAATAGCAAGCGTCTTTGTTCTTGAGTATATCCAAGTAATCTTCCAATGAATTGTTTTTCTGCGCTTGTAATATTTGCAAAATTTATGTCATACTTTCTGTATTCATCATTCTAAACAATTATTTTATTTGTTACAAATATTCAATTAAAAAGCTTACATAACATTTTAGTAATACAGCAACTGATGGATTAATTTCTTGATCACTTTTTGTAAAATTGTAATTATCAAAAACTTTTCGGAATTCACTGACACTAAAAAATAACCTTTGTTTGCTGTTTAAATTTAAATCCAAATCACCTGAATACACAAAAATGCAAAATAATTCTTTCGGCAATTTTATCAGGTCCTCGAAGTTGATTATAATAATAATATTGAACTAATACTCGTAACAGAATTGGTCTTGGAACTCCAGCAACACGCTAAAATTTATAAAAAAAAATATTTTTAACAGCAATAAAATAAAATGCTTACCTTTTCGAACCATTCTAAGATTTCATCCAATCTTTTTTCTTTTTGTTGCAATAATCTAAAAATTTTTAATATTTTTATTAAAATTTGTAATTCATGAATTTAATAAAGACACTTACTCATTTATAATTTTTGTCAATTGCGGTATTAGTTGAGGTGACAAAAATTGACTTGTCATAATTTTCAGTGATATATTATATAAACTTTATTAGATATAAAACTTAAACTAGATATCTCTAAACAAAGAAGACAATGCCTGAAGTGCTCTAAAAAGTTTGTGCTCACCAAATATTTCGCTTTGAGAGTTTTGTCTAAAAATTTAATGAAAACTTTTTAATTAACAGAAAATGTCAAAGATTTAAAATTGTAGAATACATAAAACTGCTTTCAATTTGTAATCATATTAGATGTTTTTTACACATTTTTGCTCATTTGTGTGTTAAAGGTAAAAATACATAAAATGCTTTTTTTTGTTTTAGTGTAACATTTTTTTATGTCATTTATTAATTATAAACGGATTTTTTTC
Source organism: Panagrolaimus sp. PS1159 (assembly GCA_963922195.1). Classification (NCBI taxonomy): domain Eukaryota; kingdom Metazoa; phylum Nematoda; class Chromadorea; order Rhabditida; family Panagrolaimidae; genus Panagrolaimus; species Panagrolaimus sp. PS1159. The sequence goes on from CAWUHW010000002.1 coordinate 4,559,782, forward strand.
TCGAAAAAACAAAAAGTTGAAAAGTTGCATGACACACCAGCTGTTCTTAACCCACCCAGGACTTTTCCTCTCTCTTTTTATAATTTTTTTTGTTATGGTTGAGTCAGCTAAAAGAAGCGTAGGAAGTCTTGTGATCCGTTTTATTTTTTTGCACATAAAGTACGTAACAGATAAAGTTCATGATATTTCTTACCCCGCGAAAAAAAAAGCCATGCGGAGGATAAAATCCTTATTTTTTACGAGATTTTTAAGCTTAAACAACTGTGCTCAAATTTAAAGCAAAAAAAGAAGTATGTAAAATGCCCAGATTCAGTCACAATTTCGTTTATCGCAAAATGATCCATCTGTTTTTTTGGCGGCATTTATTTTTGGTTAAAAAACTTTAAAAATGCATTTTAGCCGTTTTTTTCAAAAAAGAAAGTTTTATTTGATAGATTTGAGTGTTTATGAGTCTATTATACATCAAACGATTTTTTTAATCGTATTAAAAATAAAGAATGTATTTGCAAACATTGTCTCAAAGATGACGATATTAAGTATGTCTCATTTAAAAATAAAGTTGAAAGAAAATATATCCCATTTCTTTTGTTTAATTAACAATGTTTATACGAATTGATACAAATGAGGGGATTTTCTCTTTGATTACACCTACGCAAATGAAAAAATAATACATTTTAGTTCAAAAATTTTTTTTCACCTCAAGTGAAATGAAAAAAAATGTGTTGCTGAACATTATTCATCTTTTTTGTTTTGTTTTTTTTGAACAAACTGTCGATAAAAATTTTTGTTGGCTGACTTCTGCTCGCTCGGAACATCATAAAGACTTATTCATTTATGTGTGTTATGCCAAATGTTTTAAAAAAAATGTATATCAAATTGCTTTCACCTGACAAAATCACGCATTTTTTTGTTGAACAAAATTGTCAGTTTTAAAATTTTTTTTCGTTTTTTTATTGTTGAAATATAATGAAATGCATAAAAAAACAGTGAAAATAGAACTCTGAACTCCAGCTGATTGCGATTAAAAATAAAATTGCATCAATTTGTCTCAGCTGATTTTTAGCTTCTATTAAAAGATAAATAGTTTGGCGCCAGGAAAAAAATGGTGAATGAATGAAAATGATGAAAAATATGGATGACATTGTGATTTTTCAATTAATTACACTGTTTTTTTTCTTTTAAATGCGCTGGTGGTTACCTTAAGGTACCTTTGGCAAACAGCCAGCACGTGAAAGTACTTGTTTGCTTATCGTTGCTGCTATCCGGAAGTTAAAGATCGTTGATACAATATATATTTTTTGCAATAATGGAAGAAGACACATCAGCTGTTAAAAAAAGAGTGTTTGTTCTTTTAAAGTTTAATGTCGAAAAATTATACATTAAAGTTAATTTCCGTTTTTCAAAAGAGTTTTTCTTTTGAAAAAATGTAAGGTGGAAAAAAATGAACGTGATTTTATCTTTTGATATTTATAAAGCAGCAAAACACACAAATATAGCTTTGCAGAAAGGAACTACAAGTCCATAAAAGGGATAAATATGTCAATTTACTTAAAGATATGCATAAAAAAGTTTTTTCAATATTATGAATTCGGTGTTTCCATCCATTGAAAAAGTACCGTAATCGAAATATGTATCCAATGTCACACTTTTCAAGCCTTTCTTTAACAGCAATATCCTCACATATCACAAAACTTTCAACAAACTTGACAAGTTGTTTTTTCTCCGTTAAAAAAGTTAAACAATATGCATGAAGGAAAAAAATGTCTGGCATAAAAAAAAGCAAATGTTGCGGTTAATTTTTCTCTCCCTAACTTCGTTAAACAATTTTTTTTGTTAAAAAGATAAAAAAGTTATTGAATGTAACAAAAAAATCTGCTTGAAGCATTTATTTACTTTTCTCTTCGTAATGCCATTTTTTTCACGCTTTCAAAAAATTCTTTTCTTTTAAAACAATACTCAAGGAAAAAAAGAAAGAAAACTTTCTTATTAAAAGAGATCTTTAAACAGCAAAAAGTGATTTACCACATGCATGTTTTTATCCCTGTTTATTGTTTTAAGATTGCACACTTTGATCAGCTGATTTGTCAAAGAGAATAGTCTTCAAATTGCGCATGATTAAACAAAAAAAGATGAAAGCTTTTGAATTCAAAATATGCAGAGCAACAATTTTGTTTTTAAACTATTTGCATTCCATAAAAAAATTTGAAAGATGATTAATATTAAAAAGTTGTGTTTTACTCCCAAAGAACAGTCATTCTTTAGAGTCTTAAAATAGATTTTTTTTGAACTTACTAAAATTGGAATTTTAAAAATTTTAAAAACAACAAACGATCATTTTCTTTTTGAAATGGCACATGATTGCTATTTTAACTGCGCATTTTTAATCAATGTCAGCTGGTGTTGGAGGTCGTTATGTGTCTTTGAGAATCAAAAAAGATCGTCACTTTGAATATTCACTTATAAAGGCGGAGTTTTGCAATGCTTTTCTTCAGTTTTTTGCAAGTTTTACGTAAAACAAAAAGTAGGCGGGTAGAAAAATTTTTGGCTAAAAATTCGTTTAAGCTTGAAGTCCTCATCACTTTGTACTGATTCAAAAGTTGAGTTTAATTTTGACTCTTACAATCTTTCAATTTTATTGTGCTTTAAATTTTATTATTTGATTTAATTATGTCTGAACAAGAACAACAAAATCCCGCAGATGATTCTGCTCCACAACCTGAAGCCCCTTCAGCTGATGTACAATCAGATGCATCAGGTAAGTAATATTTAATTAAAACTTCAATAATAAATTTCTTTTGTTAGTTCCTGCCCCAGCCCCCGAAGGCAGTGCAGCTACAGAAGATGTTAAAGCTGCTGAAAATCCTTCTGAAGCAACTGAAGGTTCAATTATTCCTGCCAATGAAACAACACCAGTAGGAGGTGGGGATGCTCCAGCAGATAATGCTAGCGAAGAAACTGTTACCAAAACCGAAACAACTGGTAGTGAATCAGCTCCAGCTGAAAACACTGCTACAGAAGAATCTAAGCCAACAGAAGAATCCAAGCCAGAAGAAGCATCTCAAGATACTTCAGCTGCACCAGAATCTCAACCTTCTGAAGGTGGAAATGCAACTGAAGCATCGAATAATGATGCAGCTGTATCAGCTCCAGTAACTGAAGGTGAATCAACCTTACCAGAAGGTGCTCCAGCAACTCAAGATGCTTCTGGTGCAGTCCATGATGCACCAAAATCTGAAACTGCAGCTATCGCACCAGACGTAACATCTTCAACTGAAGAAACTATTCCACCACCAGAATCCGCATCTACTAATGAAGCTGCTCGTAAGTATTAATTAAGTTGTTCGATAAGTTCCGTAGTCATTTTAATTAAAATAATCTATTGTAAAAACGGGGCATTCCATATAAGAGTTTTTTGTAACGGTAGGACCTCATATATTAATGAGTATATTGAATTTTCAGATTTTAAAATTTGTTGGGAAATTTTTAACTAAGTTTATCAAACAATAAGTAGTATCACCTGTTATTTTATCGCTATTTTAGAACAAGGTGAAAGTACTTCGTTCAACCTTATCTTTTCATTACTAGACAGATTTACCTATACCAAAAACCCTAGTTGGATTTCTTATTTTTATATAAAAAATTTATTTAAATATATCAACGACAGAACTTATCGAACAATCTGATATTTCAATAGAAACTTAATTTTTTTTTATTTAGCTGAATCTGCAGCATCCGAATCCACAGATGCAAAAACTGATGAAGTTACAAATGTAGAATCATCTGATGCTCCAAAAGCAGAAGAAGAATCTAAACCAGAAGAATCCAAACCTGCTGAGGAATCTACAGAAGCCAAAAGCGAAGAAGCTTCAACTGATGCCCCCAAACCGGAAGAACCCTCACAAGACAATGAAGCTGCAGTTCCAGCTCCAGCCCCAGAAGGCGCCAGTGATCAAGTTAGTGATGCACCAAAAAGTGAAGAAGGAGCCGTCGATGAAGCTCCAAAATCCGAAACTGCTGCGGTTGCTCCCGAAGTAGCAAGCGATGCACCAAAAGATAATGCTGGTGAAGAAAATGTTACCAAAACAGAAACAACTGGTAGTGAATCAGCTCCAGCTGAAAACACTGCTACAGAAGAATCAAAACCAGCAGAGGAATCAAAGCCAGAAGAGTCTGCAGCCCCTGATTCTACAGATGACAAACCCCAAGATGTTTCAACTGATGCCCCTAAACCAGAAGAGCCATCACAAGACAATGAAGCTGCAGTTCCAGCCCCAGCTCCAGAAGGCGCCAGTGATCAAGTTAGTGATGCACCAAAAAGTGAAGAAGGAGCCGTCGATGAAGCTCCAAAATCTGAAACTGCTGCAATTAGCGCTCCACATGAAGGTGAAGCTCAAGCTGTTGCCTAAAAATGTAACAAACTGTTGCTGTCTGTGATCTGGTTTTCTGCAGACGATAATGTCAAAATTTTATACATACGTTTACCACACAATTTTTTAAAAATTCTGTTTGCTGTTCTTGCTTAAAAAAATGCGACCACCTTCTTTAATCATCTTTTATTTTTAAATTGTTTCATATTAAATTACCTGCTTTTTAAAGATTACCATTTTGTCATTTCTTGTTTTCTGTCTTTCAAATTTGTTAGAGACGTAGTTATTTCACAAGAATTTTTTGACAATATGGTCTTTCATCAACGAGTATTTTTTTATATGAAAGCAGCTATTTTTTTTGTATATGTATTTTTATATATATCCCTAATTTTTGAAGGTCGTCTAAATGTACGTATATTTGTGAATTTTTTTAAAGTAATGAAATAAATAAATAAATAATTATCAAATTTGTTTCATTTATAGCAACAACTGTCTGGTACAACAAGACATAGACATTTTTTTCCAAATTGATAATGACAGCTTTGAAGCCACCACGTGTTGGAAAAACCAAATGTTAGGGAAAGAATGTAATTTGAGTTCTTTTTTGTTACTGCTGCTGTTGAAAAAAACACTATTGCAGTTGCAAAAAAAAATGTGTGCAAAAACGGAACAGGTATATATCAAAAAAAATGTGACGTGAAATGAGTAATATTATTTTGCAGCTGTTAAATGCATTTGTTCTTTTAAAAAAAGGGATAAGTTTCGAGATCAAACCTCAAAAGTTTTAAAAAACGAAGAATTATTACTTAATTTTTTTATACAAATAAAGCTATGATATTTTTACGGTTTTTTTCAAAGTTTTGTAAAAAATAAAATTTAGGTACCAAAAATGCGCAATTAAACAAAGGAAGAAAAATTTTATGGAGATCTTGGTTGACTTGTTAATTGATTTGCCATCCTTTGTGCATTGTATTGTCGTATTCGACGATGATTACGAAAATACATTTTTTCAAGTTGTGTTACTCTTTGTTTCATTTCAGTACTGTTTTGCTGCAAAAAAATAGAACATGATTAAAACTAGAAAAATGCACATTACCAAAAACTCTTGATACATATTTGAAATTTCTTCTTCAATTGAAGAAATAGATTTTGACAAAGTGACTAAAGTTTCATCAGTATTTTGAGTTCCACTAATTTCATGCAAATCTTCATCAAAACCACCTTCAAATTCTTGGAACATATCTGTTTGGAGTCGAATCATTTGTTTCGCTAAATCCAAATATGTGTAATTTGTTTAACTTAACTAAAATGTATACCCTTTTCAATAAGCTTATTTCTTTGATCCGGATAATCTTGTAAAACTGCTAAAGCTTCTTCACGCTTGAGCACATAAACATCTGAATATCCAACACTTCGAAGAGATCGTGAACGTCTGTTTGCACTTTTTCCACCACTAATTTTTAAAATAGCTAATTCACCAAAGCTTGCACCTTCTTTTAATTGATTTACAACTTTTCCTGTTTCAGATAACAATTCAAGTGTGCCGCGTTTAACAATATACATTTCCTTTAAATATAAATAATTTGAAATTTTAATTTTTTTTATATTCTTACCCTTGCTAATTCACCTTTTCTACATAACATATCATTTGGTGCAAACATTTGCATTTCCATTTTAAGAACTAATTCATAGAGTAAACTTGGATCACAATCTCTCAGAAGTTTAACCCTTTTTAAATTTTCCATATGCAAATGAACTGCAAGTTCACCTTTAAGCCGTTGCGGTAAACCTGCCATAATATTCGCTTCATCTTTTATCATCCCATATTTTTGATTATATGCTACAACATCTTTAACACGTTTTTGTACAACTGGTTGAACATGTCTATAAAATTTCTAGCCTTACAAAAAATGTTTTTACCACCAGGGAAATTACCGATAATCCATATAAAATTTAAGGCCATCCATCAAATTTTGAAATTCTGTTTTATCTTTATTCATTGTTGCAACAACATTACCAACACTGCCAACGATAACGGCAAAAATAAGCATTCCAACAATTGTATCAAAAACTTCAAGCAAGATATGACTTGATAAAGTTGGATATGGTTGTTGACCGGATGTTGTTAAAGTTAATGACGACCAATAAATACTTAACATGTATTGCTTTGTAAAATTTGATACTTTTAATTTTTCGCTTCTTAAAAATGCTATTATGAAAATATTAAAATGAAGTTTTTTAAAACCTTGGACTCCAATAATTCATCATTTTTACAATTGTATCAGTTTCATTTGGATATATGGGTAATTCACCAATATATTGGCAATTTTCATCCATATCATTAAGCCAATTATCACACGTTGTGATAATTGGATCAGCAATTTTAACATAATTAAATTCCCACGCAAAGAAATTTGTTGCTGTAAAATACTACGTAAGAATCTGTAAAATTTTTTTAAACTTACAATTTGTTCCAGTAAATAAACTAATTGTATAATATGCTGAACAATTCCAATGAAAGAGTGTCATACATGCAACAAAGATATGAAAAATTCGAAAACCATTTGGAAAATTTGTTTTAATATTTTGTTTATTTACAAAATCAATAACCCTGTTTAATTTGAATAATCGATTAATTCGAATTACAGATAATCTTCGATTTAAAAGTAAAAATAAATCAGATGGTAAAATACTAATAATATCAAATGCAAATCCATAAGTTTTGAGATATTTTAAAGCTCGTTTTTTAAAGCTTGTAACATATAATCCATCTTCCATATAAACTAAAAAAACATACTTTTTGGCGTTATCTTGAATTTAAACTTACTTAATTTTAAATTAATATAAATATCAATGAAATAAACAAAATCACAGAAAAAATTTCCTGTTAACCAAAAAGTATAAAATGGGCCATCTGTATTATCAAAGATAAAAACGACACACATAAATGCATTATATAAAAATGCAACATAAATAACAAATGACCAATAATAGTAAAATGATTTTGATGGATTTACAGGTGCAAGAGGTAAATTTCTAAAATATTTCAATAATTTGCTGCTAAAAAATTTTAAACAACTTTAAAAGTATTAAAAAATCAATTATTTTATATTTTAATTTTTCAAAAAATGTTGGCTCTGATGGTAATGACGCAATAATTTCATTTGGCTGCAAAGTATCTCCATTTGCTTTTATTTCTGTAATTGCTGCTGGGATTGTTGCAGGAACATTTTCATTTATTTCAGGTTGTTCTTGATCTGAATTTAATTCACCTGCAATCAAAAACCCCCTTTCACCCTTATCATCTTTTATCAAAAAATTTTGATCAAACTATACTTAAGTCTGCAATTGAATTCATCAACGATGTTGCACGTGATGGCGTTCGAGATAATCCAGCTGGCTCAAAAACGAGTGAAGTATTAATTTCAGACATTTGATCATCTTGATATCCTTCATCTTCATGTTGAACAGATAATAGCCACTTTTTTATTATCTATAAATACAAACAAATTATTTTATTACTATATATTTTTGGGGGAAAAAGTAATCTATAATTTTTTATACCGTTGTAGTTCGGACAACATCAGCAAATGTAACTTTCTTTTCTCCCAATTCAGCTGCCGTATTCACTGTAGTGTTTGACAGTATTCGAGTTTTAGCATCTTTTTTTCCAACTTCAATATCAACGGTATCTGACATTTTTTGAAGATAGAAAAAAGAAGAAGAAAAAATGCAACAAAAAGTAAATTTTTTTAACTAACTCTTTGTACCTGCTTGAGTTGTTTCCATGGCAAGGGAAGGCACTTACTACTAATCTTTTTCATCTCTTCTTTTTTTAAGACATCTTTTTTTATATGAGTGCAAAAAACAACAATTATTTCGAAATAAGATTTATACATGGTTTTTTTAAATGAACAGAAAAAAAGATTGAGATCATTAAAAAATTAAAAAAAAAGATAATGATATTTCTTTTAGTAATCATCTACATATCCTTTAAGAAGCTTCTTTTCAAGTGGCTTTGGTTTAGGCTCCCAAAGAATTGTTCCAAAGCTTCCAATCATATCATATGTAGGTTCATCACGATGAGATCTTCGATTTCTTAAAATTTTCCATAATTTACTGTTTTTAAGAATTTCTTCTTCACTGCTTGATTCCGAAGATAAAGGATATCCACCATCTTCAGCAATTTTGAATAGCCTATATTTATTCTAAAAAAAGTCCACAGTTAAAAATGCATTACAATAATTTTTTTTTTCAAAAATTCAACTTACATTTTGTCTTTCTCGTGCACCGTAGGATTGCCTTAAAAGCAAACAAAATAGAGCAAAAATATACAAGAATTTCATTTTGATCTAAAAAGGAAAAAAAGAATAAAATTCTTTATATTGAAAAACACGTGTGTTTGACTTTTCCCGAAAAAAAGAGAGAAAAATATGCTGATATGAAAATAAAATAGGAGAATAAATAGGCAGTGATAAAAATGTCAAATGTGCAAAAAAAATATAAGGTTAACAATAAAAGTCAATATAAATGATTTTAAAGAATGATATTATGGTACTCTGATGAACAAAGTATTAATGAATTTTTGATACCCTTTATAGCCAAAATTTAAAAAAAAATGTATAAAAGAAAGTTTAAAAGTATTATTTTTGGCAAAAAAAAGAAAACAAAGAAAGAGTTCATAAAATTTTAATTAAAACATAGGCGGAATTTTTAAACAGAGAGAGAAATGAAATGGAATGCTTATGTTTCACATCATCTCATGTAAACATACCTGAAAAATTGAAAAAAAATTTCGAGTTTACTTAAGACGTTATATTTTTTTTGAAATAAAATCATAAGTATGTCAAAGGGGTATCAAAAATCTTGAAGCCTTAAAAAGATACAGGAAATAAAAAAAATGGAATACAAGCAACGCCTTTTTTACGTCATCTCTTGCACCCAAAAAGTGTTCATATGTAATTATACTTAAAAATCATAAAATTCTTGGCAGTAATTTAAAAAAAAACTGATGATCATTAAATAATTATATGGGATAAATTGCTCAAAAGCTTTAAAAGCTACAAAAGATTGATTCATTCGTGTCACGAGAGAGAAGGATATTACGCCCATAAAAGAATGTCTGATACATTGATCATTTTGGACTACGAAAATAATTATATTCATAGAATCATTCTTTGTAATAAAAAAGTTAAAGCAATTATCAGATTAATCGTTTCTAAATGATAATAAATTGAGATAAGAGCAATAGTTTAATTGCTTCCATAATTTCATCATCATCTTTTTCTTTCTTTTTTTTATTTTCAAGATTGAAAAATGGCAATAATTTGGTATTTTTTTATGCTACCATTTTTTGGAAAACAGTAATTTAAGCAAAAAAATGAGATGAAAGGCGTCACATTTTTTTGTGATGCAAATTTAAAGGTTAAATGTGTACAAACTAGATACTTCGAAAACTTTAAATATTTCATTCAAAATTGTAAATACTTATTTTTAAGAACAAAACAAATTTTAAAAAAGCAATAAAATTTTATTAATCACATTATAAAAACAGTATACATAGCCAAAGAAAACTCAAAAAAAGGTGACAAAAGCAGTAATAAAAATGAAAGCTCGTTTTGACATAGATATTAAAGTAATAAAATAAATATTATTAAATAAAAAGTTACGATAGAATGTGACGACATAGATCAAAAACGAAAAAGTAAAGAAAATGTTTTGAAGCATTTGATAAGCATAAATTACATAAAAAATAATTAAATTTTATCTATCTTTAAATGTTTAGTGATTGCAGATTAGCGTTGAAAAATTTAGAAGGTAATTACTACTTTACGGAAAAATATCTTTTACGGCTTTTGTTTCCAGTTTTTTTACTGCTCTGTTTTTAGATTAGTGATGCAGCATGATAAAAAATTAAATATTTTTGTTTGAATCAATTTTTATTGTCTGCGCAATACAACACAGTGTACTTTTTCATGTTTCAAAAGTAGACTGATTTCTGTTATTAGGAAAAAAATATTTTATTATTATCTAATAAAATAAGGAACTCGTTTAAAAATAATGTAACACCAAATTCTAATCACCAAGAGTTGTGATCAAAATTTTTTTTGCAAAGATTCATCGAAATGCGCTTTTTCATTTGAGTTTCAACAAAAAATGATGAATTCTTTTTTATTATTAAAAAATTAATAAAGAAATACTTTATTACTTTTTAAGTAAAAATATCAGGTAAAGAATAACTGTATTGCATCAGAAATTGCTTATTAAAACGATCAAAAACTTCAAATCATATTTTTATTGCTTCCACATTTAATTTTTAAATTTACCTTTAAAAATAATTATAAAAATAATTCTTTCGTTTACGTTAAAATATTTCCCGAATCCATTTGAATTTCTAAGACAACAAAATGATAAAATGACAGAATCTGAAGTGTCCCAATATAAAGCTTCCCAACGATTATTCAATCTTAATGAAGTCAAAAAATCTTTTAAAATAAGCTGCTGCTTTAAAAAAGCTATAATAACCATAATTCATAACCACTTTCAGTTCCCCCTCATTCAGCCCCTTCTATAGTTCAGTGGTTTGCCTCTAGCGCAACGATCGTTAGTTTTGAAAGTTTAAAAGGTTCAAACCCACTGGACTGTCGGAGGGGTCATGGCTATTTTACTAACATAACCGTTGAATAACTGGGACGTTATTACCCAGTTATTCAACAAAAGAAGTTTAATTACTTTAATTTTATCATCTCGGCTATCTCTTCCAGTTTAAAATTTTAATTAAGTCCGAATAGGCCGGCGGAAAAAACGTTTTTTGTTATTCTTTTTACAAAATGAAATTAGACAAACGATAAAAGCATGATTTTAATAATTTGATTTTTAGGAAATCGGCAAACAAATAATATCAAGTTCTCAAAAATACAGGGTTCAAGGATCCCCCCATAATATTGATTGCAAATTAATACTATTAAAAAAATTGAAAAACGGACTTCACATTTGTTTTTAGCACCTAATAGGAAATTGTTTTCATAAAAAAAATCAAATTTTTAAGACCTAAAATTTTCAAGTTTAGCTCCCCTGTCAAAAATTTTTCAAAAAATAAAGAAAGAAATAAATGAAAATTCTTCACAGGGGGGAACCAAGCTAAATTCGAAAATTTTAGGTCTTGAAAAATGTTTTTTTAATGAAAACATTTTCCTATAAAGTGCTAAAAACAAATGTGAAGCCCGTTTTTCGATTTTTATAATAGTATTAATTTGCGATCAATATTTATGGGGGAAAAATTCTTGAACCACCCTGTACTTTGTTCTGTTCCTGTTTAAATGCCTTTGTTGGATATTAAAAATTATATGTATTATTTTAACATAAATCGCGGTTACTGTATAAAAAATGAACAGTTTTTCCACTTTAAAAAATCAAAAATCGGTCAAAGTAAAATTTCAAATTACAAAACAAAAAATTTTGTTATCCGAACTTTTTATGTCTAAAACAAATTGAGATTCATGTAATTAAACACATGCACTTTTTATTATGTTATATGAATTAGTGACAAACAGAACCTCTCTTTTTTTATACAAATTCTTTACCGCTGTCTTTTTTTGCTTTTTTGCTTTTAAAATGCAAGCTACCATGGAGACCCGTATTCATTTTATTTTTATGGATAGAAGAAAAAAATCAGGATTAACAAAAATAAATGTATATATAATGTCATTGCTACGACTTACTTACTTAACGCTTCATAATTTCACAATATTACTTTCTCATATTTTCTTTAACTTTGATTTAACATTTTTCTATTTTTTTACTGAGTAAAAACTATATAAAAATGTATCTTAAATTTCAATTAATGTTCAAGCGGATGCAACCCAACAAGACTTATTATTCCCACTCGAACCTCAGCGCTGACCGCGCGCTCAAAGACTCTTGAACAATAACCGCAATATTTTTTCTGTATATTTTTTTTATTATTTCATTTTCGAATCATTTACAGGAAAAAAAAGAATTTTCATTTCTATCGACAATATTCTTTTGTACTGAAAAAAAACGTACAAATTGTTCATTTACAATTTTCTTTTCAAAATTATACTTTCTAATATTTTGTGAAGATTCATTGAGATGCGTTTTTTTCTCTTCGAGCTTCATTTTTTTTCTCAATGCTTAAAACTAAATGTTAATGCAACAATTCACACCGTTTTCTTTTTCTAAAAAATTGAAAATTAATTGTAGCGTAATATTTTATTTTTCATCGCCAATGGCTATTTTTTTAACACCTTTAAAGTTATCGTTTTCACAACTTTTTTCTTCGTTAACTATAGGCAATTGGCTACTTTCCCACTTTTTTTCTCCTTTGCATTTTGACATAAAACTCTTAAAAACTATTCTAAGATTTTTTTGACCACTTCAAATTCAATCCCAATGTAAACTCGCGCATTCCTCCCTTTTCTCTTTCTCTCTTTTTACAACTACTTCTGTAAATCTTTTTTTTTCAATAAAAGGGGAAATGGCCGCTTTTTTGGAACAGGGGTGATCGGGTCATAAATTTGTTAAGTATGCTTGAAAGTAGATGCTTGTTTTTTTAAAGACCGGATTTTTTTGCGCGTTAATTTAAGACGATACTACGCTAATTTTTTCAAATTTTAAGCCATAAGCATTTTTCTCCCCTCTGCTTTTGCTTTTTGTCAAAGAATTCATGTAACCTGTCGTCATTTTTTGGTTTTAAACGTTTTTTTACATATTTATTTTCTCTTCTTTTTTTGTCAAAAGACAAAATTGTCCTTAGCGGCAAGAAATAAAATTCACGCATCATAAAAGCGGACATGAACAATTTTGCCTAAGGGGGTTTGTACACTTTCAAATGAATTGAATAAAAACTTTATTGGGCAATTTTTTTTTCTTCTAATTTTTTTTGGCTTGTCGCCGATCAAACGGCTTCTCTTTTTTTTATACATCTTTTTCATTTTTTTTATTATACGTTTAAAAGTTTTTTTTATTCCACAATAATAATGATAGATATTTATCGACGTTTGAGGCATTTTTATAACAAAAAAAAAGTTTTTTATTAAGTGACCGCTTCGTTTCTAAGCGACGAAATGGAGCTCTCTACTGGATGCTTATGGGTCAAGTTTATTTCACTCTTTTTTTTTTGAAAAACATTTGTTCTAGCTCTGTTTTTTGTTACAACAAAAAATTTCCATCCTGCTAAAACTTTTAAAGCCTTATTGAAATTTTATTATGTTATTCTGACATAATTTTTTTTATATATTAAACTTCTTCATTTTTTTGAGACGACCTCTAATGACCCCATATTATTTTTTATATATATATTTGTAACACAAAAATGGTGTCTGTTTCATCGTTAATCCATTCCCTCTCCATTTTATACTCAAAAAATTGAAAAAGCACCCACAAGGGAAGAATAAAATATATATATATTTATTTATAAACGTTACCCCCTTCTTTCGACTTTAGCTCAGTTGTCGGTAATCTCTTTGGCGTATCGTTTTTTAAAAAGTAAATAAAACCATTTTTTGATTTTATTTTTTAGCTTCATTTTTAATAGCAATTTTTGATTTGTCAAAAAAAGAAATAAAGTTTTAAGGATTTTTAAATGCGAAATTGATGCTGATTTTTAGGGAAATGTATAATCGAAGTTTTATTGCGTTTCTATAAAATTTAAATTTTTTCCTTGATTTTGGGTTTTTTTTTGTTTTTTCATTCCTTGTATTTTTTGAACAAAGTCAAACCCTATATTAGTGATTTTTGTGGAAGATCTAATTATTGGGTTTGCGTTCCTTTTTTCCAAAAATTGAATACTGTCCTTGGATTCTTTTTTTTTTATTTGCAATATTCTATCACCCTATATTTTTAACTTTATTACTTTTTACAAAACCTTTCAACCAAATAAAGGTATGATCAAAGAAAAATCATACATATATAATTTTAAAGACGTTTTTTTCTTTCACTCTTTTCTATTCTACAAATGACAGCCATCCGTCAATTGTTTTGTTGTTGTTTTTTGTAAAACTGGGCTTCTTGCTTTCATTTTTTTGATTGTAAAATTTTTTTTGTCGCACTTTGTCACTTTTTTGGTTTTTTTAACGAACAAAAATTTGTTTTTTGAGCTTAAAAACTATTTTAAAGTGCAGTGACTTTTTTTATATTATATGTCCATTTTTGCTTTTGTATACTTTTTTCTTGAACGAAACAAAAAATTAGTTAGTTTCGGTTACACGGTTCTTCTTTTTTTCGAACACTTTATTATTTTTTGAAAAATGAAGAATAGAATGTATTTTTAAAAAAATATAATTTTTTATTTGCAATTGTTTGCTTTTACGAGTTTTTCAAAAGAAAGAAAAAAAGAACCTTTTTCTTTCTTTACTTTTGCCATTTTTAGAATATATTTTTTTGTTGGACATTTGTTTAAAATAAATCTTTGTTTTTATAGCTTAAAGAAAAACGAAAAACAAAAGAGAGAAAAAAGGACCAAACATTCCACGTTCATTTTGTTCCGATATTTCGGTGATGGCAGATTCGGTTAGAATAATACAATTATTCGATTCGTTGATAAAAGGGTATCAGTAAGTTAAAAAAATTTATATTTTAAAAAAACAAATATCATCATCTTTTATAGAGCATATCAAGAATTATATGCATCAGAGATTACTGACTTAAATAAATGTCTAACGGCATTGACCACACCTCAAACGTCTTCTTCTTTGACACCTCATCCAAAAGAATGCAGCACAGAAGAGTCCACCACCTCTTCCGGGAATGAATCAGAAGACGAAGAAATACCGTTAACGCCGCTTTCACCATCAACAATTTCCGCAGAAAAGGGAAGACTCAATAATGTATGAGTTTTTTTTGAGTCAATCTTTCAAAAACGTTGCTTTATCATCATTCAAAAAGTTCAAACCCAAATAAAAGAAAGAAATGCTATCATCATCATATGAAAGATTTTTTTATATAAAAATAGCTTTTTAAGCTGCCATTTTTGTTTACTAAAAAACGTGATATTTTTTGGAACTTTGATTTCTTTTTCAGTTTCGACAATCATATTTATTTCAAATCGCAAAGATTTTTGAGTTCCTAAAATAATATTATATCTTTTTTCAGGAAATTGCTCTTGCAGAAGAAAATAAACGCCTTTACGAAGCACAAGGATCCCGAATTGAAAAACTTTTTCAACAATACCAGGATCATCGAAGCCAATTTGGCATTGGTATGTGATTTTTTACGTTTGATTTCCGTTCCATATTTTTTTTGCCATTGACCTTGCTTGTTTAAACGTTTTTTTTCAAATTATCTTCTTTTTTTCCTTAACATTTTGGCTTGGGAAAATTTTTGTAAACGGTCATAAAAGAATGAAAAAAAGATGATTCAATATTTTTTTACTTTTTTTCCCACTGATGACCAAAAGGTTTTTCTTCGGCTTCTTTTTTTTCTTCTTTGAGTCATTTTTTTTCTTGATAGAAAATCATCACGCCGTTATTCTCACATTAGTATTACAAAATTACGTTTTTTTGAATTACAAAGAAGCTTTCCGCAATTTTGCATATTGTTGACAAAGATGGGTATTAGAAAAGTACAATATTTGGCAAATTCTATTTTTTTCGCATGATAGGTTCAAGTGGAAGGGAGAATATATATTGTAATATTTGTCATTGTACTTTTATTGAATTGCATTCAATTCAAAACTCAAACCATGGCGAAACTCGGGGTCATTTTCGCGGCGGCAGCGGCAGCATCGGTAGAGAGACTAACCTTTTTCATTGTTATGGAATGTTGATGCTTGTTTTTGCTTTTCTTTTGCTTTTGCGAACCAGCAAGCAGGCTGAACATTTGTGCCGACAATGTCATAGTCTCTTCATCTTCATTTTTCTTCTTCTTTTTTTGTGATTCTATAAATTTTTTTTGAATGTTGGCTGCGCAAAAAAAATGGGCAAGATATCTGATGCTTTTAAGGAACATAAAAAAAATACAACCTTTGCATTGTTTCATTTTTTCCCTTTAAAAAATAATGCATTTTTCCACTGTTTTTTTATTATTCATTAGTCTGTGTCCGTTAATGGATTCTCGCAAATTAATGCTAATTTAAAAATTTTCAGTCATTTTTCTTACAAACCTTTTTTTTCCTTTTTAAAAATCTCACTTTTGTAAAAACTTTTTAAATGTTCGTGAACAGGTTCTATTTTCTTTGATCGACCTTGCAATTGTCCTCCAATATTTTCTTCCTTCCTCATTTGCATAAATACCTCTACCTCTTTCTTTTTCTTTGAGCTTTCCCTTAGTTGTCTTGCCAAATTGTGCATTTATAAACGAAGAAGGTCGCAGCATAAATATATATATATATATATCTCATTCTTCCCTCCCTCTACCTTTTAAAATCTTTGTTACCTTTGAAACAAGGAAAAAAAGAAGAATATTTTGTTTGCATAAAAAAAGTTGCGCCTTCCATAAAAAGTACTTAGTGAAGCGCGCGTGTATCAAATAAAAAAAATTTCATTGCTGAAGCTTTTGAAGCGTGAACGCTATATTCAAACAAAATGACGTTATGATTGCGTTCGTTACCTTCTCTTCAATCTTCTCCTTTTTTGTTTCTTGTCTCAAGCAGCTAGACTCCCTGAATTTTTGTTGTTTATTTTTTGAAACGTTTTCAAGTTGATAGAAATTTTTTTTCATTTGAATTCCAGCTTTTATAAGCATTTTTTCTTCATTTTACCTTTTTAGGCTTTTGAAAATCTTAATGAAACTTCTTATCGCAAATCTTGTTTTTCTTTTTTTTCCTACTGATTATATTATATTTTAATTAAATTAATGTTTTTTAAAGTTTAAAACAAGTCTAAATGACCACTAATTCAGATTAAACATTTTTGGTAGCTACCTCTCCTTGTTTTCTTCTCCTCATTTTTTCTTTTTAGAAATTAGGTAATGATACCTGTTTTTTTAGTACTAATATTTTAAATATAAATTGCATTGCCAAATTCTCTTAATTTTTATTAATTTTTTGACACTACTTAAATGCAATCCCCCTCCCCCATAAATTTATTTTTATATTCCATTAAAAAAATATTCATGGATGAGCTTTAAAGCGTTGGGGACGAAAATAATGATTGAAAGAAGAAGAAGAAGAAGATTGAAGAGAAACAGGTTCCCGTCAATTTTTGAGCAGCAGTAATTGTGTTCGTCTTTTTTTAACACATTTACTCTTTGTTTACTTATTCTTTTTATATTTTGGGAAGATGTCCACAAAAAGTTATCCCCTCTCTTTGGAACAATTTGAAACATTTCCGGAATAAATAATTTTGACTAACTAAAACTCTTCTTTTTTTTTCTCTTTTGTATTTAAAATTTTTGAATGGATGCGCCCCAATAATTACGTAGATTGGAGGGTTATAGAAATTTACAAATATTTTCTATACAATTTTTTTAACTGTTTCTCTGTTTTTGTTTCATTTACCTTTTTTATTTCATGCTTTTACCTTTATCTCCGAAAAAAGGGTTATACTTAAAATTTTATTACCTTAAAAAAGTATCACTTAAAATTTCGTAAAAAGAACTACGTAAAAAAATTCATCTCTTCTCCCCCAAAGGGCATCCGACAATCAATCGCTTCTTTTTTTACCTTTGTTTTTTACGTAAACTTTTTTTTATATATAGATTTCACATCTTCATCTTTTTTTTTTCTTTTTCTAATTTCTTACTTTCCCATACTCTGGATTGGCAAATGTTGACTTGACTTTTAAGTGGTTTTTTATTTCATTTCATTCATTCTATCTTTACCTTTTTACGTTACACATTTATGGAGAATCATACAAATAAATTTTTTATTTGCATTAATTAATTAATCGAAATGAATTACCATTTATGAAATTTTATTCCTTTTTTCCAGTTTTTTTTTTCATTGACGATAGTTCCGTTCTTTTTTTGTACAATAATCTGTCATTGAAACTTTTTGTTTTTTTTATTTGCAAAAAAATTGTTCATAAATTTAAATTAAAAAATCTTGTCAAAAATAGCAGGAAAAGAAAGCTGCTTGACATCTTGTAAAAAAAAGTAGCCATAAGGGAAAATCTGATCAAAACAAAAAAAAATTGCAATACGGACGCATTTGAAGACACTGAAACAAAAATTATTAAAACCTGTTTTGTTTTCGTTTTTTTTGACTTTTTATGAAAATGACTCCGGCTTAGGCGTTGTCAGTCAAAAAAAAGCCTCCGGAGGAAATGCGCAAAGAAAAAAAGATTTTTTAAAGACAGTGTAACAATATGGAAAGATTAGAAGTTTAAGCTTTCACTAATTCCCGGAAAGTCCGTTTCTCTTTCATTTTTCCTATGTTTTTTTTAAATTTCAATTGGAATAATAATGTAAAGAAAAGAGAAATCCAGTAGACAGTAAATAACAAACTCTATAATTATGAGCATTAAAAATGGCAGTGTCTTTATTCTTCTTCATTCTCCTTTTTTTCTTTTGTGCTCCCAGGTGGTCAGCGTACAGGTTTTCTTTATAAATTTTCACTTTTTTTCCCGCTGTTTTGATTTTTTAAATAAACCCAAAAAAAGAACTATTGCTTCCATTTTTTTACTTTTCTTTTTTCGATTGCGCAAAAATAAACGCTTTTATTTTAAGCTTTTTTAATTGAATAAAAACTATTCTAAAAACAAAAGAAAGCTTAAAAAGTTAATTATAAGATTAAATGTTGTATGTCTTCTTTTCGTTGTTTATTATGCAAACAATCTTCCCTTGGTTTTATTTTATAAAAAAAATTTGTACCTTTTTTTACTTGTTTGATTTTTTCATTTACAATAATATTTTAGCTTTAGCTAATCCGAACTGTTCTTCTTCATCTTTCTTTTTTTTAACTTGATGCAATGAAAATTTTTATCTTTAAGCAAACATTGAAGGTTTCAATCACTCTTGTGACTTTTGTTACATATTTTCAACAAGCTTGATCGTCACATTTATACATTTCTTCTTTTTTTTCTTTGTTTGTCCACATTAACTCAATCTTCTGAAGATTCATCTTTTTTCTATTTCTTTAAGGCGCACTTGTCGGTGTTAACAGTTTACTACCTACCTTTCCCCCATCGTTGCCTCCTCTCTCTTCATTCCCTTTTTTGTGTTACTCCATATTTTATTTTTTTCCTCTGGTCATTTAGGAGCTCTTGTAAAAATTGCGCATTTTATTGCTACTGGTTGCTTCATTTTTAAATAAAAAAGTGCGTAAAGAGCTTACGCTTGTACAGCCATCATCCAAGATAGATAGAGATAAATCAAAGAGATGTGGAGCGAGAGAGAGTGAGAGCTATATTTGTTTGTTGGCAATCGAAACAGCGATAAAGCTTTCTTCTTTTTTCTCACAATGCTGAATGGTCAGAACTAAAAGCGTCAATAGTTTGTTCTTTTTTTCCACTGGCGACTACTACTAAAAATCATCTTTTTTTATAGTTGTTTTTTTCTCGTTTACATTTGCTTAACAAACAATTTTGTTTTAAGTACCGAAAGTCTTCCTCAAATATATATAAAACAACAATATTTCATTTTCATGCATGTTTCTTTTTCCTCTTTCTTTCTTTTGCTCTTTTTTTAACATCTTCATCTTTCTCTTCTTTGACACTGACCATGTATATTTGCAACGGCTTTGATTGACCTCAAGCTTTTATTATTGATTAAAATGTTGAACGTTTTAGTCATTGCTGTCAAAGATTATTATCTTGCGCTTATTTTATTTCCTCCTTTTTGAAGTTCACCGATTATTTTTTTTTGTTTTTTAAAAGAATTTTAAACATTTGATATATGTTTAGGAACAAAAACCAAAAGCGAATCAGTAGCTGATTTGCGGCCAACTGGCCTCGATAACGCTTCTGTAACGATTCAAAGTGGTCATTCAACGGTAACCCTAAAAAGTGGTGGTCCTGGAAGTAAGTGGCGCCTTGGATTTGATAAAGATTTTTCTGGAACAATTAGTGGATTGAATTATCGTTCACCATTAATTAATCATCGAGCAAGAATTAACGAAAAGCATAAAGCTGATCAAGCAATGGCATCTATGGAAATGGAAATGCTTGGAATGTTGGGAAGAATTCATGTTGAATTAAAAGGTTTTTGCTGCAAAAAATGTTTTTTTTAATAGTTTAATATTTTTTAGCAATTATTGGTTTTGCTCGTATAACAACGGGTGATGTCTTTGAAGTTGTGATAAAACATGGATCACAAAAATGGAAAAGTCGTGGAAAAACACTTTCGGATAAAACACAAAAATGGGAGCAAACTCAAACATATCTCAATTGTCTTCCAGATGTTCCAATTTATATTAAAGTATCGGAAGTTAAATTTTTTAATACTAAATTACTTAACGAACGAACATTTGATCCTTCAAATTTTTTTACTTCTCAACCACAACTTGTTACAATGAATTTGAATTCAATTGGTACAATTAAACTTCAATTAGTTATTACTTGGATGTAAGCCTTTCATTATTTGTTTGATTTTTAATTTGAAAATAATTTTTTTAGTCCATTATTGTCATCAAAAAGTGGCATGCGAGTACTTGGAAGTTCTCAAAGTGCTTCACTTTTGCGAAGTCATTCAAAGGTTGGCGATTCAACGCTTCCCCATTCAATTTCAATGGGAATTCAACCTCCACAATCTCTTAGAGGACCATCTGTCAATCCAAACCCTGATACAGGTAAAAGAAAAAAAAAACAAAAGGATAAAAAAGAAAAAAAAATTTTATAGAAAACCATTCACCTTCAAAGGTAATTTTACGACAAAAGAAACGTCAGCGACAAACATCAAATTTGAATGAATTAGAAAAAGATAAATGGCGGTCATCAACGGTTATGTTAGATGACATGTATCGAGATATTTCAAAATCAATTCCAACAATTGATGATTTAACTGCATTAAAAAGTTTAAGCAATTCAAAACAACATTTACATAAAACAACAAATTCTGAAAGTCATATAAATACTCCATTTTCAAATAGTGTTAGTGCATTAAAGCCATTAAATTGGGCAAGAAGTATTTCAATGAATCATTTAAGTGAAGTTGATGGAAATATTTCATCAATAAGTACAAATGGTTCATCAATAAAAAGTGCAGGAAATATTCGAAAAGGTCGAACAAGTGCTTTTATTGGGACATCACGCCCAATGGATTCTGATGATTCTTCTGATACTTCATCGCAAAAAGTTACATCAATTCGTATTGCAGAAGGCCTTAAAAAAATTGATTCACTTCTTGAATGCATTGATAAATTGCGTGTTTATTTAAGTGCAATGCGATCTTCAGAATACACTGAATTAGCAGCATTTGAAGCATGTATGTTAAATTGGGAAGCTGTACTAAAGCTGAATAGAGCAACAATGCTTGAAGATCAAAAAGTTGCACAATGTGGAAGTCAACGTCGAACTGGACATATTGGAGTTGGACAAAAGCGTATTACAAAACGGGCTTCAATGTATGCCCAACATTCACCTTCAACAGTATCCGATGAACTTGATGATAATATTTTAATGAATTCTGGTGATCAAGTTTCTGAGAATGATAGTGGAATTGATTCTTTGCGACAACATATTTCACCATATAATTCTCGTGCAATGCAACAAAGCCATCAACATCAACAACCTCCTCCTCCTCATCAACAACATCAGCAACAACATCAACAACAACAACAACAACAGCATTCACAAAATCAACATTATGGAACTGCAAGTCGAAGTGGCTCGGGACCTGCACAACGCCGATTTAAACAATTCCGAGAACGCCGAAAATCTCTTGGTATTGTTCTTGATACAATGACCCCAACAGATTACGAAAAAATAGTTCTCAATTCTGATAAATTTTGGGAGCCTGAAATGCAAGAATCTTTGGGATCTCATTCAATTTCATTATCGGCTGCTTTAAGTGCAGAATTTACACAAACTGCCAGTGGTAACGCAGAAGTTGATGATTGCTTACAACATCATTTAAAGCGAGCTATTTTATCATTGGAAACACTTCGAAAATTAAATGGACCTCTTGAATATCGTTTAACTGAAATGCTCTGTCGAATGGAGCAGGATACGGTAGCTCTTGAAGAATTATTAAATATTAGTGATACTTTACCAGCATTACCAAATATTACTAACTGTAAGATAATATTTCTTTTTAATTAATGTTAATTATCAATTTCTTTTAGTACTTGCTGATCTTGGAGCAAATTCAGAATTACAAGAAATTTGGTTATCAACAAGTTATCCCCTAAATGCATTTGTTATGGTTCCAACAGAACATTTACAACGACAAATTCGTACTTATTTAATTCCAGTTGTTGAACGACGATATCCAAAACTTACCAGTAACGGTAAGAAAAATTCAAAAAAATTTGTACAAAAACATTTTATAATTTTTTTAGTTTTGGATACTGTAATGAATCTTCTTGTAAAAACTGGTGATTGGGAACCACATCGAATTTCATTGTTTCAATTTGTTGGTTTATTCCGTGGTAAACATTTAACACCATTTATTGAAAATCTTGCACATGAAGCATGGATTACATCAAATTTAATGTCAACAAAGCCTTCCATTGTTGTTGAAGTTATGGATCGATTATGTAATGTTCCAGTTGTTCCACCACTTGAAAGCCTTCGACATATTGGATTATGTCTTTTACGTGAAAATCGAGAAATTACTGCTGCTATCGGTAAAATTTTTCACTTTAATCTTTTAAAAGCGTTTTGTCCTTTTTTGCAGATTCTTATCTCCGTTCAGCATGCTCTGATTTATCGAATGACCTTACCGCATGTTATACATGCTTATTGGAACATAGCGATGAAGCAAGTCGAAGAGGTGCATGCCGTGCTCTTGCTATTCTTCAGGTAATAATTTTTCAAAAAAATATTTCAAAATAAAAATAATTTTTTAGCAAGAAAATGTTGTTGATTGTTTGCAATATGTGGCATCAGATGATAGCAGTAAAATTGTTCGAGATGAAGCCCGTGAAGCATTAGATTCTTTGGGATGTGTTTATCATGATTATGAAGAAGTAACAAAAGTTTGAAAACATGAAAATATGACATCATTAATTTTTTTACCCCCGAAGTTGCTCAAATTTTTCTTTTACCTCTTTTTCTATTATTTTTTCAAGCCATATACATATATTGTTTATACAAAAAAAAACTTTTATTCAAAGCAAAGTCGGGTGGTTTGAATTTTAACAAAACTAAAAAAAATGTGTTCATTTACGGGGAAAAATATATTTAGTTTTTGATTGTAGTGTGTGTTTTTTGCAACAAAGAAGTTATATATGTACCAATTCGAGTGCTTTCGAATATAAAAAATAATATATATCATTTATTTTTTTGTTCATTATATTATAAATATGTAAAGATTATTGAATAAATAATGGTTTAAAACACATATGTTTTCTTCGTTGAATTTTTCTAAATTAATGAAGATGCACTTCCAAATTCAATTGGAACAACTTTATCATCTTCTGCTTCAACTCGGGATGCAGAAGCTCTGCTAAAAATATTTAAATTTATTGAAACATTTATTATTCTATGTTTACCTATTTTTTGCAGCATTTGACGACGGTCCAACTCGAATTGGTACAACATTTACGCCTTTCATAATTCGGCCATTTGAATCAACAAGATTCGTTTGAACAATTGTATTTACGCCATAATTTTTTCCAGCTGGAGGTGATTGCTGTAAAAAAAAAGTTTTTTCTATCTTTTATTTAAATTTTTGAACTTACAGTAACCCGAGGAACAGTTTTTTGTGGTTTTACAATTGCTTGTTTTTTTACACCTTTTTGAAAAACTAATGGCGCCTTTGCTGCTGCAGCGGCAACTTCTTCAGCAGTTGGATGGCGTCTTCGCTGAAAAAAATATTTTTTTTAAATTGCACAATTTTTTTATTTACTTCAACTTCATGAGATTTATCAGATTTTTCTTCTGGTGAATTTAATGCAGCAATCATGCGTGAACGAAGTGAAAGATTTGGTGGCGTTCGAACATTTACAGGTGTTTCAGGCTAAAAGAAGGAAAGGAACTTGTTAAAAAAATCTTCTAATTTAATTTACCTGTGGATCATTGACACCTGGAATAATAGGCTTTTCAATTTCTCCAACAGCTTTTGCGGGTCGAAGTCCTGGTGGTAATTCAATTGCAGAAGCTACAATAGCTAAAAATAACAAAGAACCACAAATCCGAATCATTATCAAAATCTTTGTTTAACAAATCTTAACTTTTTTTTTTTAAAACTAGGATTAATTCATGTTTAAAGATATATAATATTTCAATTGTTCTTTTAAAAATTCAGGTCATCTCCGCCCTGCAAAAAATCTTACGCACTTTTTTTATCTCACCTGCTTTTTTTCAATTTTTGCTATCAATAACTTGTTTTTTTCACATGTTTCAAGAAATTATCAAGAAAATTTTTCAAACTATTTTATTATCTAAACCCAAAATAAAAACTAAGCGATAATCAATACACAGAGAGAGAAATCAAATCCATAAAAATGAAAATTTGATTAAACAAAACAAAGACATGGAATGCAAACAAGATATAAAAACAAACGAACAACGGCGCTAATACTTCTTCTATTTATTTGGATGATGGTTCTGCTTTCTTAATTCGTTCAATAATTTCTGCTTTTTCATTTGCAGGCAAAAATGAGGATTCAGCTGCATTCAATTGCTAAACAATGTTAATCTGAATATATAAACATGGTTTTAAAAAAAAGACTTACGCATTTCCAAAGTTGATAAATACTTAATCCAATATCTTTTTCTGCATTAAGCATATCAGAGAGTACAGTATTATCAAAGCATGTTGGATCATCAGTATTAATTGAAAAATTAACATTATCTTTTGCCCAACGTGCAATTGGATGAGCTTTCCAATCGTGTGATACAGCACCAGTTAATACAGAAGAATATGGGCATGCTTCAAAATGAACTCTTTCTTCTAATGCATATTTTTTGTAACTTGTTTCATCATTTGTTAATCGATATCCATGTCCAATTCGTTCTGCTCGCATATCAGTAAGAGCGATAACAACTTCTTTTGGGCCACCACTTTCACCAGCATGAACAGTTCGATGAATACCACGTTTTTCGGCTTCCTAAAATTGACAAGATTTAAAAAATTATTACGAGAAAAAAAACACACGTACTTGAAATACTCGAATAACACTTGGTTCATATTGTTCATCAGCACCTTGAGAACATCCAGCAACATCAATTGCAACGACTCCCAAATGTTTTAAATTTGTTGCTAAAATTTAAAGCCTATTATTATTTCTTCTTTTTTTGATGACGTTATTTTTTTAGAGGATTACCGAGTTCGATTACTTCTTTGTTCCAATCTTCATAACCACGAATGCAGCACAAAATTGAACGTGCTTTTACATTGAAATCCTTTTCACCTCTATCAAAACCTCTTTTTACAGCTTCAACGACACCTTGAGGTGTTAGCTAAAATAAATACATATTAAAGATTAAGAATTTAAAAACCACGTACTTCTCCCTTTCCTTTAAAAACGGTATCTTTGTTCCATACTTTATGATCAGTGATAGAATTGCACATAAAATGTGGAGAATATCGAGCCTCAAAATAAATAACTCCACAATTTGCTTGAGTTTCACAATGTTCATATGCAATTCGTTCAACGGCATCTTTGTCACCGGCAATACAAGGCAAAAATAAATCAAATGCTTCAAGAACTTTTGAAAGATTTGCTGGATCATGACTAACTAAGACATTCTTGACTTCTTCTACAGTTTTTGCACCTTTTAAATCAATATTCTTTTCCCTTAAAAGAGAAAGGAAACTGTTTAAAAGATATATCAAATAAAAGACTTACTTGGCAAGTTCTAACAAAGTTGAATGTCGAACAGCTCCATCAAGATGAAGATGAAGTTCAACCTACATTAAATTCATTAAACTTTTAAAAAAGTAGAAGAAAAAAACTCACTTTAGGAAAATTATAGGCTTCACGAGTTTTTGAATCAACCACCGGTGGAGAGACCATATTGTCAGAACTACCTAAAACAAGAGGATTAATGCATTTTTATCTGTTTTTTTAAAGCGAGAAAAAAATGGAAGAGAAAGATAGAGGAAAGAAAGAGAGAGGTTGTCGATCATTGGTATTATGGTTGTTAAATTAATTGTCTTCCTCAACATCATCAAAAAAAGAAGACAATCAAAGGTAATAAAATGAAAAAAGGAAAAAGAAGCTAGCAATAAATTATCAGTTGAAAGAAAAAATAGGAAGCATTTTAAAGGATTATAATAATGGGTGTGTTGGCTGTTAACATACAATGTTGTTTGCGGCATGTTCTTTTCATTGTTAACAATGTGTACTACCGAAGAATATTTTTGGAATGTCTTTTGTTTTACTGAAAAAAGTATGCTTATGAAAAAAGGAAACTGGAGAAAAAAATGGGAAAAAACGTTATCAAAAAAGTGCAAAAAACGATGTTGAAAAAAAGAGGCTTTTGTTCAGACAGGACGCCAAAAAAGAGAGACAAAAGATTGGGATGAGAAAATTCAAACTCGCAACATTTGTCGTTATCGCTAGACTTTTTTTACTTTTTCTTCAAAAAAAAATCTTTAGAAGGTGCGCAACGAACAAACTTATTGGCTTTTAACCTTTTAATTAAAAAGTATGAAGAAAATTGCTATTTTTGACTATTTATATGCAGAGTTTTTTTTGCAACTTTTTTATATTAAATAGATCGGCGCCGCGAAAAAGAAGGTATTATACAAAATAATCATCATCGCTGAAAAGCGTCAAAGAGCGAATGAATGTGTTTAATATTAGCTCTTCTATTTTTTTTTAAAATAGAGAACGTTTTTGTTTGGTCAATGAATGAAGCACGTGTTTATTCAAACAATTTTAAGCTTCCACAAAAAAATAATAGCATCTTCAAATTGACACAATTACTCAAGTTTGAGATGTTCCAAAATAAGTTTTATTTTTTTGATAAAAAAGAAAATAGGGAAAAAAAGATTTTTTTATTTTTATACTTTATTTTTTTAGTTGAGAAATAAAGTGTTGCGACACGTTCGTTCATTGGAAATTAATGGCGTTTTGATTGTTTGTTGTTTTAAAACAAAAAAATTTTTGGTCCTTTTTTTCAGAAAAAAAGTGTGTAAACATTTGTCAAAAATGTTTTTAATTCACACGCGTAAAATAACAAAATTTTTGCTGGCAGCTGATTTGGATTTTAAACAAAGTAATGTTTTAAAATCATTAAATTTGTGTTTAACAAAAATTTTATTTTGCGTAAAGAAAAAATTTATTAACAAAGTATAAAATCTCCAAAGTTAAAAAAGGCAACAACGCGCAATAAAAGATAAAAACAAAAGAAGTAATTGTATTATTGTAAATGAGAAAAGTAGAAAGTGAATGGGCTTTTTTATTTTTTTGCATTTTTCTCATTCCGTTTGAGAACAATTTAGACACCCGCCTGTCCATTTATGAGCAATGAAATGTATTGTAGAAAAAAAACAGCTGCTGCTTTAGAATTTCGATTAAACAGAAATATTAAAATTATTTGGCATTTTCATTTGTTGAGGCTGTTTCATCAACAACTGTTGTGGATTCACTAAAATTGAATACAAATGTAAAAAGGAATTTAAGTACAAAATAATGCTTACTTGTTTTTTGTAGGATTAGAAATTTGTTGTTGTTGTTGTTGTTGGGATGAGGGGGTTAAATGAATTGTTGGTGAAAGTGATGAAACTAATGGATGTGATTGAGCTTCTTCAAAAACAGGCGGAGGCGTTCCACTTGGAGTTATTGCACGACTTGCATTTGGTGTGACGGGAGTTGTAGGGGATGATGGCATTCGCATCGCTTCTTCATATGTTGGAGGATATTTTGCTAACTCTGGAACAACAAACATAGGAAGATGCGTTCGAACATGTGGACTTAAAGATGATGGGGGATTTAAACTTTGTGGTCGATTTGGTGATCGTGGAGAAGATCCTTGTCGTGACGAGGATGACTAAAAAAGCATTATATGTTTAAAAAAAAGTAAAAAAAATCCATTTCTTACTTCTAGTCTCTGATTTACCCTAGATCGTTTTTTCGAAGTAACAAATAAACATATAATTGTGGTAAATGCTGTTAAAACTCCAATTGCTGCAATTACAATCATAACTATACCACCTGCCGACAAAGAATGATCAAATCGTTCGATTGCTCCCATCTTTTTTTTCTCGTTTGCTTTTTCAAGATTGGGAATTTCGTTACCTGAAAAGTGAAAACGAATGATAAACAAAAACATGTACAAAAAAGGGAAGCTTTTTGAAATAAAATATACACGAAATTTAGATAAGAAGAAAAAAAAGAAGAAGAATAAGTTTGCTTTTAAAGGTTTAACATGTGATGAATGGTAGGTAAAGTATTATAAAATTTTTTTTAAACACACGCATGAAACTTTTGACATTTTTTTAAACTTAAAAATAAAAATCCCACACTGCCGAAATATAACAAAATTCTAGAAGAAAGAACTCAATGAAGAAAAATAAAAGAGCCGCCTTGCAATCGAAACACTTCTTGTTTTACCCGACCTATGCTCCGGAAATTTGAAAACGTTATGTAAATAGAACTATTTTTTTTTCTTATATTTTTATTTGAAGCCACTTGCGCGCTATTTTTTTTTTCTTTTTTTGAGACGAGCAAAGTGTAGTAAGCATCTAAAAAGCTATTTAACGTGAAAAATGTTTCGTAAAAGTTGAAATAAAATCACAAAATACAAAAAAAGCTTTGTGTTTTCTTTTTTTCTTCTTCGATGATTTTAAGGAACAGAAAAGCACCAGAAGCGTTCAAACAATAAAAAGTTTGACAACTTTTTTTACGTGTAAGCTTTGATTTTTTAGAGAGCAAGAAAAAAGTAGAACAAATGGGTACAAAGTTTTAAGTGTTTAAATACGATAAAAAAATATATGCATTATTAAATTCAAAAAAAAGATATCAGAATTCCAAATAATTTTTTTTATTTACGTCATCTTCAAACAGAATCTGTTTTCCAACATTTTTTAAAGGTTGAAAAAACACTATGTTTATCAAAAAAATATATGTTATGAATCTGATACTCATTTCAATGTTTGCTTAAAAAGGAAATGACGCTTCATTTCCTTTATTGTGTTTTTTACCCATTTTTTACGTCTACTTTTCAGATTTACCTAAAAAATCCTAACTATAAATCAATTTGTTTTAAGCTATTATTAGCAAGAAGCATGAGTATTTGCATTTGCATTTGCTAAAGACGTGTGCAAAAAATAGAAAGACTAGTTTTGATAAATATATTTTCTTTTACTTAAACATATTCGAACAAAAGCTTAAAAATCAAAAAAATAAGAAGCATCAAAAAACTTTTTAATTCTAAATCATAAATGAAGAAAAAGAACTTTATGTTTTTGTTATTTAAAGTGTTTCAAAGTTAAAAAAATTTGTTTGCAATATATTTTTTTTCCGTTTCCCTCAAAAATTTTCACAAGGTGTCCAAAATAATAATAAAAATACAGGAGTCTCTTTTTCTTCAACTCAGTTTTTTCACGCTTTTTTGTCAACATTTTTCAATGTTTACTTACATAAGTTTCTTCATTTTCAAAGAATTTGAAATCCCAAAAAATTTATCACAAACTATTGTATTTGTGTGTTTTATAGGATTCAAAAAATCATCAAAACAAAATCAAAACAAAAACATTTTCTTTATTTGCATTTTTTTTCAAATTAGGTATTACATTTATTGACAAACATTTTTAATTTTATTTAAAAAATTTATAAAACAAAAATTTATTATTATTTTTATATGTTTCAAATAGCATTGTTTTTTTTTATTTGAGCTAGAAAGATGATATTATTTCATTTTTTAAAAATACGTAGTTTTTCCTTTTTTGCCAGTACAACAAAGTACATAAAAAAGGGGAAAATGTAAGCGAAGCAAAAAAAATGTTAAAATAAACACAAAAGAACAAAATTTTACTTTAATTTTTGATGCAAAAATTAGGTATATTTATCTATTTCATTATCTATGAATTATGTTTAACTTAAAGAAATTAGTTTCATGTTTAATTTTTAAAAGATACTTTTCGAATCAAAAAGTTCGTTTTTTTTAAAGTTGTAAAATTACAAAAAAATGTTTTCTTTAAGCTGTCTGCAGAAAAGTTTTAAATAAATAAAGAATACGAAAAAAATGATGACAAAATTAATTCTTAATTTAATTTGCTTAAAATCTTTTTATCTTGATGAAATCGGAAACATATAATAAAGAATCAATAAAAAAATCCGAGATAACAGAGACACCTGTTTCACGAATTTATTCAATTGAGAAAGATTTCAAAAATTAAAATGAGAAATTTAAATTTAAAAACAATAATAATAATTGTTATATTATATTATCTAATTTGTTGGCATTATTCTGTTTTGATATTTAATATAAAAAATTTAATTTATTATCCACAATTTAGTAAAGGTTGATAAATATTTTTTAAAATGTAAAATTTGAAATATTTTAGAAGCAGATACATATGAAATTAATAAATCTGCATTATTGCCCATACAATCACTTCCAAAATGTAGTTTTTCACAAAAAATGTTAATTGCCATTGTTTCAATGCCATCAGAGATTGGCCGCCGAGAAGCAATAAGAAAAAGTTGGACAAACAATACCAATGTTAACAAGAATTTTACAAAAGTTGTTTTTATTGTTGGAAAAACGGTATAATAATTTTATGCAAATAATTATGATAAAACCAAAAATTCCTAGTTTTTAGGGATCAGATAAAGCTGAAATAGAATCAGCAAAATATAATGATATTATTTTTACAGATATTACCGAAAGATATTATAATTTGTCTTTAAAAACATTTGCAATTTTTGATTTTGCACATAAGCAATGTTTTAATGTTGAATGTATTATCAAAGCAGATAGCGATAATATTTTAAATGTTAGAGGATTCGAAGAATTATGTCAAACACAAATTGGTTTGCTTTGGAATTTTGACTTTAATAAATGACACTATTTATAGTTAATAAAACTCCACCAATGGGATATATAGGTGGATTTTGTAATGTTAGTACAAATATTCATCGTGAAACTGGAAATAAATGGCATATTCCATATTATGTTTATTCAGAAGAAAAATTACCTAAATATTGTTCATCGGGTGTTTATGCATATTTTGGTCGAAATTCATGGCATTCAATTTACAAATCATGTTTAAACTCTCAATTTTTTTATTCTTCAAATATGAGACATTTACCTGAAGATGTCCTGTTTACAGGAATTTTTGCAAATTATGCTGAAATTCCCCGTATAAATATTCCAGGATTTTCATATCAAGATAAACCTAAAATTTTTTGTGGTAAAAACAAAACTTTATCCTACAGTATCCACCTGCACAAACTAAAAAAATCAAAGAATGAAAGTGAAGCAATTATTTCAACATCAGTAAAATTTTTGCGTTATTTATATCATAAATGTACTTCGCCAATAAATTGAAAAAAATCACATGTTATTTTGAGCTTTACCAGCAAAAATCTTAAAATTATTATGCACTTTTTTGCAAAATTCTTATTAAGTTTTAGATTTAACACGCCAACGCGTGGGATTTTCAAAAGGTTTTTTAATATATTTTCTTTGTTAACATTTAAGAACAAAAAACTAAAATAGCATGTTGAATTCAAATTTTAAATGCCTTTGTTTAAACATATCCTTTGGCATTTTTTCCTTTTTAAGGTAACAAGGTTTTTACTTAAATCATTTCATTTTGCTTCAAATTTTGAGTTGAAAAGTTTAGTAAAAAAAAGTTTGGAGAAGTATTTTTTGAATATGTTGTACGGTTTTCCAATTGGTGATGATATTTTATGGAATCATAAGCCATTATCAAGTCATCGCTTAATTGAATCAACAATTTTTTGTTCCAAATGTGTTTTGGGTGGAATGCATGAAAATTTCAAACATTTTTCGTTTACTGTAATCATGCATTTTTCTTTTTATCTTGGTAAGGATTTTCAGTATTTTTTTATTCTACCAAAATTTTTAAATTTTAAGCTATTCTTTTCACCATCATTCATCTTTCTTTCATTCTTCATATTTGTAATTTCCCCAGTGCAAAGATTACAACGCTCAAATCAGCAATAACATGTTGCACTGTATGTTTCAATAAATGATAAAATTTTATGAGGTCATTCAATCACATTATATTTTTTTTCTAGTTCATTGTTTCACTTTTTGGATACATTTTAAGTGCAATCGCATCAATCGTCATCAATGAAGAACCTGCATTCTTTTCAATCTATGACCTTTCAGTGATTGTTGGAACCTTTCAACTTTTTATTCATATTTTATGGCTTATTAGTATGATTTCAATCGTTAAAGGTGGTGGTAATGATGATGATTATGAAATGTTTGACGTCAATGAAGAGACTTTCTCCGTCTAAAACAAAAACAACAGCATTCCTTTTTTTGAAGTTTTTTTTTTTGCATCACTTTTCTTTCTTTGATCTTTTGTATTCAATTTTTTAAAACTAAAACACAAAAAAATGTGTAACAATAAAAAAGTTTGTTAAAATAAAAATAAATTATTGCAAGAATAAAAAACGAGTCAATTTCGAAATAATTAAATCAAAATCACCCTTTTTTTCTTAAATGTAAATAGAGTGGACATTTAAACAAGATTGTGTCCGAAAAAAATTTCGACAGATGGTGCAACAGAATTCAATTGTCCTTCACGTTTTTTTCCTTTCTATTTTTCTACGTACATATAATATTTATGCGGAGGGTGACGAACTACCTTAAAACCGCATTATGTTAAAAAGGACCTTTTATTTACATAATGATTTCATACAAAATCACACACATTTTGTATTTTTCTGACTCTTAAACAGCCTTCAAATGGTTAAGTTCAAAACTTTTTGTTCCTCACTGAATAAACTTTTTTTCTTTATTTCTTCCTTTTTTTGTAATAAAAAGAAAAGCGAAGAAAATTCTTAACCGCCCTATTAATCTTTAAAAATTTTATATCAAAAAATGACGAAACTTTTTTTTGTTTGTTAGCATTCTGATTTGTTCCATTTTTTTGTGGTTGCAATTTGTGCTTTCTTCGCGGAGACTATCAATGAAATTTTTTAAGCTCATTTTTGCGACTCAAGTGTGCTTGAAATTTGATCAGTTTTTTCTTTTTCATTTCTCAGTGATTTTTTCTTTTTCTTTTGATTAAAAGAATCCAGAAAAGGTGAGAGTGTTTAAGTGCTTCTAAATGTTTACCCATTCCTTCCGATGAATCATCATCAAAAAGCAAGTCAACCCTCATTGAATTCTTATACTTTTTTTGCCTCACCTTTTAGTCAATGACTCTTTCTTTTTTTTTGAAATTTGCCGAAAATTTTGTGGTTTTTTTCACCATTTTTGTAAAAATATTATATGATTACCTTTATTTATGTGGGTGGTTTTATATAAAAGTTGAATAAACAGCATAAAGGAATGTTTATGGGTTTTACGTCAAACAGAAAAAAAAGAAGAATGAAATGGACGGCCACTTAAAGGGTTTCGTTTGTTTAAGAGTTGAATGCTTAAGTAATCTAGGCGTGAAAAAATTCTGCTTGCAGTCTTTAAAGCTGTGCTTTATTTTTTTTCCTCAACCTTTAAATAATCAACTTTTTTTTGCACTAAAATATCATAGGTAAAAAACACCAAAGCAGCATTGCACTACTTCTATTGCTTTGCCTAAAAATAGGAATTTTATTTTTTGAGTCAATTCTAAGCAAGCTGTTAGGAGTGCTGTTTTGCTCTTATCATTTTCTCTTTTTACTTTTTTTTGTTTTTTCTTTTGTTTATTCCTCAATCAATTTTATTACTATTATTATTTTCGTGTGGCGGGACACTTTTTTTACATTTACTATAAACAATTACAATTCTTCTATTATTTTCTAGCTGTAAGCTTTAAAGATGTTGAGTGAAGCGATCCCCAATTATGAGATGACTCTCAAATCAAATGAAGAATTAACGAATAATGTTAAAATTATTCGTTTAGCAGAAAATGAATCTGCAAATATTAGTTGTCGAATATACGATGCCGGCTTTGTTACAGAATCACTATCTTTTTTCAAAAATGGAAAACCTGTTTCAAACGCCCCTTCCATTGGTCATACTTATCAAGTAAAAAATTATAATTATTCTGATGGTCCAATGACATTTGTATGTTCTGCAAAAAGAAAGAACGGAAAAGTTCAAACCCGAGAAATGCGAGTTACTGGTGGGTTGAGGCGAGAACTTTATGAGCATGAAGTTCCATGCGCAATAAATAAATGTAAAAATGATGGATTTTGTGTTGCACAAAAAGAATTTTCAAATAAAGATATCGAATTTTGTATGTAAGTTTAAAAAAATAAATATTATTTTTGAAACAATATTCTAAAAATATTTAAATTCAGATGTCCAATAAATTTTCATGGCGCGGAATGTGAAAAATTAGCTGCAGCTGGTGGAAATCGGATTGAGGCAAATGCAAATCCAAATTATCTTTACATTTCAATGGGAATATTATTTTTATTTGCAATTATTTTTGCTGCACTTTATGGTCGTGAAAAGTTCGTTTTTTACTTTATACCCATTTTAGCTTAACTTTTGTAATATTTAATTTTAACAAAATGAAAAAAATTGCAGTGGTTTCAGGCTTAAGCGAGCCAAAACAAAGAAACAATTACAACAAAAGCAACAACAACAAGGAGAAGAAGAAAATGCTTCTTTACAAGAATATGAAGTGTGTGATGGACGTGAAGTATGAACTTTTTATCACTCTTTTAGTTTATGTTTAAAAATAAATACATTTTTAGGATGTAGCTTATGCTGAACAAAAAATTTCAAAAACTTATGTTATTAATGAATATGATAATGTTCCAGCGGATGAAAGAAGAAAGCTAAATCCTCAACGACCAATTATCCGTGGAATGAATAACAGAGATTCCATAGGTGTTACTGAAGAAATAGCCCGAACTGGTCGTTTGAAGCAAGATTTTGTTCCTTCTGTAGCAAGACCAATATTATCAGATTCTCCACCATTTTATCCTTAACCAACTATATTTTTACGGCCAACGCAAAATTTTTGAAAACTGCAATGACGTTGGAAAAAAAGATTCGTAAAGAAATATTTGTTTACATTTAAACATATCTTCTTATTCTTTAGCATCCTAATTTAAAATGCATAATTTCACAAAGTAATTTCCTAAGATATGGTTCTCTCTCTCTCTCATTCCTTGAGATCTCTTAAAAATGATTAGTCATATACTGTTTTGTTTGTTTTAATTTTAATCTGTTTCGAAAGTTTTTTTTACAAATACCAAAGTATTTCAACTATGCACAAAAATCATTGTTTTATATGATAATATTTTTTAATGTTTTTCAGTTTTTATAGTAATTACAATGTAATTCCATTTTTGTTTTGTTTTAAGTAATAAAAGAAAAATTTTATTATATTAATGAACATATCACAGCAATCAAAAAAAGGAAATCCGATTAATGATTCGCTAAAATATAAAGAAAAAGCTTAAAGTTTACTTTTCTCCTAAAAAGCCACAAAAGAAACTTGTCTCAAAAAGTGAATATTTTTCATTCCGTTCATCTGTCATTTTTTTAGTTTCAAAAGGTGCAGCAATTTATTTGGCGGCTTTTTTCCCCTTTCTTTTATTGTTAATAACGTTAAAAAATGAAAAGTATTTGAAGTACAAAAAATATTTTTTTTAGCTTGACCTAAAACCTACAGAAAAAGGTGAAGCACAGAAAAGAAAAACTATCTCTAAAAAAGAAGGGGAAGACGCCATAGAAGGAAAGAAAAGGTGACAACATTGAATCATAAAAAAAGTAAAGAGGAACGACATTCCTATTTATTTTTTTCAATTCAATACTTTAGTATTTGAGGCAAAAAAAAAATTTTATCGGTATATTTTTGCCGCTTCTCTTCCCCTCCAAATCACTTTACGCTAGTAACACCCTTTCAGCCGAAAAAGAAGACGACAGCAAAGAAAAAAAGTTTGTACACTTTTTTGTATCCCTCTCATTTTTTTGTTTACGTTTATATTTTTGTGAATTTTATTTAAAAAAAGCAATGACGTTGATTTTATTCAAATTTTTATTTATATTTGCATGTTTTTCTTCAATTTATTCTTCACAAATTACATATACTATTGAAGTTCATACAAGTAAGAATATTTTTTTTGTGTGTCTCCCTTTTTATCAGTTAACGATAATTTTTCTTAACATTTTTTTTTTTCCAGTTAAAACTGACGAACCATATAAAGCTTTATTTCTTGAAGAAGATGATGATCTGCTTATAACATGTGGACAAGAGGATATTCAGTTAACAGATCTTAAAGCTTTTAATAAATCTGCAGGCAACGATGCTACTGTAATAAGGTTGTTAAAGTAATGTAACTTGAAAAACAAAAAATCTAATCTTTGTTAAAAGTTTTTTTAGTAATCCATTGAAACTGACTTTTCGTTCAATTTTTCATAATGGTAATGTTATTGTTTGTGGTGGAAAGAGTGAAAAAACTGGAGAACATATGACTGGTGTTGTCCGCCTTTTAACCGTTTTAAATAAACCTTTTTATAAGACATGGTTAAGCTGTCAAGATGAAGATTATTGTCAAAATCATGGCCAATGTTATCTTGATCCAGAAAATCATTCAACAAAAATTTGTGTGTATGTCTTTTATTTGTTTACCATTGTTTAAAGCCTTTCCTTTTGTCAAATTTTTGCATTTTTTTGTTTTTTAGTTGTTCCTCATATTTTGGTGGAATTAAATGCCAAAATATGATAGCAGGTATGCATCCAAGTTATATCGTTGTACCCCCTAAAGTTACAGACGCAAACACAATCACATTTATATTTATTATTGTACTTATGGGATTAGGATTGGTAATTATTGCATGTTTAGCATTTTATTATCGTCGAAATCATAAACAAGAAGAGTAAGCCAATTTTTAAAAAATTAAATATATATATCTTTCAATGAAAAACAAAAATTTATAGAAAACTCAGAAGAAATAATATTTGTTCAAAGTGCAATAAAAGGAAATGTGATAAAACAGAAGTTGAAATACAAATGACAGACATGAATTCAAAAACAAATAATCATAAAGAATATAATAGTTTACCACAAAATGGACCATGATGTTTTGTTTTCTATGGCATTCTTTTTTTCCTATATTTTGTTAAGCTTTATGTCTATTCCAAATGTTTAATATAAATATTGATTTTGTAATTGAACGTCGAAATCTATAACACAGTATTTTTAACAACAAAAAAATATAAAAAAAAATATTGCTACTTCATTCAAAAGTAGTATAAAGTGCAAAAAAATAATAAGAGTTAATATCAGAAATTTTTGCATTTGGTTTTTTCTACGGCATTACAGAATGCGCGATTGATAAAATCTGAAATTTTGCATGAGAATACCCTGCGACGGGGGCAATAAAGATGATATATAGTTAGTTATAGACCATTTAATTGGGAGTAGCTTAAAAGTGTAATAATGCAATATGGGTTTCTTCTTCTGACTAGAATTATAGACCTTTCAATTGGGAATGGTTTGAGTATAATATTGTAATATGGAGTTTTTTTGTTTCGGCTAAGGCCTTTGTGTAGCAAATTTGTCATTGCGTGCTGACGTCTACAGATAAAGAAGAAAGTACAGTGTTTAACAGACGAATATGTTCGCAACGTCAGTCATATAATTTCTTAAAAATTATGAAAGCGGCTTTTATTTTATAATTTTTTGTTATCTGATTACTCTTAAGCGAAAGTCAAGCAGTGGCAAATTTTATTTAGTTAAATTTCTTTTTTTCTAAATTACAAATTCCATTTTAGTCTTTCATTATTAAAGTTTTTATTAGTGACACTTTCGCATGTTTTTTTCCGATGTTTTTATGTTGATCCGATTCTGATTGTTTAGCATGATAAATTTCAGATAATTTAGCATCAATTTTATATGTTGTGTCTACGTTTGGGATTCATCCGTTCTCGTTAATGGACGTCCATTTTGGAAAACCATATTATATTTCCTGTTCTTTAAATGTCCGGTTTATTGAACGGTCATTTCAGTTAGAGAATAGTTACGACATTTGTCAGTTCTCCAGCTTTGATGTCCGGTATGACATACTGACGTCCAAGTGAGAGAACGGATGCCCGTTTTGGAGAACATTTAATTTTTTCGGCTTGCTCTCGTATATAAAACAATTTTAAGTTACAGAATTGCTTTAATTTGGATTTTTATAACCCTAATGTAAACTTGTAAACTAATGTAAATTTTTTGACTATTAAATATGCTTTTCTTAAAAATCTTAATCTTCACGAAACCTCATTTTCTGATTTCCCGGGAAATTGGAGAACCCAGCTCGCATATTAGGTCAAGAAATTAATAAATTTATAAGGAATTAGAGAACCGCCATATAATTTTTCGGTTTTCTTTTTTGGACACATCATATATTTTTAATCAATTTCAATTAAACAGTCCCTTTTTTTGTTGATTCCATATTTTTGTTTAAAATTACTTTGACATAACACACAATCTTATCAGTTCATTGCTTCAATTATTTTTCTTTCTATTTTTCGCTGCTTATTGAAAGTTTTTGTTCGACTTTTTTCTTTTGCTTCACCTAAAAGCATTGGCTCCACCATGAAGCTTTTTTTGCTTCTTACTGTTTTTTATGGTAATAATTCTTCGTTTTTTACAAAAAGCTTATAAATGTTTTTATATTTCAGCCGTTTCTGCTCAACAACCAAAAGATGTTGAATTTGACATTTCTGAAAAGGTTATTGAAAAGCTTCCAATGAACTCTGCATACATTGCTTGTACCGATGAAAAATATAAATATTGCGAAGTAAAATTTTGTCGTTACATAAAATATTTGTTTACATTTTTTTAGAGTGAATTCAACTCTTATATTGGTTATTTAGGAAAATGGACAGACGTTAATCAATTTATCCACCAAATTAATAATTTTTACAAGGCTGATGTTTCTTCTGGATTTTTAAGTCTTTGTCATGCTCGTCAAATGCTTTTCCGATGCTTTGGAACTCAATATGAATCATGCACTTCCCGTTTACAGTTTTTGAAAAAAGGTGCAAATGTTACTGTTGCATATCAACTTTCTGGAGTTTTCAATAGCTTGGATTTTGAATGTAGTGGCGGATCTGTTCGTATGTTATAAACATTTTAAAGTAAATGACACTAACTGATTTTGCAGAAGCTACAACAAATTGGGGATGTATTTGGAACACATGGAATTCACAAAGCTATCATGATGCTAAAGCTACATGTTTAAACATTTTCTACAATAATACTCTTAGTACATACGATCAAGTTTGCATTGCTGGACAAGGTTTAGCTGTTTGTTTATCCCTTCAATTCAGTGCAGCACCTGCACCCTGTAATATTAATGATGTATAATTAGATTTTAGCAATATTTCCTTTTTTACAGTATCCTTTTAGCTTATCTGGTTTGAATGTGAACGAACTGTTAACTTTTTCCAATTTGATGGACTTTGTCCAAATATTCGGTGTCAAGTTAAAGGCAATAGCTTTGAAAGCCAACCAAAAACTATCGAAGAAGCCTTCCAACGCCGACTCACACACAATGAAGGCTTAGCAGAAATTCATATACCAAAAAATCGCCGTTTTCATTAAATCTCTTATTTTTCTGTTTCATTGTGTTATTTTTAAATTTCACATTTGCATTTAAAGTTTAACAAATAAAAATTATCTAAGCATAACTCTTTTCTTTCATTTTAACAAGATGACGAATTAAAACATAAAAAAGCTTAAATTGTACTCAATTAATTGCATTTTTTTCACTTTTTTCCACACCCAAATTCACTAATTGCCTTATCGTTAAACACACTGATAACAACAAAAGAAAATGAAGGCATCAATAAGCTTGATTTTAAGACTAACAGAAAATTTAATGACTGAAGTCCCTTTCTTTACTTTCTTTATACAATAAATTACTTAAATCGATTTGAACCTTTTTTATTAAAATTATTCTAATTTTTTTAGGTTTGACAAATACAATGTTGTCATTCATCAAATTTGTTTTTTTATTGCAACTTCGTAAGTGTATTTTTTTTTTAATTTGAATAATAGTTTGACATCTTTTTCAGTTGGCATTGCTTATGCAGCTAAATCAAATTGCACCATAAATGCCATTGGTGCAGCTCAGCAAGCTTTTAATCAAAAATTAGGTATTAGCAGCACCATTACATGGCAATTTCCCTTATCTCTTGGAACTGCAATTCAAAATATTTACATTAATGGCGTAAGCTCAAGTGATCCATCAACTGCAAATGGACTTGTTGCAGTTTGCAAGTTTGTTTCCTAAAATTTATGAATTCTTGCAAATTTATTATTTTCAGCGCTTACAATCAATTCTTAGGAGTTTTGGTCCAACAAAATGTTGATTACAATTCATGCCTTGATCCAAGATTTATTATTGGAAATGATGCAACTCCTATTATTGGTTATATTTATGCTGGAGTAATGAGAATGGTTGAGTAAGCATAATTTTTGAAAGATTGTTTTTTAAATAATTTGATGTAGATATTCTTGTGGTGCCGGACTTTTCCCTGCAATTGCATCATGGGATTGCATTCAACATACATACGCAAATCGTAATACTTCATTACTTGGTTGCTTAAATGCTCTTCATCTCGATTCTGAAACGAATATCACAGCTGTAAGCTATTAGCTTCTTAGATTACTCTTTAAGCAATAATTGTTCGAATTTAGGCATGCAGTTACACAAAAACTGCAATGACATGCTGGCAACAACAATTTCTTCAAACTTGTGGAAATGATAATGAAGTCAGCTATTATGCTTGCCAAACAATTCGTGCTTACACAAGTGCTGCATACGGTGAATGCAACGATCGTTGTTTAGGTAATATTTTATTTTAAAATCCTTAAATTTTAATAATTTTGGGTTTTTTTAAGTATTTGGACGTGCTAGTTATGCCGTTGATGAAGAAATTGAAAAACT
The DNA here is from genome assembly GCA_963922195.1 of Panagrolaimus sp. PS1159. Classification (NCBI taxonomy): domain Eukaryota; kingdom Metazoa; phylum Nematoda; class Chromadorea; order Rhabditida; family Panagrolaimidae; genus Panagrolaimus; species Panagrolaimus sp. PS1159. The sequence goes on from CAWUHW010000002.1 coordinate 4,601,186, forward strand.
TCAAGAAATGGATAAAAACATTCAAAAGCAACCATCACCAAAGCAAGCACTTTTGGAAGAAATAAAAGCTAAATATATGCGCACTTAAAACATAATTGTGTTTTGTTTTTTTAAATGTTTAACATAGTGTTAAAAAATGCAAATAAATATTTGAACGTTTTTTATTTTGTCTTAATCAATGAAAATAGATAATGATTATTAGCAAGAAAGCAAGCAAAAAACGATAATTATCGTCAATAAAACTTTTGACGCTTTTTTTTAATTTTAAGTTTTTATTGGGCGTTGATACTTTTATTCTTTTTGCTTAATTGGATTCACTTTTTTTTGATAAGAAATACTTCCAAGGAAAAGGGAATTAGAGTAAGTGTAAAAGTGTTTTTTGTGATTGTTTGTAGCAGCTGAAATCAATTAAGAAAATTGTGTGTTCAGTGCCAAACAGAAGAAATGAATAAATTTGCATGCATTTTAGTAATTTTTGGTAAGTAATATCTAAACTTTATAATTATTTTGAAATAAATAATTTTAGGCATAACTGGTAGTAGTTATGCTCAAGTACCAGGTTTCAATTGTGATATGAATAATTTTCAGTCGTGCACCAATGTTTTTGCTGATTATCTTGGTGTTAGGTAATGTCATTTTAAAACTAAAACTGTATTTTAACATTTTAATTCTTTAAGTTCAACAAATGTTTTTGATGAAATGTTCCTTTTCCGAGCATTATATGATAAATTTACAACTGGACAAGGAGTTGGAGATGTTGTAAATCTTTGCAAGTAAGTCCAAATCGTTTTTGAAATACCGTAATAAATATTTTTAAATTTTATAGCCAAATTTCGAACTTTTACACTTGTGTTACCACTGATCAAATTCGTCAATGTATGTCTCCACTTGGATGGGTCAATCAAGGTAAATCCCCTGCCCAAGCATACATCAACGATGGAACACTTCGTCAATGGGTTTTTATGTGTGGTGTTGGATTAGATCGTAAGAGATTAACTTAAAAGTGCATTTTAAAATTATTTCTTTCAGTTTTCCAAGATCCAAACACATATGACTGTATTCGAAGAACTTTTAACAATAATTTTAATCAACTTGTTGATGGTGCTCTTTATCCTTATATGCAAAATATCGCTTTTGATCCTGCAAATGCTTGCAAGTATGTTGCTTTTAAGCGAGTGTACGAAAAATAAATTTAAAAAATTTAGTTATTCTGCACAATTACAAATGGCTTGGACTAATGTCTTTTACACTTCTGCACCATGTTATAATGATCGACGTGAATATGCTGCACAATTTGTTGGCTGTGCAGCAGCACTTGAATATACAAGTGCACAATTTAGTCATTGTATGCAACAAAATTCTTGCAAATGTAGGTTTCAAAAACAATCTAAAAATTGAAAACAAAAGACTTTTACAGGGGTTGCCCGCTGGAATAATCCATCATATCTCAAAAAAATTGATGGTGTCATGCATCTTAAAGTTGTTCCATATTGGCAAAAAGATAAATATGGAAAATTGTATCAAACAAAAGAATCATGGATTCCACTTAACTAATTTTGATCAGTAAAATTTTTGCTTTGATTTGTTGCAAAAAAATAATTTTTTAATCAATAAAATTTCTTTCTTAAATTCAGTTTTAAAGATCTGCATCATCAACATCATCATTAACACATTCACATGATAATTAAAAGTCAATATAACATTAAAAAAAGCGTTGCTAATAATTTTATTATCACACAATTACCATCGGCTAAATTGAAAGCCAATTTAATTGTTTAACTGATAACTGTTAGGTGTGGCGCTTATTGGCTATTTTTTTTTGCTTTTGCTTTTTGAGAGAATTTTTTGAATAACATCCCTTTAAAAAATATTTGTGTTGTCAAAGGCAGGGAACAACTAAGGTATATTTTGGAAAAAACACAAAAATGAAATTTGTTTTTGCAGTGCTTTTTGGTAAGATTTATTTATGATTTAAGTATACGGTATAAATAAATTTAAAAGTTTTTTGTAGCACTTTTTTTTGCTCAAACTGAAGCAGTTTGTCCTGATACGAATTTATTACATTGTACTGATACATTTGTAAATTATGTCGGTTATCCAATTACACATAATGCTGTATGGAAAGATTATATGACATTTATAAATTTCACTGATAATCTTTTTACTCAAAATATTGGTGATCCAACTGGTTTAGTTACAATTTGCAAGTAAGTTATATCACACATAACTTATGAAACATTTTTTTCAATTACAGTGCTTTGGAACAACTTAAAGGTTGTCTTTCACAATATGATTGTTTTTCACCTTTTGCATTTTTACAACGACAATCTTCTGCTGTTGATGCCTTTATCTTTTCTGGACTCTTTCAAGAATATAATTTCCGTTGTGGTGCTGGTTTATACAGTAAGATACATTTTGAATAAGTCTTTTCAAAATCCCCTTTTTAAAGCCATTCTTCGAGAAAATTTTCCATGTGTTCAACGTGTTGTTGCTGGACATAGTAACCAATTAAATGTATGCTTAACCACATATATTGCTAATTTACAACATGATATGCAAAACGCATGCACGTAAGAAAATACATAAGTTGTCATTTAAATATTATATTATAAATATGTAGACATGTTGGTAATTATATGACATGCGTCTCAGCAATATTTAATCAATCTGCTTGCGGATTTGCTGGATCTACCGATCATTGGTGGGCTTGTGAAAGTGCTTATCAATTAACTCAACCTGGTTTCCCAAGTTGTAAAGTTTCATGTGCAAGTAAGATCAAAAATTACTAAAAATAATTATAACTTTTAAAATATTTTTCAGATGGTGGACCAACAGGCTTAAAAGCATTTATGGCAGAAAACACCAAAGTTGAAAATGGTAAATTTTGGCTTAAACCTCATCCGGTTTTCAAAAACATTGATGGAAAATGGAAGCTCACTGAAAATGATTGGGTTGCTGATTAATAAATAAAAAAATATAATCTGCAGTTTATTATTGTTTCATTTTTATAAAAATATCTTCAAACTAGAAATAAATTTTAATAAATAATTTTTCGACAATGAATAATCCGTTTTCCATTTTCTAATTAATATTGGTCGCCGCAGGTGAACCGTTTTCAAGTTTAGCTATGAATAAATCAAACAGGATTTTTCATTCTTCTTTCAGGAAGTATTTTTCCAGTTTTGTCAACTTTCTATCGTCTTCTTTTTTTCATTAACCCCTCCGACAAATTCCATATTCTCCTTTTTTTCGTCTTCTTCTTCTGACTCCTTTCTTGTGAGCTATGTTTTTTCCTGCGTAACAAAAAAAAACGTATGAAAAGTTTCGAGTAACTAATTTTCTTTACTTTCGACTAAAAAACGCACAATCAACTTTGACTTTAATAAATGCTTTTTTAGAAAGCTACGGATATTCAGAAAAATGAAAAACAGAAATTGCTACGCTCTTTCCTGTTTTCTTTTTTCTATTCTTCCAAAAAGAATCGTCAACAAAATATATTCGCCATGCTTTTTCTACTTTTCACGGACAGCCATTTTCTTTCTGGATTTCTTTTTACATCTTCATCGCCGCCATTGGAATACGGGTTCACTTTCGATTTTCTTTTTAATATAAAGTTAAATTAACTTGTGCGTTATTTTTAATTGGATAGATGGAAGAAATACATCTCTTAATATTTCCAGTCATCCCTCTTCTTCTTCATTTTCGATTTCTCTTTTGTTGTTTATCTGCCGAGATTTTATCTTAGTAGTAAATCTCTCATATCTGACCAGAATGACAATGACCGCTAGAAAATAGTAGTTATTGGAGTAGCAGTCGTGATGTTTATTGTAAATCTGGTTCTATAATTGACGTCGAGAGTGAAGAAGACGCCCTTTTTCTGCATGCGCTTCTTCCTTTAACTAAGAAAAAAAGGAGAAAGTACGAAATCATCCCTTTTTTGAAGAAAAAAAAAAGTGTTGCAAGCCCTTCGCGGCAAAAAGAATGCACAGCAGTCATCATCGTAATGCGTTCAAAAATGTTACTACGTTTCAGAGTTCAAACCGCATTCATAATATTATGTTTATATATTTCAACAGGTAATTAAAAATTTATTTTAGTGGCATTTTTAATTAGCCATAAATAAATCTTTTTTTAGTATCAGGTTGTATGCCAGGTTATGAAGGTGAAAGAGAAAAACTTCGACAGTATCTCGGCATTGAATGGGTTCCAAATGGCCTTAAAGAAATGGATGGTTAGCTTTTAAAACATTTCAAATTAATATAAGTTTTTAAAATATTGTAGCACAAAAACATAAAGCTATTCGACATCCAGAGGAATTAAATTGTGATTTTACTGATCCATCGAAATGCCGATGGATGAATAATAAAAATTTGGATACTTTAAATTTTCATCTTTTTGAAAAGCAAGATCATACTGTATTTCCTGCATTGCAAGTTCGACCAGGTCCATCAAAACTTGAACCGGGTAAAACTTATTAAATTTTTATTTATTATAATTTTCTTGTTTTAAAGGTGACAAATTAATATTTGTTGGAGATAGAAAGAAAAAGGATCAAAGCGCGTTATTAACAAGTTGGCCAATCAGGTGTCAAAATACTACGGGAAAACTTACTTTTAAGTCAGTTTTCGTTTGTTATTTAATTATAGCAATTACTTTTATTTATTATAGTTTTTGGGTTTATAATGGTGCAAATGTTGAAGTTATTGTACTTGAAGAAAATATGGAAACAGGTGTTCTTCAACAAAGTAGCGAAAAAATTTATGTTGATTGTGGAACGGTTACAATGAATACAGAATGTACGGTAGATATTCCACCTCGAGAATTTCCCTTTCGAATTGGAATTCGAGCATATGATATTAATAATCCAGAAGGAAGTTTTGTTATGGTTGATAATATTTATTATGATGCATCCTTTTGTAAAGTTTCAAGTTTGTGATTATTAAAAAGTTTAAATTGCAACAAAAATATATTTATTTAGTTGAATTTGGACCAAATTTTAAAACTGAAAATTTAATGACTGGTGCTGATGGAATGCCTGTTGAAACGGCACATCAACTTAATTGTAATGATTTTGATAAAACATGTCGATGGAGGAATGGTGGACATGGAAAAAGAGTATCCTAAGATAATAAAGATAGCATCTTTTTTATAAAAATTTTTTTATAGATTTGGAAAAAGGCTACAACAGCCCCATCTGAACAATTAATGTTTAATGAAACTGGCACATATACAGTACCACAAGTCCCATTTGCATTTATGTATATTGAAGAAGATTCAAAAAAGGATGATTTTATGGCACTAATCTCTGATCCAATTACATGTCAATCAGGTTCAACTTCAACAATATCTTTTCGGCTTTGGGCAACAAAGGGTGTACAAATGTCAATTTGTACAATGGATTTTGAAATGAAACCTGTTGAATGTCAAAAAATTTCAATGGGACGTTCACCAGCCCCATCAATTCATCACTTTGAACAAATTCATAATTTTATGGTAATTTAAATTAGTAGCTATTATGATTACATATCCAAATTTATTATAGTACGGCTTTCGAGTAGATTCAGCAAATCCAGATTTTGATAATTTTGTTGCAATTGATGATATTACATATGAAGCAACAATGTGCAATGAAGCAATAAATGCACTTGATTTTGGCAAAAATTTTTATAGTACAGCAATGTTAAGTACCTTATTAAATCGGCCAGTACAATCTTCACAAGATTTGGAATGTAATTTTTCAAAGAGAGCATTAGATTGTTTTTGGGCAAATTTAGAAGGTGAAAAAGGGCAATGGGAAATTGGTGTTGGAACAATTGATAAAACAAAATTTGCATCTCTTACTAGACGTTTGACATATCCAGGTACATTTTTATACTGAACTATAACAGCAAATTGTAATATTTTTATAGATACTGAATTTGCTGTTGCTCGATTAAATCAACGTAATATTAGTGCAGTTCTTGCATCTGAAACAATTCGATGTATGGCTGATAAAGCTGTTCTATCATTTAGATATTGGCATACTGGGTCTGCAGTTTTATCAATTTGTATTGTTAGAAGTATATCCTTTGATGTAATTGATTGTCAAAGCCTTGGAGCTATTAGCAATGAACATGTTTATGTTGATATTCCACAAATGGATGAAACAATTCGAGTTGCATTAAGAGCTGATTCTTTAATGGGTGAAGGAATTATTGCAATTGACGATTTAAAATTGGAGGTAAGAAAAAAAAGAGAGAGCAAGCAAGCAAATGTGCAAAATGAAAAGACCACCCATCACGAATGCATTTTTTCTAAACCAATTTTTTTAAGGGAAATTTTTGTCCAACCGTTGCATTTTCGCCAAACTCTGGATTTGGTTCTAAAAAAACTAGACGACCTGCAGAAAGGCATATTCAAGGATCACCCGATTCAAATGTTTGTAGATTATTATCATGTAATTTTGATAAAGAAAATTTATGCCTTTTTGAATCAAAACGTGTTGCAAATAGTTTAAGCATGTTTTCTGTGCATAATGGTGTTGCACATACAATGTTGTTTGAAAGAAGTCGAATATCAATGTTAGAATCAACTTCATTTCATTTAAATGCAGCTGCAAGATTACATTTTGATTATTCAATTGTTGTAAGTATAATGATACTATTAAAACCACAACTAAATTAACATTGTATTCTAGAAAGGATTTGCTCAAATATTTATCTGTGAAGATAGTGTTGTCCGTGAACTTGATACTTGCTATAAAGTTACAGCTTCAAAACAAACAGAAAAAGGAGAATTTGTACATGATTTTATTGAAGTTCTTCCAAGTGATATAAAATTGTATATAATTGTTAAGCTGGAAGAAGGTTCTCGGAAAGCAAGTGTTCGAATAGATAATATCTCATTAACGGATATTGAAAATCATCCAATTTGTTAATATTTTTTTCATTTATTTATTTATAACTTTAATTTATTGAATTTCTGCTCAGTTTTTTTAAATGTTATAATTAAATACTTTGGGTAGCTTTTTCTATTTTTTATTTCTCTTTTAAAAAATTATGTACAAATAAAAACAAAATACTCGTATAAAAAGTGTCTCCCGTAAATACAAAAAAAAACGTAAAAATTAACAATTAAAATTTTCAAAAATTAAATTTTACAGTATTTACAAACAAATTTTACCAACTTAAAAAGCTATTGATTAATGAAAACATTCTTGTGGCCGTTGATGAAGTTATGGCATAAAAACTTTCGCAAATATCATCTAATAAAACACACTCAATTCAATCCATTTTTTTCTGTGAACTCATCCTCTGAATATTCCATTTTAATATTTTTTCTTTAAAATATCACAGAGCGATCCACATTGTTTGATCCATTAAAAGATCATCAATATTTGATATGTCGAACAAGATTACGCTCAATGGAAATTCTCCATTCCAAAAAAAATCTTTTTTTTTGTCACAGAGCGATCCACATTGCCGCTCCTGCGACAGGTTAATATTGAACCTGCCTAAAAATGTATGACTTAGTAATTATTAAAAGGTTTATTTATAATATTAACGTACCGCACAGTCTGAAGATAGACTTACTATCTTTCTTTTTTTTACCCAGATGTTATATCTAGACAGTCCTGCCTACACTACTTTATTGAAAGTAGTGTTGACAGGACGCCATCTAAGGGGGCGGGAGAAAGATAGTAAAACGGGGCACCTACAGTAATACCCAAAAAAAAGGGAATTGACTAATAGGTGGAGCCCTTCCATCCAAAGCTTTTCTAGGTTGATTTTTTTCCACATGTCGACCATCACTCTGGTAAGAATTCTGCTCATTAAAATCCATATATCTCATTTGCGAATAAAAATTTGATTCTAGCATTTCGAAATACCATAGATACGAATCACTTCATCAAATTTTAAATATAAAAAGATTCCGAGCCTCCAAGAAATAATTTTTTAGGATTTTAGAGATTTTTTGAAGAAATAACAGAAATATCACATCATAATGTTAAAGTGTTAACCACTTTAAATCCACCACGATGTATAATTTTTCATTTTTTAAATCCATATTTTATTCACCATTTTTTAGGCATTAATACAGCAATTCCACCTCGTTTAATTTTAACTAATTTCCATACCAAAAATATTTTTGAAACAATAAAGCAAAAAAATCCTTTTTAGTAACCTTAGAAACTAAAAAAAATGAAATTTTCCCTCCAAAATCCATTCGAATATTTCCAAATGTATAGTCGTTGCTAAAATTTCCGCGAAAAATGCACTTGTGTCAGCTTTTGTTAGAAAAAATGAATGTTTGTCCATCTTTCTTTCCTTCTTATTTGCATTATTTAAAGGGCAAAAAAACACAATGCGTATGTGCGTGTGTAATTTTACAAGAAAGAAATGTCTCATCATTTCATTTTTTCCACAGAAAAATGTTCAATAAAAATAAAAGATGAAACATTTGCCAGCTCATAATTATTGCGAAATTTGAAAGCAAAAAACAGATGTTTTAAAAATATTTTATTTATATTAATACAAAAAAATTTAACCCGTAAAACTTTATTTAAAAAAAACTATGGATTTTGCGTTGGCAGTGTTGTAAAATTTCGAGAATTTGGGCCAGTTTTAATAAATAATGGTTTACTTGGTTCACTTGTACCGTAATCATTTGATGCTTGAACATATGTCACATATCGGGTATTAACTTTTAAATCATCAAGATTTATGCATAAATCAGAATTTGAACCCTAAAAAAGTTCTTTTTTAAATGTTTAAAAAAGAATTAATTACTTTTTTAATACTATCAGGAGAAATTTCATGGAAATCAATTTGTTCATTGACAACTGATTCATGTGCAACCATAACTAATGTATCTCTGGGTGTTCTTTGACTTGAAATCTGTTCACCTGATGGTACAAAAAGCCTAAAAAATGTTTTTTAAACTTTTTTGATTTGTTCAAAAATTCTTACGAAACATCACCAGAAAGCATCATTTCTGGTGTTTCTTTTAAATGTACTGAATATGTTACACCTGTTTGAGTATTATCTGATACTTTCCAACATAATTTCATTCCAGTTGCACTATTTTCAAGCCTTAAACTTTTTGGACTTTCTGGGTACAATGCTTAAAATCAACTTTTCATTTCCTGTTTATCACACTTTTTTTTACTTACAATATTGTTTACTAAAGCATTCAAAAATTTCTGGAAGATAATAGAGGCATAAACGATGTGATCTTTTTAACATCTAAAATTGCATTCTTTTATTTTTGTGAAACTATTTTGTCATTAAAATTCTTACTCTAAAATCATTTGAACAAAAATCAAAACAAAATGATGGAACAGATCGTTGTCGACAGCATGGAATGTAATTACGATGCCCACCATCCGTTGCACAATAAAGGAAATTTTTGTAATCATCAGTTTTGCAACTAAAAAAAATTAAAAGAAATTAAATTAAAAAATACGAGTTTTTTCAAAAAAGGCGATGATTCACCTTGTGGGGTCAAAAAAATCTAGGTGCATGTCTCGAGGTTTACACATTGCCCGACAAAGTGGTGAAATGCCTTTTTCAATACAGCATTCTGTATGATCATAAGTTATATTTTCATGAAAACCAGCTTTAAGTCCACTTTCTAAAACATTAAAATGTTTAAATAAGCAAAATAAAGCAAAGAAACCCAAAACATCTAATTGAAAGTCTAATTGTTGTGGAAAGCCAACAAGTTGGCAACGATATTTTCCTGCATCTTCAAGTGTAAGATTTTTAATTAAAAATGTATAATCTTCAGTGACACATGTATCTGAAAATTGAATAATTTTTATTCACTCAAAATATCCGTTTTCAAACCTCTTGTTTGATATTCAGGATTTTGAGTTCGTTGTAAAACAATATTTCCGGGTTCAAAACCGGAAGTTGCAACAAATTCAGTTCCATTAAAAATGATAACATCGTCTTTGAACCATGCAATCTAAAGTCAAACATTTATATTTCTTATCCACTATCATTAAACTTACAGATGCAGGATCCCAACTGCATCGATAAATAGAACATTGAAATCTTGCTGTAAATCCAGCAATTAATGACATATAATTTTGATTTGTTGATGTAAGCTGTACATCATTTAAAGCAAAAATTCCAAAAATATAATAAAATGAAATAAATATTACTGAATAAAATAGCGTCATTGTTTGTTTTAAAAATATAACTGAAAAAAAGAGAGTTTAAAGTAACCCCTTTTTTTCTTTTTTTTCTATTGCAAAATGCTTACCTATTATTGTTGGCCTTCTTAACCTTCTTTTCTTTTCCTTCTATCGTCTCAGTAGTTCGAACCTTTTTTTACGTAAAAATCACACAGGGTGGACTGTCCGCTAAACGTTCGCAAAAAAATTAAGTAATTTTAAAGCGGCTACAGGTGAAGGCAAAAAAATAGAATTTTGAGCCCCAGAAGCAAGAAAAAAACGAATGTACCTGTTAAAAAATTGTATTTCTGTGATCAATAAAAAAAGAGGCGCCGGCACTTCTGAATTTTTTTCAGCTCTAACCGCCCTAAAGGCACGAGGCCATGTTTGTCCGTGTTTTTTTACTCAACAATGAAAAAAATGAATACTTTAATCAATGAAACTTCCGTCCTCGATCATTATTTCCGTCGCGCGACCGTGATTCTTTTTTGCCATTTTAACTTTTTACGTTTTTTTCATTCTTCTTCTTTCATTTTTTTTGCAAAATTTAAAAGGCCATTGTTTTTTAATTCATTGTTTATATATTTGTTTCCTTTAAAACAGTAGCAATAGTATGTTTTAGTACAATTTTCAATTCAATTAGTTTAAAAGCAATTATTTATTTTTTAAATATCCAATTAAATTAAATTCATGAATTTTGCAAAGAAACTTTTTTTAAATCATTTTTTATTAATTTCAATTTCTCCATTTTTTGGAAAATAATAAAAAAAATTAATTTGCAAATAAAATAACAGGAAACAATTTATAACAATAAAAAACATCTACTTTAAACTTTGAGGCTTCCGACTGTATGCTAAAATTAACTTTAACGATCAATCAAAAAACATAAAAGTCAGGAAATTTTTTTGTTACAAATTTTATTACAAAAATTATTGTAAAAAAGTTTTAAAAAATGCTGAAAAAATATAATTAATTTAAATATTTTAACGATAAAAATGGCAATGTTAATAACCAAAAAGCTGTGTAACTTTTTTTAAAAATTCAATGCCATTTTTAAAGTTAGTTATTTTGTAATATACAAAAAAGAAATCTCTTTCAAATGATAAAACTTTTGGCAAAATTCAAAATAAAACCCGATTATTATAAAGTTTAGGAAAAAATATATTTTAAAAATATTATTATCGCGCTTCTTTAATAACAAAAAATGTTGATGGATCAGGTAATTTGCTTTTAAGTTGTTGCAAGCAAGTTCCTAAAGATACATCATCTAATTGCAATGCAGTTGAAGCACCAAATCTTTGATCTTCAAAATGAAGTTGTGCAGTTTCAGGTTCAATTCCGCATGTTGTTGGAATTTCTACGCCATCACTATAGCTTAAATTTTCAATCTCTTTTTTTAAGCCCGGCCAAATAACATCCATTATCATGCCTAAATAAAAAAGTTTTTTGTTATCGTTAAATCAAACAAATGTTTTGTAATCAATAATATTAACCTTTGACAAGATCTTGTACGAAGAAATTCCAAGATGAAGGGAATGCGCCGCGTTCCATTTTTATTTGAGTATCCAATAAATCAACTTGAGTTTTAAAAATACCATTTTCAATTGTTGGAGCCAATTGAATATTTAACGTTAAATAAAATGAAACAAAAACTGACGTAACATTCCTAACAGGATTAACAACTTTAAGAAAGATACGGTCACTTCTGTAAAAAAATTTTTTTTTAATTTTAAAGTAAAAATGTAAATTTACTTTTCTAAGACAATACTTTCATTTACAGCAGCAATATGTGGGGAACCATTTGCAGAAACCTTAAGCAAAAAATAACAATTTGTGCAAAGTGTTGACAAAAATTCTCTTGTTGCAGATGGTAGCTTTGGACTTTCAACTGGAATCTCTTCCACCATCCATTCAAAATCCCAACGAAATTGTTGAAACATATCATTTAAAACTTGATCATCAACCCACATGGTTATCCTTTCAGAGGATATTTCAAGATTTGCACCACTTAATAGCGGAGCATCTCGTAAAGTTGGTTGCTGCTCTTTTGATGGCAATTCTGTTGTTGACCAAACTTGTACTGCCTCAACATTATTTTCATCAACCAGCACTTCACTTGTTGATGTAACAGGAATCCCTAAAGGTGTTGAAGTTGTTTGTGTTGTTGGATCAAGAACGGTAATGGCTTCTTCGGTTGTTCCAATTCCAATAAGATGTTGATTATTATTCCAATCTACTGCCACACGAAGTGATAACTGCTCATCCCGGGCTTGTGCTGTTGCCAATTGTGCAATAAGTGTTGAATTTGGCCATGCAAGATACTGCTGGAACTTCTCTGGCACGACTTGGCTGAGCCCGATTTCCCTACAAGAGGGCCAGCGTACTGTTGAGAAATGTTGCGAGTTCGGCGCATTCCGCAGAACTCGTTTCCAAATCCCCAGGCCAAATTGATTTTGTAATTGTAATAAAAACCCACAATCCAAAACGATTCTCAAAAACTGAGAGAGAATCAGCTATCGAACTGCAAAGTGATTCCTCGATCATTGATTGTGGAAGGAGATGATGCAATGGAGCTATGAAAAGATTGAACAAAATTGCTCGATCAAGTGAAACATCAAGTCTTGTCGTTTCAAGAATACATTCATGAAGTTTCACATCAAAATCTCGTACATCTAATTTAAGAGTTGCACGAGGAATCTATAAAATATAAATTTTGGACCTAAAGAAGGTAAAAAAGGTTGAGGAGAGAAAAAAAAGTTTTCTCCATTCAAGGTGACATCATAAAGGCAGGAAGCAAAATTTTGCTGAAGAAAAAGCAAAGTATTGAAAACAGACAGCAGCGAGCAAAAAAACTGTTAGAAAAAATAAAACTTATGATTAAAACAAATGATGACATAAAAAATGGCACCATATTCACAATTTAACAAATTTTTTACCGACCTCTGCATGAAGATGAGCTGTGTCTTCACCAAAAAGGAACGGCAATGGCAGTAAATTTATTTCAGATGTGGATTTTAAAGTAACATCATAAAGTGATAATTCAACCATATCATTGTCAAAATTCACAGTAAAATTTTTTAATGATAATTTTGTTTTTGACGAAACATGCGCAATTTTATTAAAATATGGGGTAACACCAGTTTGTAAATTAAGTTTAAGTTGTCGAGGCTGCCTTAAAGCATAATTTAAACAATGGGTTGCAAGCTTTCCAGCAGCTTTTGAACCCAAATTAACTCCCAAATCTGCAGAACCATCCACAAATAAAAAAGAAATAAAAACATTTGCCAATAATATAATAAAATATGAAACCATATTCGACATAATTTTTGAAACAATATTAATCAGTAAATAAAAGTTTTAACTAGGCAATAGGTTTCAAATGACTCATTTCCCTTTCAAAGAAGGTGACAGAATACACAAAATGAAATGACAATGATCAGACGCCCGTACCGCATAAAAGAAAAACAAGAAGAAATCACAGAGCGTCAGACAAAAAGCAATCGCAGAAGTGAATGAGCACACGGACCCCCTCGTTTTTTTCTTCTTCTTTTTGTATAAAGAAAATGAAGATGGAGAAAGTTGTACGGCTACCCTTCGGCAAAATATGATGGAGGGATAGAAGGAAGGAAGAAAGGAAGGAATCAACATTCACAAAAGGTTGGTTAAAGATGCAGCAACTGTCGGTCTCAAGAAACCAGAAAAAAGAACACTGGCGCACCATGTCACACAGCTGCGCACACGTTAATATTATTTTTTTTTAAAAAGGGAAGAACAAGTTCATGCCCGTTTCGTCTTTTACGGCAACCATCACCTTTCTTTTTTTTCCATATTTCTTACAAAAACGGTCACCCAAAAGGAATTAGTTGCGCGCTGTTACGTATGTTCTACAAGTGTGTCAAAAAGGGCCCTCTAAAAAAAGAATCAAAGAAATTACTTTCAAGGCCAATGTCAACCATTTTAATGGGTGAAAGCGATTTGCGCAAAATGATAATAATAGTGTGAATACATTGATATTAATTAAAATTAATTAAATCAAATTTTGCAGTCTATTCTGAAGCAAAAAATTTATTCAAGCTTAAACTGTATCCAATAAAAATTGCTTTTTGTACTTTACACTTTTCCTTTTTTGTGATTGATACCTGTTCACAATTTTCAGATGACTACAATTTTTTTTATTTCACGACAGAGCAAAGTCTATAAAATCGCTTGTCAGTGAAACGGCTCCTAACAAGTTCGAATCCAAAAAATTTAATGGTACCATTTTTGCAACAAATTGTTGGAAAAAAAATTGCTAATAAAATATTTATTCAAATAGTATAAAAAAATGCTTTTGAAAATACTAAAATACATCAATGGGAAATTCATATAAAAAAACACGTATAACCTTTTTCAGAAAAAAAGCTTATTGAAAAATATAAAATCTTTAATAGCTTTAAAATTAAAAAAAAACTAGCTTTTCAAAAAAATGCTAATCATATCTACCATATAAAAAAACAAATTTATTCTTGATTTGATTCTTTTGGTGGTTTAAGTGGTGCGTTATGGAAAGAGAATGAAGCAAGTCCTGTAATTTTTGTCACTTTTTTTTCAAAGGGGGGATAAAAACTTACGTGAAGCACTAATCATTTGGCTTAATTTTCGTCCTTCAATGCTAAGGGTACGCATTGAACGAACTTGTGCAGCAGGAGTTGAATAATAGGTTGATAAAACAAGTTTAGGTAATAAGAAGCTAATATTATAATCGGGTAATGGAGAAGAAAAGCCAAATAATGGAGTGGTTGCTTCCCAAGCTTTTGTATCTGGATCTGCCATAGCATCTTGAATCTTTTTAACACATTTTTTGATATCTTCAATAAATTCTTGAATAACATTGTCTTTTGTTTGATTCAATGTAATGCAAACCCGTAAACTAAAAGATTAAATTTAGATATTTTTTTTAAAAATAGAATTTCTTACGCTTCAGGATATTGTAAAAGTGTAAGATTCCAACCGAGTTCATTTAATTCATCACCAAGCCAATGTGCAGGAATTTTAGAATGTGAGGTCGTTGTAAAGGCAATAATAGATGTCGAAGGTTCACCCAAAAGTTGAAGAACTCCATCAAATTCTTTTTTAATACATTGTGCAAGGAATTGTGTTGCATCAAGGATAAGCTGAGTCTTTTCAACATATCCATGACGTCCATGATAAAGTAAAGTAGACCATGTAAGAGCAATTAATGAACCGGAACGATTATCAGTAAGCGTTGGAGAAACATAAACTCCACCAGGCCAATCAGTTTCAGATGAACATTGGAATTCTAAAAGTTCCGGATCACGATAAACAATAACCGATGAACCATTTGGGCAATAAGCATACTGTAAAAATGTTGATGTAATTATGAAATTACAAATTATTAAATTACTTTATCAAGATCAACGGTAAGAGATGAAACACCAGAAACGCGGAAATCAAATGGTAATGCCGGAAAATCACATTGTTCCATGAATGGAAGAAGGAAGCCACCCCAACTGGCATCAACATGAAGGGGAACACCATAATGAACAGCAAGCTTAAATTATATTTTTATATTTATGTAAATAGATTTTTAATTACTTGAGAAATTTCTTCAATGGGATCCATTGTTCCTGTAACAGGTGAAGGAGTTGAAACAACAATTAAGCATGTTTCACGATTAATTGCACGTTTAATAGCTCCAATATCAGCTTCATATACACGAGTAAGGGGCAATTTAACAATTCGAATTCCTAAAGTTTTTCCAGCTTCCCAAAAGCCAATACCTGCATTTTCAGCAACAATAATTTCTGGTTTACGAATTCCAGCTTTAAATGCACGATTACGGTAAGCTTAAAAAAAGAAGGAATAATAAAAATTCTAGGGATAAAAAAATGCTACCATTGCAAACAAGTAAAATGGATTCTGAATCACTGGTAGTAAAAGTTCCACATGATTTTGGTCCACCATGATAAAGACTACACATCATTCGAACAATTTCAGCTTCCATTTTACGAATAGCTGGGAAAATATCGGGATATGCAGAATTTGAAAAACAATATAATGGGAAAACCTGTAAAGAGGAATTACAGTAAAATTTAACCAAAGAAAGATGTAATATAAACCTCTTTCAATAAATTCATTAAATTATCTTCAGTATCTGCAAAATTTGAGCCACTCATACGTCCACGTTCAAAAAGCAAATCACTCATTGCCCGATAATCTGCAGCTTCTCCAATAATATCAGATGGCATTAACCCACGATCAGGTAAAAATTTATAAAATTCTTTACGCTGATCAAATTTAAGCATCTTTTCATCAAGTTTTTTCAATAAGGTATCCTTATTTTCATCATACTTTTTACGAACAAAGGGAAGGATATTTAAAAGTAAATCATTGACGGCTTTATTGAAAGTAAAACCTTCTTCATATTTAAAAATCTTACGCATCCATTGAATGAAAAGCGTCCAACTAATTGTATAAAGAACAATTTGCCATGGCTCAAGATGATCAAAATTATGATTAAAATAAATGCGCCATTTATCAACAGTATGAACAACGACACGGTAAGGTGACCCGTCAATGTCCATCTGAAAGAGAAAAAAAATTATAGTTTAAAAAAAGATTACCCCCATAAAAACTAAAACAATAAAAAACAGAAAGAAAAAAATAATAGAGAGTCAATGACTCGTTTTAGAAAATTAAAGATCAAGAGAAAAGTAATAGTAAAAATTCATCAATACAAAATCATAACAAACAAACAAAAAACAAAATGATATGAGTAAGGATATAAAAATAAATGAAAAAATGAGATTCAAGTAGTATTTGGGTTTCCAGTAGCTCCAGCTGTCCGACGACGCATATCTGTAAAGATATCTTTATATTGTTGAAGTGTATCTATTGCAGCATAAAGAGTTCGTCGTTGTTTTACATATTTTGGATATCGCTTTTCTCCATCATTTAATAATTCATTTGCAAATTGTACCAGTAATCCAAGGCATGCAGTTATATAAGCAGTTGGACGAAATTCAATTTCAACAATTGTTCCCTAAAAATGGATACTGTAACTTTAAAAATATAATTAAAAGACTTACTTTTGTTGTAGAATTAGCCATAGATGCAACACCAACTCTAATTGTAAAATCTCGATATGTATATTCCATTCCATTACATTCAAACGATCCATTATGTTCAGGAGTAAGACCAGCTTTTAATTTTGGTAAAATAAGATCCATACCACGATCTGCAACACATCTAACTTGTTTTCCTTCACTAGAAGTTGTACCCAACAAAAATGAAGATAATGGAAAATTTGAATGATGAAGTAATCCCAAAGGACTAATTCCAGGTTGATTATTAGTTGGTTTATAATTTAAATAATCTACACGAAATGGTCGAAGAGGAGCAGCTCCTAATTTTGTCACTTTTTCTTTGACTGATTTTAATGGCTCTTTAACTTCCAAAACCCTAAAACAAAAAAAAAGAATTACAAATTCTTAATATTTACAAATTCAAAGCTAAAAGAATTAAACAAAAAACTTACCAAGCTACGCCGGCCATCGTTGCTATCAAATTCTTTGGCTTGAGATTCTTCCACTTGATATCGATGAACTTCAATTAATTGATCCGGAACAAGTGTATATCTTTCACAAACAAATTCACCTTGTATAAAATTAAGTAAAAAGTATGCACAGTCACCAACAGAGATATTTTTTTCTTCAGAATCAATTTCAAAGCTTATTCTATCAGACCAATCTTCAACAGTAAAAGGTGAAAGTTGAATAACTTTTGCACAAATAAGTGATGAACAGGTTGTACGATATTTTAATAATTCACAACTATCACGAAAGAATTGCATAACAGCTGCGCATTTTCTAGCAAAAAATTGAAATAAATAAAATTGAAAATTGTATCCGTTTTTCAAACATTAAAGACAATATAGCTTTTTCGTGCCAAGAAAGTGGCTTGTTTACGTCTGTCAAGAAATGCGAAATTAAAAACCACATTCATTTGTGGTGTTTATGGTTCAATAATCAATTTTTGAGAAGAGACAAAAATCGAATTAAAATTTTACAAAAAAAAGAAAAGATGGAAAATTTAAAATGTCACAAGCTTTTTGATCAAAAACGAACAGCGTGTTTTTTTAAGCAAAAAAAGACCCTTTGTTGTCTTATTTGTTTGTTGTTTACAAAACAGTTTATGCATTTTCGATAGGTGTTTATTGATTTATATAATAATTCACAACGCAAAGATTAGAAATTCTACACAAAAAATAACAAATATAATTAATGCTGACCAATGTAAAATATACAAAGAGATAAACAAAACACACGAAATGATGTTTACACTGCCCGCAACACCGAAGATAATGAAAGCGCACTTTTTGATGATTATATTATTTAAATTAATACACGCATTTATGAAAGAAAATCTTGTAATAATGTACGACGTTTACATTCTGCAACATGCATCTGCTTTTCAAGATCAGCCCGATCAGTTGATTCTGCTCTTTCAACCTTCCATGAAAGTTCTTCAATCTCTTTTTCCAATTGAGCTTGTTGATATTCAAACTAAAAAAATAATAAATACAGTAATCTTTTTTTTTAAATAAAAAACTCACAAGTTCTTTTCTTTGTCCACTTTCAAGATAATAAGCAAAAGGATAGGTATACTGTAACGTATATCTGCATTTGGTTAATAAACTTGCTGCATCATGAAGATATTGCCAATCAATCCATGTTCCTTCATGTTCTTCAACTTTTTGTTCAATTTTAGCAATAATTTTTGCCCTCAATTCTTCTTCCAATTTAAGAGACTTTGAATGATTATCAAAACGTTCAAAATAATGAAGATATTTTTCGAGATCTTGACGAGCTTTCATATACTTTGCTTCATTAGCTACAGCAGGATTTTCTTTATAACGAGAACATTCATAATATTCACTACCATGTGATTTCCAATCTAAAAATATATGTATAGAAAAATATAAATAAAAAATGGTAAATTATACCTTTGAAGCACATCCAACAAAAATGGTAATCACATCTTGAACATTGCATATGATTGCATCCACCATTTTTTTCAATACATGCAGAACATTTTGGGCAATCTTTTGTATGAGCTCTAAAATAATCAATCTTATAAATATTAATAATAACATAATACAAAACCATACCGAATATAATTAGCCGTTTCACTATCATCACCACATTTCTTTCTCCATTGAGCCATTGTTTCACAAGATGATGGAGCATGATAATCAAAACCACAAAGAACACTGAAAAGTACGATAAAGAATTTAGCATGCGAAAAAAAAGGATAAGCATACCAGAAACTAGTTTTGCAAAAATCACAGGTAACCCGATGAGACTTTTTTGATTCACAATAAATAATACCTTGACAATCTGTACCAGGACAGTAACGATAATGAGGATGAGCTACGATAGAATCACGAAAAACCCGATCTAAGTACATTTTTAATTCATTTGGACAATCACGTAAGAATTCAGTGACAAAACTGCTAAGGCATTGAATTTCACATTTAGATTCCATACATTCAATTTTTGAAGAGATTCCTATAAAGTATTTGTTAAATATGCTCAAAAAAGCTCTTAAAATTTACCTTTTTTAAGAACATTTACAAAATATGCAGTCCAACAAGGTTCACAAAATTCATGACCACATGATAAACATCTCATACCTTCATATTCCGTATAACAAATTCTACATAAACCAGGTGAATCTTTTCTTGATGATGATCGCTGAGTTTTTGTAAATGGCAAAGAAACTTTAAACTTTTTACGAGGTAATGTAGGTGGTATTAATTCTGCACGAATTTTACATTGAATAAAAAAATTTGTACCATGTTTCTGCAGCTCATCACTAATCTTCTTTTCATCAAAATTAAACTTTTGTGCAAAAAATATAGCTTCATCTTCTTGAATTTTCCAGCGTTGCGCAAGCTTTGAAATTTCTTCCTTTAAAAGACGAACAGCATCATCTTGTTTATAACATTTATAAACAACATATTCTGGATCAGCAATTACAACTTTTGTTGAATCTGAATCTTCTTCAGCATAACCATAATCATAATCAGCTTCTGAAGAAATATCTGATGAAGGATGATCGTCATCCATATTTTTGTTAAGCTCCTAAAATATAAAGAAATATGTTAATAGAGTTAGTTAAAACGATGACAAACACGCTAAATATTCTTATAACAAAGTTTATCAGCAGCAAAAAAATTAATAAATGTTGTGTAAAAAAATATAAAAAAGCAAAAAGTTTCGCTCTCTCATACTCGATCTATTCATCCTGAAAACGAGCGATAGTTGGCAAAAGGCGCGAAAAATTATGTGAGAAACAAGTTTGTTAAAAACTTTTTTTTATTTTTAAAAATGCTTTTTCTTTTCTTTGAGTTTGAGTTCGTTTGAAGGTGTCAACATTTTTTTGATAAAAGAAGGTTTATTAGTGACTTTGTTGGTCTCTCTCTCATTTTTTGAAGGAAAAGAAAATAAAGGCAATGTGTGAGAAGTAATCATTTTCAAATTATTACTTTTTAAAGTTTTTCTTTTTTCACATGAGCTTTCAACATAAAATTTTTGACATTTAAATTGCATCGTTTTTTAAATTTTTAAATAACTTTTTTAAACATTGAAGAACATGAACTTTTGATGTTCAATAAAAAAATTTTTTTACAAATGACGAAGAAAAATTATGATCAATCAATATATGATGTATATGCCTTTTGGGTGTACACAAAAGAAAAATTTGCGCAGATAAAAAAATGCAATCAAAAATCAGTCAATGAAAAATTCTTTTTTTGTAAAGGTTGTAGCGTAATTTTTCCCAATTTTATTATCTTGTTAAAAAATGAGTAAAGAACGATCTGTACGATTTTCAACTAAAAAGCCTATCGAACATGAATCATTTGATTTTGGTGAAGACGGAAATAATGATTTTGAAAAGCTTATGCGGATGCCACCTCCGGCAATGATTGAAGACAAAAAATTTGACCAATTGGATATGTGTACTGCAGCAAGTTTAGGATGGGAATTTGTTGAGGTTTGATAAAAAAATCTTTGAGAAAGGTTAAAATTTTTAAAATTCCTATAGAAAATTGCAACAACAAGTTCAGAATATTCTATTAAAAAGAATAGTGCAGAATGGTCACCATTGATGTATGCAGCATATTTAGGTCATGTACAAGTTTGCGAATTTTTATGTTCAAAAGGTGCACTTTTGGAAGATAAAAATGAATTGGGACAAACGGCTCTAATGCTGGCAGCATCTTGTGGATCAAAGGATATGGTAATAAAAATTTAAAAAGCATTTTTAATGAATTCTAAAATTTTTAGGTTGTATTTTTGGTTAATCGGGGAGCAGAGGTTAATTGTCAAGATAAATCTGGTCGAAGCTCATTACATTATGCAACACAATATAATCAATCAACAATTACTGAAGTTCTAGCAAAAGCTGGTGGAGATCCAAATCTTTCAGATAAAAATGGTATGACACCAATGTTAAATGCATGCAAAGTTGGAAATGATGCTACCGTATCTTTGTTGTTCGAATATGTAAAATCGCGATTTTTACAAATATGAATAATAATTATTGTTATAGAAAGGTGATCCAAATAGAACTAATGATGCTGGAGAAAATGGTGAAGCTCTTGCTGCTGATCAACCAAATGTTTTAAAAGCACTTCAAAGTGTATGTTCTTTAACAAAAGAAAATTTATTAAAATTTAATTTAGCGTTTAACAATGAATGATGTTTTGCGGCAACTTGGTCTTGAAAAATATATTCCACTTTTTGAAAAGAGTGATATCACTCTTAATGTATTTCTTAATTTAAAAGAAAGAGATTTAACAGAATTGGGAATTACATTATTTGGACCAAAAAAGAAATTATTAAACGTTATTCAACAATATAAAGAAAATGGGATAATTGCAACTGAACAAGATGTTGTAATTTCTCAATCGCAATTTGAAAATCCACAAAGAAGCCGAGAAAATTCATATAATAATTTAAAAAATTCAAACAGCGAGGTGCGGTAGCTTTTTTGTAGTATTGACTTTTAGAATTGTATTTTTTTAGAACAAAATTTCAACAATAAATACTGCAGATTTACAAAATCAGCTTACTGTAAATGCTGATGTTCAAGCATTCCTTTTTAAATTAATGGAAAGTAAACAATTCGATGAACAAATAGCTTTAAAATGCAGAAATTTAATTCAACGCATCACTGCTGCAACTGATCGATTAAATATAAACTAAATTGTTACTGTAGTTTTCTAAAAAATTTAATTAGCGGGATAAAAAAATTTTTTGTTAATAGTTAATTTTTAATAAAAATAAATAATAAAAAAGTTATCAAAAATTAATAAAACTCTATAAAATTTATTTCACAAGTTTGCAAAAGCATAAATTAATGAATACATTAAAAATACCTAAGTGAAAATTTTTAAGCACCAGGATTATTACGAGCTTTATGCATAAAGCTTTCAATTTCTTCAACGGTACGAGGTAATGTATGACTCATATTTTCATTTCCCTTTTCCCAAATAACAACATCATCTTCAATTCGAACACCACCAATACCACGATATGCTTTAAGTGCTTCAGCATTAATAAAGGGCTTTAAATTTTCATCTTGTAATGCACGATCCAAGAGCTAAAATAATACATAATAATTAAAAAACAAAAATAACAAGTTTCTTACCGTATCAATAAAATAACATCCAGGTTCAATTGTAATGCACATACGTTCTTTTAGAGTTCGAGTTGTACGAAGACTTTTAAGACCAGGATATTGTGAACGAGGAAGGGCATCTCCAAGATATCCGCCAACATCATGAACATCAAGACCAATAAAATGTCCCAAACCATGTGGCATAAAAACAGCCCCAAGACGTTTTTCAACCATTTCTTCAATTTCACCTGTAAGCAAGCCATCTTTTTTTAAATGTGTAAGAATTACACGTTCAGCAAGGATATGCATATCAGTCCATCGAACACCCGGTTTTGCAGCTTCAAAGACGGCATTTGTTGCAGCAAGAACAGCATTATAAACAATTTTTTGTTTATCAGAAAATTTTCCATTACATGGGAATGAGCATGTTACATCAGATGCATAACAATTATATTCTGGACCCATATCAAATAAACACATATCACCATCACGAATTAATTTTGCATTTGGAGCATTTGCATGTCCGTAATGAAGGATAGCACCATTTTCACCACTAAAAATATATAATAATAGATTACTGTAAAAGTACAAGTTTAACATACGTTGCAGCAATACAAGTATAAGCTAAATGACGACAACCACCAGTGTAATATGAAATATGACGGAAAAGACTTTCCATTTGATATTCATACATTTCAGGTTGAATTTTTCGCATAACTTCTTTATGAGCATCTGTTGCAATTTTTGTTGCATATCGTAAAACTTCAAGTTCTGCATCAGTTTTAATAACACGGAGTTCAGCAAATTCAGGATAAAGAAGTTTTGTATCAGTCTTTAATCTATAAAAGAAATACAATATTAAACATACATAATAATAAAAACACTTACTTTTCGATACCAGGGAAAGTAGGAGGTTCCAACCAATTACCAGAATCTTCATTATAAGCACGCTAAAAAAGAAGTTATTCAAAATGTTATTTTAAAAAATAACAAACCAAAAGTAAAACATTTTCTGCACCAAGTTTTTGAATACTTTCAACAATGGCATTTCCAGTATGAAAATGAACTTCATCAACTTCATATTTAGTTTTGAACCAACTTTCAGGTTCAATTCTAAAAAAAATATTTTATGAGAAAAATTTTAAGCTTTCAAAAAAAGCATACTTTCCTAACCAAATTGCATAATCTGGACCAAGTTTTGGAGGGAATAAAATTGATTTTCCAGTATCAACATCAATTGCACCCAAGCAATCACTTTCATGAACACCGAATGCCCAAAAAAAGTATGATTCTTGTCGAAATGGTAAATCTTCTGCATCAGTATTGTAACGATTTTTTTCAATTCCACCTGCAAGAAGGACAACACTTTTAGCGGGCGCTTTTCCACGAAGAGTAGTTGCTAATCGTTTACGATTTTCAGCAAAAAGTTTTGCAGAAATATGTAAAGTATGACGGCCACGATCAAATGACATCCTTCCGAATAAGCTGAAAAAAAAGAATCAATTATTTTTTTTAATATAAAATTAAAATCGAAAGTTTTTGACACAAAAGCAAACATTGTTATCACAAAAAAAGAGACAAAAAAAGAAAGGAAAATTATCTTTTGTAGAAAAAAAGCCAAAGGTTGAAATTTAACGCAGTGTTTGCGCTTTATTTTTATCAAAAGACTACGAAACCGCAAAAAATGCTAAAGAAATCAAAATCTTAAGGTACTGTAACAAAGATTTCACACAACAGCAAAAAAATAAAAATTGCAATTTTGAAATGCAGATTATTCAAAAAAACACTTTTTTAAATAATAAAATAATTTATTTCAGTTTTGATACAATAATAATTTGAGATTTATATAATAATAATAACAATAATAATAATAACTAATCAGATTCTGAACTTGAAAACATGCTTTTTCTTACAACTTTATTTGGTACCGGTCTATGAGTTGTTGGCTGAGGTTTAGGTACAGTTTTTTCAATCATCGGTTTTGATTGGGGTTTCGAAAAAAAATCATTGTCTTCATCACTATCATCAAATAAAGTTTTAGCTTTTCCTCGAACAACCTTTAAATCTTGTTTGACGCTAGAAGAAGAAGTCGATGGCGTTGAAACTGAATTTTGAACCTGCGTTAAATTGTTTACCTAAAATTGAAGAGATTGATTTAAGAAACAATAAAATAATTTCTTGCGTTATTAACAGGTTGTTGTCCTCTTTTTGGTGCTACAGGTTTTGCTGTTGAAGATGAAGGAACATCTTTTGAAATACTATGATTTTGTTCAGCTTTAGATTTTGATATTCCTTTAATTGGAACATCGTCATCTTCATCCGATGAAGAAAATAATGATTTATGTTTTCTTGGTTGAACAGCTTTTATCGTTGTTGGTGGAGTCTTTTTAGCTGTTATAATTGGGCTTGCTTTTCGAGGAGGAGCTTCCGGATGTGGAGTAGGTACAACTGTTCTGGGTTTTGATTGTGGAACCAAAATTTTTGATGCTTCAACAACACTTGAAGATGGTTTAGAATTTGAAAGTGATTGTTTTCGTGGAGGAGGTACTACAGCCTTCGGAGTGATAATTGATTTTGCCAATGGTTCATCTTCTTCGTCATCATCGAATAAAGATAAATTTTGTTTTTTCTTTGGCTCTTCTTTTTTAATAGCTGGAGCATTTTTGATTATTTCAGCAAGAATAGGTGGTCCTCGTTTATTTGCAATGGGAGGTGTTACGGTACTTGTGTCACTTTTAACATCATTTGAAATTTGGCTATTTTGTGATAATGTATCATGATTTTTAACAATTCCATTGCTTTTAACTGACGGCACAGGCGACGGTGTCGATGGTTTGATAATGGTAGGCTCATTTTTAACGTTTTGTATCTCATCATTATTATCATCTTTTTGAATCGTTGGGGTTAATAATTTAGGATGTGGTAATGGCTGTTGTTGAATTGCTGTTGGAACTGGTATAATCGTTGATACTGACAATGGAGGCGGCTGTGGGGCAGGTGGTGGTACAGTAGCAATGGGAATACCATTTAAAGAAGCACTTGGAATGTTTTTAGAGATTAATGGCTGTGGTAATTCAATAATAACATCATCGACAGGGGAACTGACATTTTTTTTCGTTT
Organism: Panagrolaimus sp. PS1159; assembly: GCA_963922195.1. Lineage (NCBI taxonomy): Eukaryota > Metazoa > Nematoda > Chromadorea > Rhabditida > Panagrolaimidae > Panagrolaimus > Panagrolaimus sp. PS1159. Next base: position 4,627,152 of record CAWUHW010000002.1, read on the forward strand.
GATTTTTAGCAAAGCTACCCGTTTCAAACGCACTTGACCCAATTAAAGGAGGTAAATCACGTATAAGATATGGATTCTGTAAAATGTTTGTTTTCAAAATACTTTTTAAAAAATATGAAAATGCTTACAACATCTTCAAAGACTTTTAAAGTTTCATCCGTCATTTCAGAATGCATTTCTACACATATTTGTTTTTGATCAACAATGTTTAAACCAATTTGTACTGAATCATGAACATATTCTGCTAAAGATTTTAATTTTACAGGCTCTGGCTAAAAACTAAATTTAAAACAACTGCCAAAAAACCATATTAACTAACATTTAAATTGCTTTTATGAGGTTTAAAATCATCTTGTAGAACAATCTTAAAAACTAAAATTAGGGCGGAATTTTCTGATAAAACAAAAACCTGTGGAATCAGTTGTTTATTTTCACATAATTTTAATTGTGACTCATCATTATTCAAACGGCAAACAGAAGATTCCAATAAACTCTGAATATTCACTTCTTTTTCTTCTAAACTTTGAATTCGATTTTCCATAAGATTCCATACTTCTTTGATACATTCCAAAAGCTAAAAGTTTACTTTTTAAAATTTTTTCAGTAAACTCAAAATTGCTTACAGCTTCGTCCTTTTCTGCATTTTCTCCCGTAGCGGATACCGCTTTAAGCTTTTCGTCCATAACAATTAAATTAAAATACCCATAAATTCATTACCTTTTTAAAAAATGTACAAATATATTATAAAGATTTTTTTAAATAAGAACCAGTTATTATTATCATCTACTTTTTCTCATGTCTTCTTCTTCCACATTAAAGAATATTTGCAGGCAGTTTTGGCGTTTTGTTCTCTTTCGTTAAATATGTTTTTTTCTAAATTGGTTTTTCGATGAAAACAAAAAATAATTTATGCAATTTCTTGAAAATGACAGCTAATTTTAATCTTTCTGTAGCTAAATTTGCTATTTTTTATTTCAAAAATAACATCTGTTCTTCGAAATTTAAAAATTATTGCATCTTTTTTCCCTTGTATTTTTTATAGTCTTTTTTCAGACTGCTGTTTCAAACATTTCATTTTATCCCAAACCCTAATTTAATCCATTTTGTAAATAATGTTTTGCCTATTGTTTATCACTAATTTTTGCTAATTTATATATAATTCTCTTTAAATTATTATAGCGTGTATGTTTTTTTTGTTGACCGCTTTTTTATTGATTATTTTTTTAGAATGGCAAAGGTAATTCGTAGTCGATACGTTTTTAAACCACATAATCGCTGGCATCGTTATCTTCCACGTCGTGATGATGGAAGAATTGGAGAATATAATTATGAAGCGAATGATGCAGCACCTTCTCAATTTCCTGATCCTTCAACAGAACCACCATCAAAATTATGGGTTGCTTGGCTTTATAAAGATCCTACAAAAGAAATTAAATGGACAAGACAATATGTGAAGAATTTATTTGGTGAAAATCCAGAAGCTGGAAAAATGCATATCTTTAAAAATACAGCAGCTATCAATCGAGAATTATGGAAAATCAAACATATGATTGAATTACGTCCTTTACATTTTCCAAATGGTGAACCAACAGAAGCTGACATTGGTCATATTGAAGTACATCCTGATGGTCGATGTATTATTGATAAAAGTTTATCTACAGCTGATGAAGAAAAAATGAAACTTTTGGATTCTAAGAAACAATTTACTCCAAAACAATATACAAGCAAATTACAAGCACGATATCATAATTTCAAAGATGTCTACGAAGATACTGTTTATAATACAAAGAATATTAGTATTGTTGATTAATTGTTATTTTTTAGTTTGTTTAGTAAAAATAGTATAAAAATTTTATAAAAACTATATAGGACTTTTTTATATATGCGTTTATTGCGCTGGTACTTGTGGTTTTTGTTGTATTGGAGGTCGGGGTTGTTGTTGTGGTGGCATTTGTGGATAAGTAGGTCCACGATTTTCAAGTCTCATGACATCTTGTTCGCGCTGTAAAAATATTTTTTAAACGTTTTTACAAAAACAAAATTTTTTACCCTTCTTGTTTCATCTTGAATTTTTTTGTCCAATACATTTTTAACGGTTGTAATGGATTCTGCTAGTTTTTTAATTGCAACTTTACATTCATCTATATCACGTTTTAGGCCACTGTTTGAAACATCTGAGGCAGGACTTGGAGCATAACTTCCACCAGTTAATTTATTATATGCATCTTGTAATTCTTTTATTGCAAGATATCTTAAAAATTAACCTTTAACTCGCCGTAACTATAGAAACTTTTATTACCTTTCTTCTTCTTCTTGGTCAATTCGATGTGTTAATTGTTGTTTAAGATTATCAACTTTTGCTGATAATTCATTTAACTATAATTATTTATTAATTAATTAAATGAAATATTTGTAAACTTACATCTTCAGGAATTTGTCGTTCAACTTTATCCCTAACACGATCTTGCGTTTTTTCAACTTCATCCATAATTTCATCCAATTTATTTACTTGTGCCCTAACTTTATTGATTTGCCCTTTATCGCTTACGTCACTTAAAGTGTCGACCATGGCTTTTCTGTCTCTATTAAGGCCTTGTTGAATACGTGAAATTTTTTCTTCTAATTTTAAAAGCCCTTCCATACTCATCTTATTTTTATCTGCAGAAATTGATTCCATTTCACGTCTTAATGCATCAGTATCAAGGGAAGGCATTTTAATATTCTCTTTTCCTGCCCTTGCATCTTCAACAGATTTACTAAGGCCAGTAAGATAATTTGATAATTTTTCTTCCACTTCATTAACTTTTGATAATAATCCTTTTTCATGAAGTTTTCTGAAAAATAATATTTTTGATTTTTAAAAATGCCATACAAAAAACCTTGATTGTATTTCAGCTGTTAAAATTTTATCCATTTTTTTACTTCCTTGTTCCATATAATGTTCCAATGAAGCTAAAGCTTCATTAACTTTTTGGAATTTTTCTTTATTCTTATTTTTGTCATTTTGTTGTAGACCTTTTAAATCTTCAATAAGAATTTCCTGATGTTTAATTCTTTCTTCTAATTTTTTCTTGTTGTCCTTGTCACTTTCTAATTGACCATCATGTTGTTTCATTGCCTAAAAAAATAGCGCATTTGAAACAAAAAAAACTATGATGAAATACCGCTTGCATGGCGTTTAACTTTTGATAAATATCATCTTTGAGCTTATGTTCCCTTTCATTCATATTTTTTGTAACTTCATTTGTAATTAACTGAATTTTATCATTTAAACGTCGATTTTCTTCACTTAATTTTTCTTTATCCAAATCACCTTTTCGGCTTAAGCTTGTTAAAATTTCATTTTTACTACTTTCTTGTTGTCGAATAATATCTTGCAATCGATTTATTCTAAAATTATTTCATAAAAATTACAAACTCTTTTTTTGCAATTACGTGTCAGTTTGTTGTTGTTGAACCCTTGCTCGATCTTTTGCTTCGGCATCCATAGTTAATTTTAATTGCGAAAGTTGTGTTTGTAAATCTCTCATTCTGAGATCCATTTGTTGAGTTGTTGTTGCAATTTTCTAAAATTTCTGTGTTTTCTCAAATTGCTTTAATTTTAATTTTTTTACCGTAGGATCAACAGTAGGCCTATTTTTTACATCACTATTTATTCCAATTATATCAGCTGTATGCCTGTCTACAGTACCTTTAATCAAACCAAAATCTTGTCCCATCATTGTCAATTTATTTTCAATATTTCCTAATTGGCGTCGTAAATCATCCATTGAACGAGCCCTGAAAATTAGATTTTTGATTTCTTATTTTTTTGTTTTGAAACATACGAAATGGCATTATCTGCATTTGCTCCCATCTTTTTGCTTATTGCTTCTTGGTTTGCTTCCAAACGACGACGCGCAGTCTTTAGTTTTTTTTGTTAATGTTTTTTAAAAAATGAATTACAAAAAAAACGTTACTTGTTCTTGATTTGCTAGGTCATTGTATTGTTTTCTTAGTTGTTGAACTTGATTTTGAAGATTATTCAACGCAGATGTGTCAGGCTTTTGAACAACAATTGTTTGAGCTGGACTCTAAAATTTTGACACCTTTTATTTATGAGAATTTTTAAAACGTAATTGGAAATGTGAAACACTTTCAAACAGGAGGGGTATGTGTAATTTTTTAGTTGGTTAAATAAATAAAATTTCATTTCAAAAAAAACTTTAACATTGCACTCTATCTAACCCTTGATTTTTGGGTACTTGGCATCCTGTAATAATCATAATCAGAAATAGTATTTGATCGTCTTGGACTTTTTGCTGACGTTGGAGTTACAGAACGAACCTTTCTTATTGGAGTTTGTGCAATACCTTCTTTTGGTCTTCGTGGGCCTCTTCCTGATGGCCTGAAAAAAAGGTTTAGGCATTTAATGAGTTTTTCAAACTTACTCCATCCCAAGTATAATATCTTTTGCAGTATCACGGGTACCATTTTTCTTTGGAGTTTTAGATGAGCTTCGCATTTTTTTACCTTTTTTTCTGCTTCTACTGAAATGTCGTTTGTTTTTTCTTTTGTTTTTTTTTATTTCACTTTTGCTTGTAAAATCCGTTGCTAAAGGCCGCATAAACGACCGTTGCCAAAGGTAGCCGCCTTCATATTGTCTTTTAAAAATTCTACAGTAATTATTTATGAAACATTTAATTTTTTTACTCTTAAATTATTCATAAAAATTTTCTTACAATTTGTTTTGAACCCTTTTTTTGTTATTGATTTGTTTACCAGTCTCTTTTTGCGCGATTGTTTTTTGATCTTATTAATGTTCGAAAAAATGTTTATGATTTTTATCTTGATAATTGTCATTTTTCAGGGTAATACATTTCTCAACCTTTTTAATATTTAAAGATGGCTAACAATGCTAATGTAAAAAATAAGGTTTGCCTTATTGTTATTGATGGCTGGGGCCTTACAGATGAAACACATGGTATTGTTTAACATTTTTGTTTATTTTTTAATAGTTTAATTTTTATTTAGGTAATGCAATTGCCAATGGTAATACACCTGTAATGGATAAACTTTGCTCTGGAAATTGGCAGCAAATTGAAGCTCATGGCCTTCATGTTGGTCTTCCAGAAGGTTTAATGGGAAATTCAGAAGTTGGTCATTTAAATATTGGTGCTGGACGTGTTGTTTATCAAGATATTGTTCGTATTAATATGACTGTTAAAACTGTTGACGATACAACATTTGCTCAAAATGAAGAACTTATTAAACTTGCAAAACGTGCCAAAGAAGGAAATGGCCGCTTTCATTTATGTGGTCTTGGAAGTGATGGTGGAGTTCATTCTCATATTAAACATCTTCATGCTTTAACTATTGCATTGAAACAACTTGAAGTTCCAAAACTTTTTGTTCATTTCTTTGGTGATGGTCGTGATACAAGTCCTACAAGTGGTGCTGAATTTCTTGAAGAAGCAATCAAATTTACAAATGGTGCTGGATATGGTGAACTTTCAACAGTTGTTGGTCGATATTATGCAATGGATCGTGATAAGAGATGGGAACGAATTCGTGTTGCATATGATGCTCTTATTGCTGGTACAGGTGAAAAAGCAACCGTTGATCAAGCAGTTAATATTGTTAAGAAACGTTATGAACAAAATGAAACAGATGAATTTTTAAAGCCTATTGTTTTAAATGATGAAGGTCGAATTCGAGATGGTGATACAATTTTATTTTTTAATTATCGTGCTGATCGTATGCGTGAAATTACTGAATGTCTTGGAATGGAACGATATAAAGATCTTGGAACTGACGTTAAACATCCTCAAAATATTATTGTTGCTGGTATGACTCAATATAAAGCTGAATTTGGTTTTCCTGCTCTTTTCCCACCTGTTAGCCATGTTAATGTCCTTGCTGAATGGCTTGCCGCTCAAAAGGTTTCACAATTTCATTGTGCAGGTTTGTAAATTTTAAAAAATTATTTTTTATTAATTTAAATTTTTAGAAACAGAAAAATATGCTCATGTCACTTTCTTTTTCAATGGTGGACGTGAACAACAATTTGAAGGTGAAGTACGGTGTATGGTTCCATCACCAAAAGTTCCAACATATGATCAAATGCCTGAAATGAGTTGTGCTGGTGTTGCAGATAAGGTTTACACAAAAATTTTTTAGCTGTTATTAAATTATTTTTTTTAGATGATTGAACAAATTAAAGAAGGCAATCATCCATTTATTATGTGCAATTTTGCTCCTCCTGATATGGTTGGCCATACTGGTGTCTATGAAGCTGCTGTAAAAGCTTGTGAAGCTACCGGTAAGTTTTAAAATATTTTTTTATAAAAATAATTCTTCATTTAGATGTTGCAATTGGACGAATGTTTGAAGCTTGTAAAGAACATGGCTATATTATGATGGTAACTGCTGATCATGGTAATGCTGAGAAAATGATTGCACCCGATGGCGGCAAACATACTGCTCATACTTGTTATCGAGGTACCGTAACTTAAATTTTTATTCTTTTGTTTTACTTGTTTATTTTAGTTCCATTTACTTGTTCATCTGACAAGCATATTTTCAAACAATCATTACCTGATCGAGCTCCTGCCCTTCGTGATGTTGCACCAACGGTCCTTGATATCATTGGTCTTCCAATTCCAAAAGAAATGGATGGTGTCTCTTTGATTGAAAATGGTGCATAAACTTACAATGAAGAAATAAAATATTTTGTAGGGCAATTTTTATATTTCTGTAATATTTCAACCGGTTTCTTAAACTTGTATTTTGTCTGTTATTTAACTATTTTTTGCACAGACTTTTATTATCTTATATTTGCTTTATTCTTTTAGCACTGTAGTTAAAATTATTTTGATATTATAAAGAAAGAATAAATTTAGTTTACTAAAATTAATACTGTATCAAAACTATTATGTACAAAAATTAAACACGTATTTTACACACCATAATTTTGTTTTTAAAGAAGGAAAGAAAAGCCAATTGCAATAATGTAGACTAGAAAACAGAATGTAAATAAAAGATTATTAAATGTTAGGGCAACATGGGCATATGGGCCTCGTTCAGCAGTTTCTTCAGAATTTTTAATTTCTGCAGCTCCACCAGAAAATGGTAAAAAGTGATCAACATAGTTCAAAATTGTTGTGACAAAATGTGGTGGAGGCAATGTCGAAGTTGAATTGGCCATTTTTCGAAGGATAAGTGAAGAAACAAATAAAAGAGCTGTGGTGAAAAGATTGAAACCAGCAAATTTTACTATAAAATTTTGAAATTATTTTTGAAATAAAATTTAATTAAAAAATTACAAATTGTTGGCGTTGCTGAACTAAAATCTGGTAAACGAGTATTAATAAGAATAAGGGATAAAATTTGAGAAACAAGTGAAAATGTTAAAATTAATGGCTGAATTGTTGAAAGTTGGAATACAACAGCGCTAAGAGTTAAAAGGGTGTTAACTAAAGCTGGAAGTAACATTTCTGTAACATAATATGCGGCATTTCGACGAATGCCAAGGCATAATTCACAATTATTTGTTTGAACATCAAATGGATTTTGTTTCCAATTTCCTAATACTTGAATAACATATTTGCTGTCCTATAAAAATTATTCTAATAATTAATTACAAAAACTTGAAAATTACAGTAACATCCAAATCAACAATATTCCATCCGCTGACATGTGCTTCCGAAATCGCTTCATGTTGTCGATTCTTAACTTCTGGGCTAACTCTAAATCGAACAGTGAAATAACGTTTATCATCAAATTTATAGCAAATTTTTTGATAATCATTTGGATAATCTTCATAATCAAAATTATATGGTGCAATAAAGCTAAAATCTGTCCACATATAAACTTGTCCAGTATAATTTGCAGCTAAAACTTTTCCGCTCACTGTTCCCGCTAATGGATTTGCACTACAAAATTAAAATTTGTGAAAATTAAAAATTATAAATAATTACGCATTAATTTGTACAATTTGTGGAGTCCAAACTTGAATCCAATAAAAATTTAGCCATGAAATCCCCCATTGATCTTTATCCCAAGCAATTTTTGAATCATTCCATGACATAACCATTCTACCAAAAACTCGAACTAATTGTTTCATTTCATCCTACAAAACATTATACTCTTTGCAGATTTTCTTGTTAAGAGAGGAACATACAATATCAACATGTGTAATTCGAACACTTTCAATATTAACCATTTTAGTTGCATTTGAAGTTGAATTATCGTATGATGAAGCGATATGAGTTCGCAATTTCCATGCTCTATCACCTCCTTGACAACTTTGACACGATCGTCGACAGTTTGCCATCATCCAAACAGCATTTGTTTGACATTCCCCTTGACTGGCCCATAATGAACATTTTGGATCAGAATCAACACAACTTGAAGATTCGTCACCGCTAATGACTAAGTTTTATAATTTTAATTAACTCTAAAAGTTTCAATAATCATACCCATAAATTTAAGTAAAATTAAAATCGCTGTTGTTGAACTCCAAGACATTTTGAAAATAATTTAAAATTAATTCTTTGTAAAAGAGAAAGATCAAACACTGAGCGCCTTGTCCTTTTTAATAACAAAAAAAACGTGAACAAAATAGCGCGGTAAATCCGAGAAAACAAATCACAGACCCAGATCTTCCAGGAAAAAAAAGATGTCGGCTGCTGCTCATCTTGTTCATCCAGAATCCGTAAGAAAAATCATTCTCTTCTTCTTCTTCTTTTTCATCCCGCACAATCAAAAGAATATTGAAATATGTTAAGTGTGTGTTTCAAATATAATATATAACCGACACACCATTTTTTTTCTCTCGCTTTTTTGTTTCCACCCTTTTCTTCTTTATATTTTGTCATTTATGGAAGCGTTCCAGGGCAGAAACCGAAATCTTTTAATGAATTGTCTCAGCCACTTGATTTAACCCATTTTTTGTACATGTTATTTTCCCTTTTGCAAAAAAAAGTGAGTCCGTTACAGAGAAGATGTATATGTGTTAGAATCCCCTTTCTTTCATCATTTTTCTATTCGGTTTATCAAAGAATTAAAAAGAAAGGAAAATGGAAAAAAAGTGAGATCTGATTGTAACTTGCTTTTTTTCTTAAGCAACTAACTTCTCTTCTTTTTTTATCCATTTTAATGATGAATTAAGATGAAACAAATAAAAAAGACAAATTCAGAGTTCCGTTTCATTTTTCAACAATAAAAAAAAGAAAATGTCATATTTTTAATCGTTTTTTAAATTAGAACATTTAAAAATGAAATACAAAAAAACATTGAACAAAAATTATTGAATTTTTTGTAAAAATTTTTTATCATCGAAACAGGGAAAAAGCATTAAATTTGAAAAATATATACAAACAAAAATAAATAGCAATAATAATATTTTAATCTTTTTTTTTGTCATTGGCTTAATCGTCATAGTGTCAACCACCCGTCAATTAAAATTCAATCGAGACATTGCACTTCAGATTTGCTTCGACCATATGGTATTTTTTTTTGAAGCAAACCGTGAATATGCATGACAGTTTCAATCCAGCATTTTTTTCCATCTTCAGTTTTTTATGGATTACGAAAAAAAGAGAATAAAAATTAGCTAAAATAATAATAGTGGTCAGCGGAATCATTTTACGTGTTTCAGAAAGGGTCATTTTTCAAGTGTTCAAAACTGCTGCCTTTTTTTTCGTATTTTGAGCTTTAAGGTTATATATTAGTTAATTCAATAAATCAAACTAATTAGCGCAAAATTTGTCATATTTTTTCTTGGTCAGTTTTTCATATTAAAATAAAACCCGATTTTTTATGATTTTTTTCATTTTTGTTTGCTAAAATAAAAATAGCAACAGCAGCAGCAGCACGTAAAATGTGCAAATTTCTATTTTTCTGTTTCTACTTTTTCTATTTGGTTTTAAAAGAAAAGAAGCCGTCGATCAAAAGTGTCAAAGCTTTATCCATCTTATAAACAAAAAAGAAAGAGAAAGTATTTTCTGAAGGTAAAGCTTTTTTTGCCCCATTTATCCGAAAAACCCAAAACAATACTGACACAATCTTTTTTTTTTGTCATTATAAGCTTTTCTTTTCATTTCTTTGCGCATATATATCCGTTTCATTTATTATATTTAATGACAAGAAAAAAGCAGCTGTTGATTCATATTTTCTTATTGTATTATTATTCTTTTTTTGTCGGCAAGCAGTGATTTAACCTTACAACATTTTTAGTTCTCTTTTTTTCTTAGCTAATTTCTTTTATGTCTTTTTTTTAATATTGAGAAACCTTTGGTTACATTTTTTCCACCTTCTTCTTAGAAAATATAAAGAAACAGTAAATATAAAATGTGTTTATTCACCATACTTCCGAGCGGGAATTTTATTTTTGATCTTAATGAATTGAGTGAAAAGAAAGCAAGAAAAAGAAGGATTTTTCTTTTCTACCGTTTTACAGCTATTTTGCGCCATTTGTGCACCTGGTAGCGCCTGTTTCCGCTCTTGTCAAATCTTACTCTCTTATTGCCGAAAAAGAAATCTTTTTTCTTTTGAGATCCCTAATTAGCGATCATCGGTCATCAAATAAAAAGTGGCATTGTTTCAATTTCTTGTCTCAATCTTTGAAAATTAATGTAAGCTTCTTTATTCCCGTTTTCTTTTCTCTTCTGTAATATAAGGACAATTTAAGGATTTTCTTTTTTTGGGAGAATATTTTCAATCTGTGTTTTTCCACTTAAGTTTTTGATGGTAAACCTTCCAACATCCGGTTTTAAGCAATTGAATTATTCCACTTGTAACTCAATACTTTCTTTCTTTTTTTCTTTTGTTGTTGCTGTTGATGATGTGAAGAATCTGTTTTTGCTTCTTCTTCATCTTATCTCTTGTAAAAAGCATGTTAAGTAATATTCATGAAACCATAAGATTTGTATTTCATATTTTTTAACATATTTACCTTCTGATGTAACCACTTGAAACATGTATAACTTTCTATTACCTTCTCTTTTTTTTCTCACAAATAATTGTCGAAAAGCTTCGAATTTTTAACACATAAAAAAGAAGAGAAGTGAATAATAGTTTTCAAACAATTCAGATCAAATTACATAAAGTAGTATTTTAAGCTTTCTTTTTTTATATGCGCAAAAAATCTCAGACTATTTTAAACCCTTATCGTTTTAAAAAAAGAGGGAAATAAAAGAAGACATAATTTTCTCGTGCCACGCGTGTCCCTTGAAGTTCACAGTTGGAAATCCAAAATTTTTCGCGCATACAATACAAAAATAAATCTTATACCCAGCTATTATTATCTTTCATTCAAAAATTTTCAAAAAGCTTATTACTTGTTTTTGGATTTCAAGTATCTCTTGGGAAAGTTACAAATCCCAAAATTTCTTTTTCCTGAAAAGGACACCTGCATTTTTTTCTTTCTTTTTTTTGCCATACTCAAGAATATTCAATTCTATCCCTTCTTCAGATTTTTTTGGACGTCGACAGCCATTCTTTTTTTATATTAAAGACAATAAAAAAACATTAAAACCAGTGTGGATCTTTTTTTTAGTGCAATTAAAAAAAAGTTTTATTTTTTTATTATTTGTCAACAGCTTGTTTCTTTTTCTTTACTTGGTTGTTGAACTAAATTATTTGAAATTTTATTGTTGAAAAACGTGTTATACGACAACTTATAGACCACTTAATTTCATATACTGTGACTCTTCCTTTCTTTTTTTTTACGAACTTATTAAAAAGGAAAGTTTCAGGTAAGAAAAATGCATAGTTAGACGGAGAGGGATAAAAAATGCTCCTTTTTTTGATATTATATTTTTTTATATGAAATAAGAGACATCGAGGTTTTGTTATTCGACAAAAGCGGATTATTAGTTGTTGTCTTTGCGGCAAAAGCCTTTTTTAAGGAATTACAATAACAACACTATCCAAGAAAAAAAGACGCCTGATCCCATTAAACATGCAAAAGCGAAAGAGAGAAAAAGAGAGAACTCTTTCTTTCTTTTTTGAAAGCGAAGAAAAAAAAGACAGAGCGGTGAACTTTTTTTTAATTCTCATTCAGCTTTTTTTACTGCGCAAAAAACGTATTGTTATTGTTTGAAAGGCATGAAAATACGGTGCTTCAGAAAAACACAAAAAAATGTATTGACACCTTCACCTTTTTTTCCGGTGAATAATCAGCTCTTTTTTCTCTTTTATTTTAAAATAGAAACAGAAAATTACTTTTATTCAGACAAAAAAGTTTTTTTTGATCATTTTGTTGATGTCTTTGTGACTCAGAAAAAACAACATATTCTTGGATTATTTTTTTAATTTTTAGGCATAGTTTTTTTCCGCATTTGATACAATATACATATATAATAATGTATAAAAAAAGCTAAGAGGTGTTTTAGTTGAGAAAGGCATTTTGAATTCTGCGCGGCTGTTTAGGCATTTCCCTTGAGGCAATCATTTTTGGTTGCGCCACTTTCACCACTTAAAGCGGCAATTTATTCTTTTTTTTTGGTATAAAAATATATACCACCACCAAAAAATGTGTAAAGCGAGATGCAACAGCATTGGACTAGCTTTCTAAAAGTTTTTATTTTATTTTTTTATAAGCATTTATATTTGCCTATCAAAAGTGGTAATTATTTGAGCCTTAAGGCGCTGATTTCATTTTTAGATTTGAAAAACATTATTTTTTTATATAAAAATATTATGTTTTTTTTTCGAAAAACAAGTGCAAGTGTGAAAAAAAGGGATATTAGTTTTCGGTGGATTTAATAAAAAGAGGTAACCCTAGCGTTTTTGGAGTAAAAGAATGAGAAGTGATCCGTCCGGAAAATTATCCTTTATAAAAATTTTTTTTTCTCTTTCTATTGTTTTTCACTTTTTATGGGATGTTTTTGATGTCCAACAAATAAGACACATAAATTTTACTTTTTTTTCATTTTTTTGCAATTTCGTTGCTTTTTTAAAATTGAAACAAAAAAAAATAAGATGAAAAGTCAAATTAAAGAAAGAAAGTAAAAAAACTCTTTTGAGCATTTTTGCTTCAAAGGTTTTTCGTTTATTTTTTGCCGTCTTTTTTAAAAAAGCCATCATTTGTTAATCAGCGGAAATAAGACAAGCACACAAAAAAACACGACGCGTGCCTAATTGGCCAAATTACAAAGGGGGGTCTTTCTCTTTGGTAGTCCTTGTTTTTTTATTTTATTTATAGTATCCGCAGTGTTTTTCCATTGAATTTATATATATTTTTTATGGATGGTTGTTGTTGCGCAATATAACATTAAGCTCGTTGTCGTCTTTTTTTTCTTTTTTTCGGCATCTACAAAAGCCCATCTCTAAAATTTTCGCTCTCTTTTTTGCCCATTATTTTTTTCTGCTTTTTTAAGGTCAATCTCAGTCAGTCACCTTTAAGTTACAAAATAAAAAAAAATAAGAAGGAGGAGGAATTAGTTGTAGAAAATAGCCATCGTCCACCACAAACACCATCATCATCATGAAAGCAAGAATTGGTGTAAAAGAAGTAGGAAAAAAAATAAATAATTTACTACTCAAGTTTTTAGAATTGTTCTTGTAAAGCATTGCTTTTTAGCACTTTTTTCTTTACTTGTTTCTTATTCATTCATTCCGTTTGCGCAAATGGCCACCAATGCTCTTTCTCCCGATTGTGAATTATTCGACAAAAACATATGTCTTCTGAGTTATTGTTTTCTCGCTTTATATTTTTAACGGCAATTCTTTTTGTTTCCAGGCGCTAAGCTTTTTTATGTCACCAAAAAAAATGCCGTAAGCGCTCTCCTGTTGAGCTTATAAACTTTGTAAAGTGTAAAAAAAGCTATAAGTAATCTGTTATTTTTTCTAAGGGGGGAGCTATAAAGAAAAAGTTCCTATTATTTTTTATACAGTTTGTTTTAAAAAGAAGAAACAATTCAGTGAAAATAGAGAGGCATAATTTTTTGCTATTAAATTGTGGTTATAATCTTTTCCATCATCATAGCCCTTTTTGCATTATTTTTTTCTTGATGATGCTTGCTTTGCAAATCTATACATTATGCATGCATTTTTGCTTGTTGCTACTATTATTTTCCTTTCTAAGCTTTATACGATCTCCTGCTTTTCCCTCTACAAAATATTCATATGCTTTTTCCTCTCTCTTTTTTACAAAAACTATATGTTTATTAATTTTAATGTGCAAATTGGCTCAGCTCATCTCATCATTTTTTGATGATGATGATGGCTTCGCTTCCAAACAAAATCCATGAAGAAGCAAGCTTTAGCCCTTCAACCATAAACACCTGCGCATTGAACCTACATATTTTTCCCTCATTTTCTTTTCTTTCTTTTTTAATGTTGTTTCAATGTTAAAAATGCGTGTCAAAAATGCGTGTATCAATCTTTTTATTTTGGTTGTGCTTTATTTTTCTTTTAAAAATTTTTTTGTTGTTTTTGTTTTAAGCTACTTTTGAGATGGTTTCATCTTGCATTACTTTTAATTCTTTGGTTCCGATTTAATCATGCTAATTAGACGACTCAGAGAAGAAAAAAGAAAAAAAGGGCAAATGCAAGCCTTCTTCCATCTATCCTTTTCATCCTTTGGTCAGTCACTAAGTGATGGTTGCAAAAAATTTTTAAGAATGCATAAATTTTCTTTTTCTTCTTCTTTTTACACCTTTGCTTCAAAATTCATTTTCATAAAAACACTGTCAAACAAAAAAAAAGTAGCAAAAAATTAAAATTTTAAAAATAAAAAAAACTTTTTGAATTTTTATTAAAATAATTTTTTTTGTTAACCGGATATTGAGCCATCTGAATATTTTTTTTCCTAAAAAAAGTTGTTATTATTATTGTTCTAACCTCAGGTAGAAAAAAAAAGTTTTTGTCAGGCGTAGAAAAAAAGCTCTTCACAATTGCTCATTTAAAAAAAGAAAATGTGCCGCTGCGCTAAAGAAGTGCGATTGAGCGTGTATAATTTTACTTGACAAGCTCTCCCTCCTATATTTGGGGAAGAGGACGCATCACATAGCCTTTAGCCAAAAAAAACTCATTTTTTGGTGTTTTTTTTCTTTAGGATTTTTTTTAAATATCTGTTTATTTATTTTTTTTCAAATCCCAAAAAAATGCGAAAAAAAAGTTTTGTTTGTTGCAATATGAGAGTCCTCAATTGTTGTTTTTGCGCATTGGGGCTTTAGGATATGTGTTGGAAAAAAAAAGGTTTCAATTGTCCCTTCTCCTTCGAGGAGGGCATCATCCTCATCATCATCAACAACAACAATGGGCCAATACAATTGTTGTTTCATTTTTCATTAAGCATCTCTTCTCTTCTTTCATTTTTTTGGGTGATCATTACAAATTAAATAAATTTGCATTTTTCTTGTTGCATTCTTTTTACGGCAAAAAGTAAATTTTAATTCACGCTAATTTTATCATCAAAATGTAGTGGTCACTTTTAAAAAAATCATATATAGCTTTCAGGAGGACGTAAAAAGGATGGACAAAGCAATTTTCTTCCTTTATAGTTTTTTTCTGTTTTATTTTTATTGCAGCTTTGTCTTTTGTGAAACTCCTTCAAAAGATTTTTTTTCCATCAGAAGAAGACATGTCTCGGAGTGGATTGTATTTCCTGTCTTTTCGTTGTCGCGCGTTTCCTTTTGGTGTGTTCTGAGCACAAAACAAAATAAAAAAGTGCCATCCAGGAGTCCTTAGCTTCTTTTTTTTCTCCCTCAAAAAGTTCTTTAGGTCACTCCACCATCAACATATACAAATTTCATTACACACTTCCACTGATGACATTTATAAACTTGATGCTGTAATGTCTAAAGAAGAAAAAAATGTTTTTTAAAAGATATTAACAGGATTTAAAATTAAACCATAGTTTAATTTTGTTTTTTTTTTCTCCCTGTCTTCAACTGTTAACATTGACACATTTTTTAACCATTTCCCTCCTTCTTTTTTTAAGCTTTTTTATGAAGGAAATAAAAACATTTTTGACAGAATTGCAAAATAAAAAATGTTTTTATAGCCTATTCATATTTTAGTATCTTTGATGAAGTGGATTCTTTCTTCGGCTTTGAATTACCTCATTAATTTTGTTGTTTTTTTGCCCTTGATTTTTTACAACTTTGTGTTTTTTTAACAAGTATCCCCCTTTTCAATAAGTTTTTTTTATTTGACCGCGAAATAGACATCTTTGAAATTATTTGTTTTCTTTTGGCGCCAAATGAACTGTAAAATTCTTTTTTTCTTTAGGTTAATTACGTGACATCAAGAAGCTGAAAGCCGCTCATTCAAAAATCGGCATCTTTTTATTTTCTTATTTTATATTTTTTTATGCAACCTGGGCCAACTGTTGCTGGTATAAACCAAATTCTTTCTTTATTTTTCTGGAGTTAAAAATACTGTCCTTTTTTTGGCAAACTATTAAAATATGCAAATTTTCTGCGCAGCGAAGCGCAAATTCTTTGCTAACTCTTATTCCTACCATTTCTACTCTTAAAGACAAAGTCTTAAATAATAAAACACTTGAAAGTAAAAGGTGTTTGCCTTGAAAAAAAAGAAATATTGTTATTATTATTATTTTTGTTAAACAAAAAACAATGGATTTAACTTTTGCATTTATTCTTATTCTTATTACGGGTATTAGAGGATCAAGAAGGATACGACATGCAGATAATAATGGTATGATTGGTTGTAAAACATCTCTAAATTTTTTTGTTGAATGCACAATTTTTTTATAGATATGTATGAAATTAGAATTTATGACAATGCTGCGCCTGGTACAAAGGCAACACTTAATGAAGCATTTGATAAAGTAATGAGAAAAAGTAAAAATTGTTATGCCCAATTGGATACGGATGTTGATTGGATTGAATTTGATTCTGATTTAAATATGTTTCTTACAATTTCAAATGTTCCAAGTACCGTACAATTGTCCCAACCAGCAACTTTGCATTTAATGTGTTCTTCACATAAGGTACTAAATTATTAAAAGAAAGAATGCAACACATTTTTTTAGATGCAATCAATCAATTTTTCAATTCATGTTACACGACGAAATCGGCATCCACCAAAATTTTCAAAATCTGAATACATGTTTTATGTTCCATCAGTATTAAAGCCAGGTTTTGAAGTTGGAAGATTACATGTTGTTGATCATGATCCAATTATTTATAATTCTCAACTTGGTTTATCAATTTTGGGTGATCAAAATCATTGGATGTCAGATAAAAATGGTTCAATAATGATTCGGAAAAGTATGAATGATTTAAAACTTTATAAACCAATTAAATTACAAATGCTTGCAATTGATTATGGATCTCCACAACTTTTTTCTATTGCAAATATTACGGTTATACCAGTTTCGGTTTCACGTATGTAAAAATTCAAAAAGTAGCTTTTGAAGGGTTCATAAATTTTTAGAGCCACAAAATGTTAGAGTAAATATTGCAAATACAGAATATCAAATTTTTGAATGGGATGCTCCAGAATACGGTATTGCAGAAAAATATCGTATAACTGTTAAAAGACAAGGTATAACAATTTATGAGCAGGAAATTGATGGACAAGAGACAACTGCATTATCAACAACTCAATTTACAATGGGCTCAGATTATGTTTTCATTGTAACTGCAATGGATGTTGAAGGTGAAACACCAAGTGAAGATCACCGATTTATTGTAATTAAGGATGGTTAGTAACAACGATTAAATACATGATTTTCAAAAATACCATTTTTTAGATATTAATTGTGAAGGTGAATGCTCAGATGGAGGTCGTCCAATGTGTTTTTATGGAAAATTTCATAAAATTGAACAATATCGTGATAGATCTGGTTTACATTGTTTATGCTGGGATGGTTATAATGGACCGCAATGTGATGTAATTGCAAGTTGTCCAGGTGAACGTTCAATGGAATCATTTGGAAATGTTAATTGGCCTGATACAGCTGTAAATAATAGTGCATTCATTCGATGCCCATATAATTCTGATGGAATAAAACTTGAAAGAAAATGTTATTGGGATGATAAACATGGTCATGTTACATGGGAAAATGTATCCGCAAGTGATGTCTGCAAAAAGCAAAGTTCAGTTTTGGTACATCTTGGAGTTTTGGCAAATTATGCCCAAAAAGAAGCTCAAACAATTTCGGGAATTGTTGCAGTTCAAAGATTTTTGGATACAATTTTAACATTTCCTTCATTTGAACCAAATTCAACTTCAATTCAATCATATGATTCAAAAGTTGCTGAACATGCAGCACAAGTGATTGATACAATTATTTCTCGAAATTTAAGTGCAATTCCTGGAAATATTTCGAATGTTCGAACACAATTAGATAATTATCTTCATCGATTCTCAAAACGAATTCCTGTTCCATTTACACTTGAATCACATCGAGAAGGATTACATTTTAAAACTTTTGAATGGCATGCCGGATTAGATACATATCCAACAACTGTAGGTCGAAGATGTTATGTCCATATGCCAAAAGGTATTAAAACAGATAATATTCGAATAATTTGTATGAGAAATACTACACTTTATCCAATTCAAGAAGGTGATGCTCCAGTTATGTCAATTGAAACTGATGAAAGTACAACAATGCCACCTGGAACAAAAGCTTTAATTGGATTAAAACCATTACATCAAAAAGTTAATTATACATGTGCATATTTTGATGAAAATAAAAATGGTTGGTCAATTGCTGGAATAACAGTGCTATCAAGAAATTTCGAAAATGGTTATGTTCTTTGTGAGACAACACATTTGAGTTTATTTACATTGCTTCCGGTTTGTATTTTGAAACATTTATTTTAAATGTTAAAAATATAATTTTTAGGAATCACTTTTTGAAATTCAAACAGATTTATGGGGGATTGCAGGAAATATTGTACCAATTGTTTCCACATTTTTATCAATTTTGGTAACAGCTGCTTTGCTTTTACTTATAATTTGCCCACAGAATCATAATTCTGATGCAACAATGATTGCATTTTTAAGTACAATTTTATTAATGCATTTGGTACATATTGTTTTATTAGTTGTTCCACAATTTATTTCCCTTCAAAAATATGACATACATATTTATATTTTATTAGAATATTTTATTCTTTTATTAGCAATTTTAATGGCAATGATGAATATAAATATTAAACATCGAATTAAACGTGTTAATCAAGATTTTCAAGCAGAAGATTATGAAACAACTGAAAAAATGCCTGCTTGTAAAGTTTTGACTGCTCTTGGTGAGATTAAATTATTTTTAAAAGTTAATATTAATTTTTGAATTTTTTTTAAGTTTTTGCAACAATTTTATGCATTTGTTCCTATTGTTTTAATGGCATTTTATTCTATCGAGTTTCAACAAGAAAACCGTAAGTTTTGAATTTTTAAAGTTTTTTTGTAATTTTTCAAAAAAATTTTTAGTCAACTTCAACCAATTACGGTAGCATTTATTGCGACATTTGTTGCACCATTTGGAATTTTTATGTTTACTGCAATTTCATATGCAATTCATAGCATTTTCTTGGGTAAAAATGGAATTAAAAAAACACCTCGATGGGCAGATGATCGAGAAAATGTTATGCGGGAGCTTACAAGCGCAGCAGGGACATCATTGCTTGTAATGATTGTATTATTTACAGATGCAATACTTTTTGTTGCAAAAACAACAATGTTGCGGTAAATTTGAAAAATAAATTTATTTACATAATTTATATAATTTAAAAAATATTTTAGAAATTTTGTTATTGCAATTACTCAAGTTGGACTTTGTGGAGCATTATTCATTTTTACATGTTATATGTGCAGTGTTCATTTAGGATCATCAAATTCTTCAACTTCAACGGAATCAGAATTTGCTGGAAATACTTTAACAAAAGATCGTCGAAAGCAAGATCTTTCACGTGATCGGCTTTTGGATAATACAGATAAATCTGCAAGTGTTTCACCGGGTAATGCAACATTGCATGGATTTCGTCCAGGATCAAATGCAGGATATTCAACACAAAATTCAGTAAATTCTGGATTTTCGTCTTTTAAACCTCCAATTGATTCAATATACATTGATGAACGTGAACATTCAGGTCCACTTGTAAGTATGGTTTAAAAAATTTTCCAAAGATAATATTTTTTAAAAATAATTTTCTTGCCAATTTTAAATTGTTACATAACATTCCTCTTTAATGTACATATTTGACATATATTTTTTTGTTGTTTTTGTTTTTATTATATATAATCTTCGTTTACAATAAAAATAGATTTACGTCAACGAATTTCTTTTTTTTTAAAAATACGCAATATCTTCAAGCAAAAAAAAACTAATGAAAGTATTTTAAAATCCATTCGTCACGGGTATACACATACATATAACAAAGATAATAGAAAAAAAAAGATAATATCCTCCGCGCTTTTATGCAAGCAAGAAAAAAGAAAATTAACAGCTGACTCCGAAAAAAGCTTGTGAAAATACTACCTTTTCAAATTGTTGTTATATCGATTCATTATCGCCCCGCCACAAGGCAGCTCTATTGTTTTTTTTCATTCAAGAAAAAAAGTTAAGTTACAATCACCTTTTTTTAAAAGAAATAAATTTTAAAAAATAGTTTAAAAAATGACAAATGAACATACCTTTTTTATGAATCAACATTGTTTTTTGAATACACATTTGTACATTTCAGATTCAAAAAAATGAATAAACCCTTTTTTGATTGTTTGCTTTAAAACAATATTATACAAGCTGATTAACCGTTTTAAGACATTTTTTTCTTAATCAGTTTAAATTTATTATTTTACCTATTATGGAAAAGAATGATTTATTTCGATCTTCTCCTTTTCTCGCCTTTTTTTCACCGCAATAAATTTTTGTTTTGTTCCATGTCTCTCTTCGATTCTCTTCTTTAGGGGGGAGTGAAAATTAATGAAAAAAAGAGCAAAAAGAATATATATATTTATGTCGTTGTTACTTTAAAGCTCGTAGTGCATTCACTCTCTCCCGCGCAATCTCGAAACTTTTTTTGTACCCCATTTTTTCGATCAACAACGACGACAAAAACTATAACCGCCACCCGACTGGCTGCTGCCCACTAACGGGATTGTCCGATGTATGTACATGAAAGGACAAAATCATAGAAGAGAGAGAAAAGAGACCGTTTGATACGCCGTTACAAAATATAATGTCGCCTTGACCAACAAGTGAAAACCACATTTGGCCGAACAAAGTTAGTATCGCAAAAAGAGTGAGAGAGTCGCGTAAATTTGCATGTAATATCTTTTACACATATACAATTTATTTTGAAAAATAAATATCTTTTTAAATAAACTTTTTTAAGTAATGTTTTAAAAAAAATTAATTTCTTTATTTATGACTCACCTTTCATTAAAAAATAAACCCATTTTTAATCAATTGTCTTGTAATTTTTTTTTGTATTTGTATATTTTTATTGGGTTTTAAATTGCAAAATAGAAAAAAAAAGTTCTTTTTTCTAATGTAATTGCGGCTGGTACTAAACAAAAAAATCTTTTTTCTTTTCTTTTTTTTCTTTTACGCCGAACTAATCACTTTCGCGCAAACGTTATATTGCCGACCCTCAAAAAGGCTGTCGACTTTTGTACTTTGTTAGCAGTATTTTTGTTAGTTGTTGTTGTAGTAGTAGTTTATACATACTGGTTTCTCTCTCCCTTTTATTGTTTTTGGATTAGAACAAAATCCGACATAGTTAAAGAAAAAAAAGAATATATTTTTTAAAAAAATATGTTATTCCCAATTCAACCCCTTGAGAGAGAGAAGAAATAACAGTTACAAGCAATAAACCTTTTTTTTCTAACTTTTTTCGTTTAATCGCTGTTATCGTTTTTTACACGTAAAAAATAAGGTAAAAAAAGCTGTTGCTATTTTACGGATTTACATCAGCTGCTACTTTTTTCTTTATGGAAGAAAAGTGAGAGGGTAAAAATTGAAGAAAAGAAATATAAAGACATTAAGGATGAAAGGATATACAACAAGAAAGAGATGATCGAAAAAAAAAGAAGAAAAATTGAACAAAGCGATAGAATGAACACCTTTTTTAATAAAAAAGCTTCAAATTGACTTTTTTTTTCTTCCTCCTTTTTTTACCTCGTGTTTTACATCGATTGATTTGTTTTGTGTTTTTCTCTTATCGACCCATTATTACTTCCAGTTACATATATAAAGGGGATGTTAGCTCACAAAAGAAAAAAAAGTTAAATTTATGTTTTTCTTTTCATATTTTTATTTTGATTTTTGCAAAAATGACCTTGGTAACGTTCATTCAACTGACATTTTTTTTGTTGCGCTTGCCTTTAATTTTGACAGTCATTTTTTTCCTGCCTAAAAAAAGGAACGTTCTTTTTTTTCGAGAAGAGATGATGTTTCACTGCTTCTGCGAATGCTTTTCCAATTCTGTTGCTTTTAAAATCAGAAGAAGAAAAAAAAACTTTTAGTCATGTTTCCTTTTTTTTAGCCTTTTTTAGCAATTTTTTCTTTTCTTCCGATACCCCTTTTTTCCTTGATGCCAGTAAAAAACCACCCCCTCCATCGATGCACACATATTTGTGCCCTGATACGATATTAGAAGGGGGGAGTGAATCATGGCAAAATATTTTTTTCGTATTTTTTTTGTTGCCTACTGTCTGCCTTCTTTTTTCATTAAAAATTACGAATTTTTTTCACTTGTATAAATTTTTCAACATCGTGTTGAGGTGTTTCGTGGTATTTTTTCTTTTTCCCAATTTAGCTTCTTTTTAAAAAATTTATTTTTTTATTTTTTAAAGATCAAATGGCTGAACCTGATGAAGATCAAGTCACAGAAGAGCCAACACCGCTGCCATTATGGCAAGAAATTCAAAAAAGGACTTTTACAAATTGGGTGAATTTAAGATTGTCACCTTCTTTTATAAATGATTTGGTATGACATTTTTTCTTTCATGCCCTTTTTTTAAATCAAGATAAACAACAACTTTTTTTACCTTATTTTAGTTTGTGGACATGAGTGACGGTCTTCAACTTATCAAATTGATTGAAGTTTTAACAGAGAGATCACTTGGAAGAAGGAATAAAAGAATTGAACATGTTAATCAACGATTGGATAATGTTGCAATTGCATTGGATTTTTTACAAGATAAAGAAGGAATAAATTTAACAAATATTGGTTAGAGAAAAAGCCCTAATCTTCCAAATTCAATATTTCGTTTTAGGACCATCAGATGTTGTTGAAAGAAATCCGAAACTTATTCTTGGCCTAATGTGGATTTTATTTCGACATTATACTATTGCAAAAGCCTTGCCACAATTACCACATGAATTGGGACAAAAAACTAATGATAAAGCTCGGCTATTGCAATGGATTCGAAGTAAACTTCCTGCATCATTTCCAGTTTCAAATTTAACTTCTGATTGGAATGATGGATTTGCGCTTGCAGCTTTGGTTGAAGGATGTGTACCGGGATTAAAAGTTGGATGGAAAAATTGGGATCCAACAACACCTTTGGAAAATACTAAAAAGGCTATGGATCTTGCACATGAACATCTTGGAATTGATAGGGTATTAACTTTCATTACCCTTCGTTGTCATTTAATAAATGTTGTTTTAGATGATTGCCCCTGAAGATCTTATCAGTAGTGATGTTGATGAAATTTCTGTAATGGCTTATCTAACAAATTTCCCATTAATGGTTGAAGCAAAGAAAACTCGAGGCACTTTATCAAATATTGATAGACATCCAATTGCTGGAATTCGTTCTGCTTTCAATATTAGAATAGTAAATCCAAATCACATTCCAAAAATTAATATTTCAAAACCAGGTACATCAACACAAGATTCTTCTATTCCCGTTGAAATAACTCCAACAAATGATCCACATGTTTTTGATGTTAGCTATATCCCACCAATACCTGGGCCATATGATGTAAGCTTAAAAAAGGTAAAATATTTCTAGCCAAAAAATATTCTTTAGATTTCATTACATGTTACAAATCCAGAAGAACCTGATGAAAAGCGACCATCTGATGCAGTACTAAAAGTAGAAGCCGTTGAAGGTCCTGGCTTAAAAGGTCTTAATCCACATTCTTTTGTTGGTGAACCACAACATTTAAAAATTTATAATTGTAATCCACAAGATAATGTAAGAGTTGAAATAATTGGTCCAGAAAGTAGTCGAAATCTTATTCCAATGCAATGGAATCATGTTAATCGAGAATTTGAAGGCACTTTTAAACCTGAAAAATCAGGTCATCATTCTGTCAATGTTTTATGCAATAATCGAAGTATTAAAGGAAGTCCGTTTCCAACAAGGGTTCAAGAATTGCGTAAGAAAAAAATTTTTTTATGTATAAGTAAAAAGTAATCCATTTTAAGCTGTTCCTGAATTTTGGGGTCGTGGTATTTGTGAAAGTTTACGAGCTGGTGAAGAGGCAATCGTTTGTGCAGAATATCCTTCACATATTTCAGCGTCAGATGCACAAAGATACTTAAAAAATGCAAAATTGGTTGTATCTTCAAATAATCGTAAGTTTTCAATAACTGCTTTATTTGTAAATAATATAAATATTACAGAAGAAGTTCCAATGAAAGAAAAAATTGATGGAAATGTAAAAACATTTTCATACATCCCTGAAGATGTTGCCGTACATGAAGTTAAAACATATTTCAATGATAAATTGATTGGAAAACATTTAGTAAGTTATTAATTATACCTTTTCAAAAAAATCCTACTTTTTTTGTTAAAAAAAGAAGAGAGGATAATCGCAACAAAGTATTCATTCAAGCGTAAACTTTTCTCCATTAAAAATTTATATTTTTTAGGTTAACGCACAATATCCATCTGCACTTAGTCGAGCCTTTGGACCTGGTACAGAAGTTGGAATGGAAAATCAAAAAGCAATATTTGTCATTGATCGGGCAAAAAATGAAGAAGTTCAATTTGCTGTTGAAGGCCCAGCACCATCAGAATTAAGACGAAATGATATTGATGATAACACTGCTATCATAGAGTATACGGTAATAAACATTTTAATCAATTTCATAAATACCATATTTATTTTAAGCCAACTGCCCCAGGAAAATATTATGTTAGCGTCCTTGATAATCATGGACAAAATGTTAAAGATTCTCCATTTGCTGTAAATGTAAAAGATGAAGTACAAGGATTTTATCCAGGAAATGCAAAAATTTCAAAACTTCCACCAATTGTTCGAGTGAATGAAGTTGTTGAATTTACAGCTGATACTCGTCCCGCACATAGCATTGTTCCAACCCCAGACCTCTATGTTTATGATCCAGAATCAGAAAAAATTGAAACAAGAGTTCAACAAAAAAGTGATGGAACATTTAAATGTTCTTTTTGTCCAAGAATTGTTGGGCATCATCAAATTTTTGTTGCGGTTGATGGGGTTTCAATTCCACCTTGTCCGATAAAGGTTACATGTGTGGATCCTGATAAAATTCAATATTCTGGTCCTGGAATTGATTCACCACTTTATTGCTCTCCAAATCAAACACATTTTGTTATTGATGCAAAACAAGCCGGACCTGGTAATGTTGAAGTCGAAATGTTTACCGGTGAAGAACAGCAAAAAGTTGATGTTGAAGTTGTTGATGAAAATGATGGATCATATACAGTAAAATATTGTGCTCCAAAAGCTGGCGCTTATAATGTAATTGTTTTCATAATAAATAATTTTAATGAATTTCTTTTTTCAGATCAAAGTTGTATTTGCTGGATATCCACTTCCAAGCTTTGAAATTAATGTTCAACAGCCTGCAAATGCTTCGGGTGCTATTATCGATGGATTAGATAACGGTTGGTTCTTTTTTAAATGTTGTTTTGAAAAAATTGTCTGTTTTCAAAAATGTTGTAAAGTAATGTCGTCTTTTGTCTCGTTCGTTTGAAATTAATAGTTTTTTTGGTTTTCTCACACACTCTGTTTTATCATTATTATCATTTTTTGTTGTTTTCTTTTTGTTTGTTTTTATCTGTGAGTGTTGTTGTTGTGTCAATTGTTTTGACTTTCAACAATCATTTTTTTTCTCTTTTTCAGCCATTGTTACAGTAAATACAGAAAAAGAAGTGCATGTTTTTACTTCAAATGGTGAAAATTTTCGAATTGTTATTAAAAGTCCTTCCGGTCAACTCATCGAAGCTTTCATTGAATCAACTCCAAAAGGATTTTGCTTTAAATTTACACCATCTGAAATTGGAGATTATTCTATTGATGTCACTTATGAAGATTATCCCATTTCTGATTCTCCTTTCTTTTTACATTCTATTCCCCCATTAAAAGATCTCAATTCTGCTGAATCTCAATATTTTGCACAAACTTCTGGTCCACCAAATGCCGATATGGTTCGAGTTGGTGGACCTGGTTTAGGCCCAATTGTTTCAACAGGACAATCAACTTCCATTTTAATTGATGCCACAAAAGCTGGCTTTGGAAATATTGATGTCTTTGTTGATGGCCCAACTCGAACTCCCATACATTGTATAGATAATGAAGATGGTACTTGTTCAATGCAATATGTACCATGTGTCTCAGGGATATATTGGATTAGAATTTTATTTGATGATAAAAATGTCCCTGGTAGTCCTTTTCAAGTTTTTGCATCTCCGAAAGATGATGAAAAAAGTGATATAAAAAATTCTATAAAAGATAAGCGAGCCTCAACTCAACGAGGTACAACACTTTATCAACGTAGTGAAATTGCATAAATTAAAATCTCATAAAAATGTGTCTTCCTCCTCCTCTTAAATCTTTTAATGGGTATTTTTCTCATGCATAAAAAAATATTGTTATATTGTTGTTTTTTTTTCAAATATATTTAAATTGTCTCAAAATTCATAAAAGTTCAAATTTTATAAAAATAGATTTTTTTAAAAAACACTGTAAAATTATGCAAAACGATACAAAAAATTATAGAAACTTTTGAAAATGAATATGATAATAGTGAAGTAACAGATGCATCAAAATGTGTTGCAACCGGGGAAGGATTATATGAATCAACAGTTGGAGAAATTTCTGAATTTAAAGTTGATACAACGGTTCGATAAAAAATTTGAAAATTATTTTTTAAAATAAAAAATCTAGGAAGCTGGACCAGGAGATTTAAGCTTTTCAATTGATGGACCAAATTCTTCGACAACGATTGTTGATTATACACCTGGAAGCTGTACAGCAATTTATAGTCCAACTCATCCTGGAATTTATAAAATTTCAGCATTGTTTGGAAATTCTGATGAAAATAGAGAACACATTCCTGGTAAACAAAAAATACAAATTAGTTTTTTGAAATTTTATCCCCTTTTTTAGGATCACCATTTACAATGGTTGCTGATTATCCACGTGATCCATCGACAATTGCAGTTTACGACGATTCAACAGATTTAACATTAACCAAAAAAGTGCCATTAGGTGTTCCACAATCATTTATTGTTGATGCAAGTAAAACAGCAAAAGATGAAATTTCTCTTGATCCTGATAGTCTCGGAAAGCGAGACGAATATAATGTTACAGAAATTGAGCCAAGAATATGGAAAATTGAATATTTATTAAATTCACCTGCGGGTCGAACTGTACCATTGGATATACGATATGGAGATGAATTACTTGCAATTGGGCCAGTTGCAGAAGTTGTGGATTATTTGGCCGATAATTTAAAAGTCAATAAAATTAGTCCTGCAAGAATAAACAGTTTAGAAACAAATATTGAAATTGACGTAAAAGATGTTGGAAAAATTGATAGAGTTACAGCAAAAATTGAAGATTTAAATGGAAATGGTGAATTAACAAATGCAATTGTAATTAAAAAGGATAATGGATTACATGAAATTATTGCAAATCCTGAAAAAGCTGGAACATATGGTTTAATGGTTTTTGCGGATAGTCATTTGTTAAATAAAAAACCGATTGAATTTAAAGCCGTTAAAGATGGAGTTTCAAAAGATTGTCAAATTTTAAGTATGCTATAGTAATAAAAATCAATAACAGATTAATCAATAAATTTTAGATTCTCCCAAAGAATGGATCGTAAATAAGCCAAATGATATTCTTTTACAGCATCATGGAGATGATAATAAAATTGTTGATGTTTTACAAGAAAAAGATCAAGAAAATTTAAAATATGAAAGCTTTACGGCAAATGCAACAGATTTATTATATGAAAATTCACATCCCGATGATAAATTGGTTATTGTTCGATTAACACCTGAAAAGATTCAACAATATGATACACAAATTTTATATGATTCACAACCCGTTAAAAATGGAACATTTTCATTTATTCCTGAAGAAAAATCTGAAAAATTGGTAAAAAGTAAAGATGCAGAAATTGATGAAAATCGATCATATAATTTTGCATTGGGAAAAGAAAATGCTGAAAAAGAAATTGTTGCATTTGCATTGGATTCTGATAAACATTTGATTCCATTGGAAGTAAATCATATTGATGATGATGGAAATGCAAGAGTAAATGCACATTTTTCAAAATCTGGTCAACATGTTATATTCCTTTTTGCTGATCGAGAACTTTTGCCGAAACATGTAATTAAAGAAGTTTTAAATAAAGAAGAAGCAAATGCATTTGGAAAGGGCCTTGAAACTGCAGTTGTTGGTGAAACATCTTCATTTGATATTGTATGCCCTGATCGGGGACAAGTTAAAGTAAATGTAAAAGGACCAAAAAGTGTTAAAATTCAAATGGAACAAAAAATGGTAATACAATTTCGTAAAAAAACTTTGATGCAAAAAAAGATATTTTAGGAAAATAGTTGTACCGTACATTGGACTCCAGAAGTTGCAGGAAATTATGAAGTTTTAATTTATCTTAATAAATCTGAAATTCCTGCTGCCGGTTCTCCTTTCATTGTAAAAGCATTACCTTCAACAAAAACATCAAAATCTCGAAAATCTTCATGCTTTTCTTATTCTGCTCCATCGGAAGTTACATTTGATTGTGGAAAAGATGTAACCAAAGAAAATTTAACTGCAACTGTACGATCTCCAGATGGAAAAGTTTCACAATGTGGTGTTCGATTAATTGGTGATAATCGAATTGGTTAGTTTTTAAATTCTTTTTAAATCTAATTTTTTATCCTTTATTTTTAAAGGTCTTTCAATGAAACCAAAAATTGTTGGAGATTATGAATTTAAAATTCTTGAAAAAGGACAAGAAATGCCACATTCGCCATTCTTTGTTAAAGTTAAAAACGTAGATTTACCCGATCCAAAAAAGGTTAAAATTTTTGGTAATGGCTTACACCATGCCGTTGCGGGACAAGATAATGAATTTTTTATTGATTGTCAAGGAGCCGGTTATGGAAGTGTCTTGGCAGCAATTGATGGTCCAGCTGATGCACCAATGAGTTGTGTAAGAACTCGTGATAAAATGTTGAGAATACTTTATCGTCCACCAATTACTGGAACATATCATATCACCGTTAAATTTGATGATAAAATTGTACCTGGTTCACCGTATATTGTTGAATGCCATGAAAGTGATACAAAGGAATATAATTCACAAAAAACTCGTTCTCCAATTACCCTTAATAAAATTGGTGAAAGAGGTCAAACAGATTCAAAACGAAAAGCAGAAATCCATTTATACATTCCAAATAGTGATTCTTCACGTTTAGAAGCAAATATCTCAGATCCATTAGGACAAAAATATTCTGGTATTGTAACAAGTCTTGGAAGAGATTATTATTCAATACAACTTAAACCTGTTGAACATGGAAAATATTTTGTTCATGTTACACAAGATGGAAAAGATATTCAAGGTTAAAAAATTGTTGCAAATAACATGTTTAACAACAAACATTTTTTAGGTTCACCATTTTCATTTAGTGCTGGTCAAAAAGAATCTAGTCAAGCGGATAAAGTTAAAGTTGGTGGAACTGGTCTTGAATATGGTCAAACGGGACAACCACAAAGTTTTATGATTTATACTACACAAGCTGGCCCAGGTCTTGTTAGTGCTGTCATTGATGGCCCAGAAAAACCTTTTACAAAACTTAAAGATCTCAGAGATGGACGAGTTTCTGTTGAATATACTGCCAATACGCCAGGACATTATTTTATTAATGTTTTGTTTAATGGTACTCCAATTCGAAGTACACCATATTGTGTTTATATTGCACCAGGAAAAACTTCATCAAAAAAGCGACAAAATGGTGTTAAACCAATTGCACAACCGCCATACATTGAAACATCACAAGAAAAAAGTCCTCCCCCACCTTCATCACCAAAAAGTAAAGAAATCCGAGAAATTAAAGAAAGCAAGGAAAGCAAAGATTTGGCGTATTTGGATATTCGAGGCCTTTCACAAATAATGACAGGAAAATCAACAGATTTTGAAATTGTTCCAACGTATCAAGGTGAATCAACATTTTCAATTGAAGTTTATGGGCCTTCAAAGGTTAAATTAAATACTGAAACAACAAAAGAAGGAATAAAAGTTAAATTTACTCCATATGCACCAGGAGAATACATTATTACTGTTAAAAATAATGGTAAAAAATTTATTTTGTAAAGGAAATTAATTTTTTTTGAATTTAGGTATCAATGTTGGTGAATCACCAAAAAAAGTTCGAGTTGAAGGACATAAACTTGGTGGTGAAGGTATAAATGAATCTTCGGTTATTTATGCTCGATATATTTCACATACTTCAACAACTGTCACAAAATATGGTAATAATAATGTTGAAGAAAAACCATATCAAGAAATAATTCAACAACAACAAATTGAAAATCGTGCACAAGATCTTGTCATTGATGGATTTGGAATTTCACAATTTAGTCCTGGAAAAGCTGCAATGTTTAGAATTAATAATATTGGTAATCCTTTTAAAAAAGTGAAAAAATTATAATTTTAATTTTAGGTAATAAAACACTTTTTGTCGGAGTTGTAACTGCAATGGGTCCATGTCAACAATGCTCAGTAAATAATTGTGGAAATGGAAGCTTTTTAGTTTCATATATTATTTCTGACCGTTCTCCTGGCTTCATTTATATCAGATATGGAGATGAAGATGTTCCGGGTTCACCTTTTCAAACATTACCAACTTCTCGTTAAAAAAATTTTTGCAATGGTTCGGCTTCTTTTTCTAATTTAAAAATTATAATTTTAATAATAAGCTTATTGTTTTTTATATTTTTAGCTCTTAGTTTTTTATTGCTCGCATTTTTTCACTTAAAAAAAGGTTACTTTTGCTGGTGCGTTTATTATTATTATATTTAAAAGCCATGACAATTTGGCGGCGTTAAAAGATATTGCTTTACTTTGTTTTTTTATAACCCATAAAAAGAGATATTATATTAAGATGTAATTATTGGTAAAATAAATTTATTATAATATATTTTATTGTTGTACAATGAAACTATGAGAAAGTTCTTGCATTGTATCATTTTAGATGTACTGTACTTGCAGAAATTTTTCTTGTATAATGCATAAAAGCTTTGTTCCGTTCAACGACGTCTCTCCCAAGAGAGATCTATCTCTCTTTGATTTCAGAGACAAAAAAACGGACACAGACATTTCAAAAAAACGTCTCTTTCATTTATTCATACAAGGATATAAAAACTATTTTGAGCAACTAAAATCTTCGCTGTGTCTTTCTTATTTAAAAAATGCCGAAGAATGAATGTAACAGAGCTTATGATTAAACACAAATGAATAAAAATTTTTAGACTCTTTATTAAAAATAAGCCACGAAATCAACAAATGCTTTCCCGCAAATAAATTAACAAACAAAAAAAAATACCGCGAATATCACAGATATATAAATATAATTGAGCACTTAATGAAGAAATTTTAAAGTTCTGTTTTGACATATTTTGGCTTGAGTTCATTAACACGTTCAATAAATTCAGCTAAAAAATATGGTATATATTAAGAGGAATAAAAACTTAAAACACATACTTTTTTCGCTGCAGCCTTTACAAACTTCACCCCAATTTTCGAGAATCTTTTTAAGGTCTTTAACCTTTAATTTCTTGAGATCAATTGTCTTCCAATCAATTTCTTTATCAAATTTGAGATCACAAATTTGGGCATCTTTTGTACGAAGTTTTTCACAAACTTTTTCAGCTGGCATTGACCATGAAAGTGGTTTACTAACGTCATTCATGACAGATGCAGCAGATTCAGGTAAAGCCCCAATATAATTGCACTATAATAAAATCATTGTTAATTATGCCAGCTTAAAAGGTACAACTTACTAATTTATTTTCTTTGCCTTTAGTAGTAGCACAATGTTCACGAATTGTTTTTGAGATAGCATCTTGGTTATTATTTTTTCCAGACGGCACCTTTGCAATAATATCATTTAAAACTTTAGTACAAACTGAAAAATAGAAACAAGTTATATATAAAAACCTAAAATTCTTTTAAAAGACATACCTTCACATTTATCTTCTTTAGCAAATGCTACAACAAAAATAGCAATAAAAATAATAAAAGTTTTCATAATGAAATAAAAGAACGCCGTCGGAATTTCTAAAAAATATGTTATTATTAAAAATCACAAAAACAGAGAGATAAAGGAGAAAAAGCTGCACATAAATGAAAGTAAAACCGAAATACTGAGTGAAAACTAGCGGGCAATTCTTTGCTACATTTCATCCTTTTTCAAAGGCGACGTGTCATAACGTCGTCGTCTACATTTTTTGTCTATGCCTCTTATGCTAAATTCGTTATAAGACATTTTTATCTTAAACATAACGAGGAAAAACAATTGTTCTCAAAAAGTCAATGAATAATGGACGACAAATTGAAAGACTTTTTTATCAGTAATTTTCAGAGAATGTTAATCTGTGATTGTTTGTTACACTGGTCAAGGCATATATAGTCAACAATTTTTATACAAACATTGATATATTTGCCATTATATTTTTCTATTGGGTAAATTTTTGTGGTAATAAAAGATAATCTTTAAATTTATAAGGATTCTCTTTGATGGTAGCAGAAATGACAAATTGTCAAAGTCTTCTTTTTTTGATATTAATGTTGTCCATATTTAGCTTTAAATTTTAGTATAAAAATAATTATTTTGTTGGAAAATTTTTTTTAGGTTTAATCCTTTTTTGGAAACTGTAGAAAAGGAAAACATTTAACTTCAGCTGATACATATTTTTATTAACCCTATTTTTATTTTTCTTCAACAAAAGTTTATATTTCGTGCATATTTTTGAATTCATTAAACCTCCAGCCATCATTATAAAAATAATCGGTAAAAAACTTTGGTCGATTATTTTTCCGCACCTCTTTTTTTCTTTTACAATGTTGCAATACCAACGACATTAAAAAACTTTTTATTTCCCATTTTTAATGTGTCTTCTCTTTTTTCAACGTCGAAGCGATTAAATGCAAATCAAAATATTGGCTCGATTTAACAACAATTTTTTTTTCGCACCACAAAAGTGCTTTAGTTTTTTTTCTGTAAAAAATGTAATAATGCATTAACAGGCGGAGTTGGTTGGTTACGAATAAAAACAAAAACGTGTATAACGTTTCTATTCTTCAAAGATTTTTGCCATTTAAAAAAATATATAGAGAGTTCGACGACTTTGTGCATGAAACATTGTTGTTGCTAGTCATTGTTCAAGAGCGGCATCATCCAAAATAAAAAAACAAAGAAAGGGAACCCTTTTTTAGTTTTGTTTTTTTCCAGCAGCCCTTTCTTTTTTATGTCTCCTTATAAAAATTTGATTTAAAATGATTTATTCCTTGTCAATGGGTATGTCTCTAATTGCTGAATAAAGTACATTCAATTTTTTCTGTTTTAATTTGCTTTTTTTTATTTTTTTTAAAACGCATTCTATCCGAAGATAACTTATCTTTTCTTAAAAAACTATTAACACTATATAAAAAAATCGAAGATGTTTGTTTTTTTAAAGAGATGTACGAAAATGAAGAGCTGCCAGCAACGCTCGAATGGTACAAAGATCAAATTGCTGGACATCATCCATCTGTCGTTAAAAATGGCATCCGACAAATTGGTTTGAAATCCTGCTTTTTAAAATTTTTGTTTAACGCTTCAATTTAGGGATAGTAAAAGAACGTGGAAAAGAACAAAATTTGCTTAAACTTGTTCAAAATGGGATGCGAGGTATTAGTGAAGTACAATTTTATGATAGTATTTTTCAAAAAGATCAAAGTAATCATACAAAAGCTCAAGCGGTTGCCTTAGAAGGTTTAAGAAATTTTGTTCCACATTACTTTGGAAAACGGGTTATTGAAATTGCTTCACGTTGTAGGTTATTTACTTTAATATTACTGTAACTAGCTTATAAAAATGTCCTATAATAATTTAGCATATGAATTTATTGAACTTGAAGATATCACATATCCCTTTAAAAAGCCGTGTATTATGGATATTAAAATTGGTAAAGTCACTTATGATCCTGATGCGAGTGAAGATAAAAAATATACAGAAAGTATAAAATGCCCACATCAAAAAGAATTTGGATTTCGAATTCTTGGTTATCGAGTACGAGAAAAGAATTTTTGGTTACGTTTTAGAATCTTTTTTTTTAGTTACATCCAGATGAAAAGGGACAAGTTAGAGTACAAGATAAAAATTGGGGTCGAACTCGAACACCTGAAAATATTCAAGCTGCTTTTAATGATTATTTTCAAGCAATTCCAACTCCAAAATTAAAAAGTGATGCAATTAAAATTTTTCGAAAAGAATTGTCAAAAATTTCTGAATGGTTTGATTCTCAGCAAGAAATTCAAATGTATTCTTCTTCATTGCTTTTTGTTTATGAAGGTGATCCACATGCTCAAACACATGCAAAAATGAAAATGATCGATTTTTCACATGTTTTTTATGAAAAACAACTTGATGAAAATTATATTCATGGTTTAAAATTTATTGATAATGTATTTCATTGTATTGAAATGTCAGATATAAACAAAGATAAAAAATAAATAAATACCGGTATCTTTTAAAATCGAAAATGCTTCCACTAAATTTTTTCCAAATAATTAAAAACTAAAAATTTTTGTTGATAAAAATAAGTAAAATAATAATTAAAAAATGAAGTTATTATTACAATGCTTTTACAATGTTACTTTTACTGAACCAGCAAAAATGATAAGATTTTACTCAAATTATTTTTTTGTGAAATTTAAATTAAGTTACTTAATTTCACTATTGTCCAACAAAATTTTTGTTTTTGAAAAACAGACGAAAACATTTTTTTGTTGTTGAACAACAATAAATTCCTACAAAACTTTCTTACAACGAAGGCGCGATACATTTTTTTCAAAGCATAAAATTTTTATAAGACGTTTTCGCGCAAAAATAAGTTTAACATTAAACTTTTGCTCTTACAAAAACTAATTTAATCTCTACAAAAGATGGTTCATAAAATTGAAGATCTTGTCGAACCATTTAAAGCAGATCTGAATTCTATTAATGAAAATCTTTTAACTCAACCCTTTGTTATTAACAAAGATAACAGCAAAGAAGGCAAAAATGCTTTTCACCATGAAAAAGTAATGGATTTTCAATATGAAAATTGTTCTAATAAATATGTTATTGATCAAGAGGATAAAGTAGGCTTTTATACTCGTCAATATTTTCATTATTATCGAATGAGAGTTGAACATTTTTATCCAAAAATTGTTGAAAATGCTAAGGCAATGATTTGTAAGAACCTTTTTTATAAACTTTTTGATTTTATTAATCTATATTTTTTAGCTGATTATATTGAGCCTGTTTCACTTGGTGAAGTTAGTGGTGGTAAGAAATGTCTTGTTATTGGTTGCTTAATTAAACGAATGCAAAATCGTATGGCTGTTCTTAAAGATTTTGATAAACAAAATAAAGAAGAACTTGAAATTCGAATGGAACGTGAAGAAAATATGGAAACATTAGCATTGGATACTGATTATCTCGAACTTGAAGATTCTCTTCGACAAGTACGATTTTATTTCTTGATTTTTAAACCTCTTGCTTTTTAGAAAGTTACACTTAAAGGTAATGTTGATCATTACAAATATGTTACTGGTTTAGCTGTTGGTATCTATGGTATTCAAGAAGATAATTATTTTAATGTTGAAAAAATGATTATGCCAGTTTTACCACCTTATATTGAACGACCATTATTGGAAAAGGATGTGTAAGAGATTACAGTATGCCACTTTCATCTATTTAATTGGTTATTTTTAGATTTGTTGTTATTGCTTCTGGTTTTAATATTAATAATGAATGCCCCACCGTACTTAGAGAACTGAATTATTTTGCTAATATCTTTGTGAGTTTTTTTCTTCGTTTTATTTATGTTTAAAAACTTTTTAGTGCTCTGAAAAATATTACAATAATATTGCTCGTATTATTTTTGCTGGAAATAATGCAATTACATTTTGTCAACGTCCATGTTGTAAAGTATGTATATTATTTATATCTGAAACGTTTTTAATTGAAAATTTTTAGAATACAAGTATTAACAATGTTATGCCAATTGGACTTTCATTGGATGCAGATAAAAATGGAAGCGCTTTAGCTGCTACAAGTAATATTCGAAGATATTTTGTGAGTTTATGTTTTTTTTTGTTTTTATATTACCTTTTTATTAGCCTCATCTTGATATTGATATGATGCCTGGTGAAACTGATCCAACTTCTTTAATGCTTCCTCAACAGCCTTTAAGCAAAACTTTGTTTGAAGATCCTGATCTTTCAATGGATGAAAAAGAATTCGATGAAGAAGAGATGAAAGAAAATTTTGATACAAAGTTTGAATCTTTTGAAGTTGAATCTGAAAGTATATCTGAAAATTTTGCTGCTTCTGATTATTGGCTCACAGGAAGTTCTGGCCTTTGTCCTGGTCCTAAACGCTCAATTAATCCAGTAACAAATCCATATTGCTTTAAAATTATGGGAGTTGAATTTCATGGAACATCTGGTAAGATTTTTCTTTGAAGCTACAGTATTCCAAAAAAACAATAACTTTTTAGGACAAAATGTTAATGCATTTCGAAAATTAACAAAGAAAGGAAAATCAACTATTGAAATTATGCGTGATATTATTGAAACTGGGATTATCATTCCAACCGCTCCTGATTTTACTGATTGTTTTCCATATAATCGTCAAGATGGAATTGATCCATTGGCACTTGATCATTTGCCACATGTTTTCTTTGCTGGAAATCAAAAAGAATTTTCTGCTGAAATGGTTGATTTTGGTAATAATCAAAAAGTTTGTTTAATTTCTATTCCAAAATATGAAGAATCCCATTCAATGGTTGCCATCAATTTACGAACTTTTAAAATTTCGAAAATTATTTGTAACCATCGAGCTATTTAATTATTTTTATTTTATTTTTCATTGTTTTATTACTTTCTTATCTTGTTCACAATGAATAAAAATTATTATTTCTGAGTTTTTGAAAAAAACCATGGATAAAATGTGGAAAGATTGGGTCATCTTTTCCATTTTCAAATTTAACCTTATAAACTCCTTCATCGGCAACCCTGACAACAAGTTTAACATTTTCATGAATTTTTTCATTTTTCTAAAACACGATATTCTAGAATTGGAAAATAAAAGTTAAACAGGAAATATACATTTTTTCTCAAAGGTGATTTATATGCTTCACCAAGGATTAGCTTACAATCAGTTTCAAGCAAAACTTCTGTTTCCTCATCATAATTCTCTTCACCACAATCTTCATCAGCCTCAACATCAACAGAAGGATTATTTGAATCACCAATATACGGTAATTTTGGAACTGTTGCTGTGGCTTTTGGTGGTTGTTGTGATACTTGAGGCTAACATATAAAAGTTTTTTCTTTTTAGGAAACAAAATATAATATAATAAAAATTTTATTAATACAATAACACACAATACATGCATAAACACTATTTAGAATAATAAAAACAATTTACGCACTTTATTTTCCAGCATTTGTTGATGGAATTCCAGATGGAACATGATTTCCTTCAGCAATTTCATTAAACAATTTTTTAAATTCTTCATAAACATTTTCTTCACGGAATCGGGCATAGAAAAGAGTTGAAGTTCCTTTTTGTGGATTTTCAGAGAAATCCTAAAATTCATATTTATGTATTTCAAAGTACAATTTTTTTTCAAACTTACAATGCAACTAAACATACCACAACCTTTTGTTCCAGCTTTATCAGCAAAATTCATGCCTTTTGTAATACGGAAATTGGCACAAATTTTATGAACTTGTTCCCGGCGCATTACAGCTCGATAATTCTTTTTTTCAGGATTATATAAAACTTTTAAATCTCCAACACCACGTTCTTTAACTTCTTTAGTTTCAGAATTGAAGATGTAAAGTTTGCAACGATTCTTGAATAAAACTTCTTCAGATTCTTCACCAGTTACAACATCAACTTTATCCGGAAGTGGAATAACAGGTTCATAATGGGCATCTGGAACATATTCTTCTGGATTTTCATTTTCTTCTGTTGAACTTTGTTTAGCAAAAATCTAAAAAAAATTATATAAGAAACGAATCACTTCTATTTCAAAACTTACAGGTGAGTTTTGGGGACCAAATGATGCATTAGGAGTATCTGCGGTCTTTTTATCCAAAAAGCTGGTTCCACTTGCAAATGAAGAAAATGACATTGGAATTTTGTTTGAAGAACCAGTACCACCAAAAATTGATTTAGGTTGAAATTCATCAGTTGCAGGTTTTGCACCAAAATTAATTTCTTTTGGTTGTGCAACGAAGAGACTTGTAGCAACAGCTGGTTGAGGTGGTGGTGCAACAGAGAATAGATTATTTCCAAATAAACTTTTTGTTCCAGCAGGTTTTAAATCAACAGTTTGAACTTGAGCTGAAAATATGTAAAGATGATTTTAAAAAATCAAAATTTCAAAACTTACTTTTAACAGGAGATGGTGCAGCTGGTTGAGGTGGTGATGCAAGAGGAAATGGTTTATCTCCAAATAAACCTTTTGTTTCAGCAGGTTTTGAATTATCTGTTTCAGCTTTAGCTGAAAATGTAAATAACAGTAGTATCAAAAACGATTTCAAAATATGAAGACTTACTTTTAACAGAAGATGGAGCAAC
This sequence comes from Panagrolaimus sp. PS1159, assembly GCA_963922195.1. Taxonomy (NCBI): domain Eukaryota; kingdom Metazoa; phylum Nematoda; class Chromadorea; order Rhabditida; family Panagrolaimidae; genus Panagrolaimus; species Panagrolaimus sp. PS1159. Next base: position 4,666,191 of record CAWUHW010000002.1, read on the forward strand.
TGCTACTGCTGGAATAGTTGTTGGTGGTGTACCAAGTAATGACTTTTGAGCAGATTTATTCAAGCAAAAGCTATATGAAGTATTTGCAGATGAAAATGTTGTTGGCTTAAATGCTGGAGCAGGAGTTGCTTCTTCTTTGCCATCCTTGGAAGTACCACATGAAACGCAATTATCATCATTGAGTTGGTTTCGAACATAACAAGTTTGACAATCCCATTCATCATCTTTTTTATCAAATTTACTTCCAAGAGTTTGCGAATTATTTAAATGTTGAGAAACATTTTCTTTTTCTTCATCTGTTTCAACCGGTGTTGCAGTACGTTGTTTGGGTTCCTAAAATTGTTGAATATATAACTGATAAAATCTCAAATGAAAAAGATGGCGAAAACTTAAAAATTTTATTTTCAAGAGCGAATCCGCGTACTTATTACTGGGGAATAGGGTTGTTTATTCCACGGGGAATCCCCGGGGAATGAACAACCCTACTGGGGAAATCAAAAAAAGTGATTTTCTTTAAGGGGAAAGCAGTCGAACTAAAAAGCGGCAGGCAACAATGCCGCTGTATACATTTTTTCAGTTTAAACTAAGTAAAATAACTTTGAAAATACTGTTGACCGCACCACAAAGAACCTCATCCCTAGTCACTTTTTAAACAAATGTTCAACAAATTAAGCAAAAACAGTAAAACAAGAGTCTTCGAAGCTTTTACAACCATCACCTTAAACTTACAGAAGATTGATGTTGTAAAACATGTTCAAATTTTTCTTCAAAAGCACTAATGCGATCATTTAGTTTATCCTGAAAAAAGATTTGATATGATAAAAAAGAAGAAAAAAGTTTAAACACAAACTTACACATGCTTTTTTGATATCACCAGATGCAATTTGCATTTCATTAATGCGATTGCTTAAATTGTCCTGAAAATGGGTATTGTTAAAAAAGAGGAGACATAAAAGATAAAAAGCTTACAATCTTTTCTAACATCATTGTTAGAAGAACAGCTTGAAGAGAAACGTTATTTGTATTTGCATTTGACGCAGTAACGCATTGGGAACTATAAATTTGCCAATAACACAATTGCTTTCACAATTCCGTTAAAGGAGGCGGATTTTTTAATCCAGTTTCAAAATCTTGGGCATTCGTGATTTAAAGAAAAACAGAGAGTCGAAAATGCATCTTTTTTGAAAAAAAGATTTAAAGGGGGCGGACGTTTTGATACAGTTTCGAAATCTTAGATTTTCGTGATTTTCAGGCAAACTGGGAGTCTTGAAACGAAAATGACCCTTTTTTACATTGTTTTTATCAAAAAAGATGCATTTTCGTTTCGAGACTCTCCGTTTGCCTGAAAATCACGAAAATCTAAGATTACGAAACTGTATCAAAACGTCCGCCTCCTTCAAATCTTTTTTATAAATCGCAATTATAAATAACTATTATCATCAGATTTTTTATATTTTTTACTGATAAAAATGATAACACTAAAATAGCAACCACCAAGCAAATTTTTTTTTGGAAAAAAAATCATTTTTTTGGTGCAAAAAAAATGAAGGGAAAATCGCCCCCAGCCAATCATTCCCCATCATGACGACCGTTATGTCGTAATGTATTTTTTTCAGAAACTTCGACATTCTCATTACCGTATTTTTTTGAGTTTTTTTTTTTAAAATTCTCTCTTTGCGAATTTTTTAAAAAGTTATGGACAACTCTCAAAAGTAAGAAATTTTTAAGCGACTAGGTAAAGCTAATTTTGTATAAACTGAAACAAAAACAAAATTTTTAACCATACTTTGATGCTTCATTTGGATTGAGTAATCGTTGGGATGCTCTAAAGTTTGATACTTCTGGTACTTTGGCTCCTTCATTTTCTTGCCTTGGAAATTCAAATGAATTCTATAATAATTAAATGAATAATTCATCTTTACGAACATTATAATAAATATTACTCGAATAACAAATGTTCCAGCAGTATAAATTTGTGTTTCATTTTTGATTGAATCAGATTTTCTTTTATGTAAATCTTTATTCTTGCTACCATTAAATGAATCTTTTTCAACTGAATTTTCATAAGAGGCAATATGAAGAGAAAGGGTGCTACTATTGATTTTATTTGTTTTCCATAGTTTTTTAAATTCTTCATTTTCAGTTTTATCATTAATAGGATTTGAAAAATCAGATATCTTTGAAGGTTTATTTGAATGTAATGGATTTTCTCTTCCTTCAATATTATCAGATACTGAAGATCCTGGTAGTTTTAAGGTTGCTGCAGTCCCTAATATTTATTTAAGTTTTTAAAGTTATGACTAATTTACAAAAAAAGTTCACTTTTTTATCAACACATAAAACTACATTTATTGCGATAGCCATTTTTACATTTTATCAGAAAATTAATTTAGCAAAATTGAATGTTTTGGGACTGCAGCAATATCGTTTACCACAATTTTTATTGTTATATGATTTGCTATGAATTGGAGATACATTCAAACATTTTAAGTTTTGATTCAAATTTAAATTTGAGTATTGATTGTCATGTACGGTTTGACAGTTATCAACAGTAACCGATTCTTGATTATCATTTAAGAAAAAGCAATCAATCTTTGTTGCCATCTGAAACAAATTTTTATAATTAACTTGACAAAAAAATAAATGTATTAATAAATAATTAACTGCAAAATTAGTAATGCAGTTTTAACGCGCAATTGAAAATTTACAAAAGAAGCTAAAAAACAATAGAATCCGCAAAAATTATTCTCTCGCAAAAACAAATAATTTAAAAGATTTTTTGTTGATTTTTTGGCTAATTTTAATTTTTGTTGATTTTTTCAGTTGATTAAATGATCATAAGATCCCTCGATTTTGAATATCATAATTTTTTTGTTAATAAAATGTGTAAAAGGGGTTTTAAAGTTTTTCGTGTTTGTTGTTGATTCTTTAAATTTGTTGATATGCTAAGTTTCGTTGATTGTTTTCGTTGACGGTTTTTTTTGATTGTTATACTTATTTTATAAAGGATTGTCCAGACGTGACGTCGAGCAAAAATCCCAAATTTTGACCCCCCCCCCTCCCCGTTATGTTTTTTCCTTTGATCTTTTGCAGCACATCAAAGTCGCATCACATTCAGCTTACCCCCCCCCCCCCCCCCCCCCTAAAATGCGTGGCGTCACGTCTGGAAATCCCTAAGCCTCTCCTTTTGTTAATAGTCTAGTTAGCAAAAAAGAAAAGTTATGGTGCAAAAAATTTTAAAGAGAAAAAACTATCCTCTAGCACAACGAAAAGTTTTACAAAAGTGCTTTATTATTTAAAAGGAAAATGTTTATTTTTCAAAAGCTGTTATATGAACGGAAAGGGTGCTGCCGTTGATGGTAGTATTTTCTTTCTTTTCTCATCTTCATAAAAGAGATTTTTAGCTGCGTTCGATAAATAAAAATGTTTGCTCATGATTTTTACATCCCTTTTTCTGAGATATACCATGATTGTAGGGAGAAACCGGTTTCCCTGTTATAAAAGCGCGCCAAATATTCCCTCACTCTTAATCCCTTCTTTTTTGAAATGAAATCACATAGTGAAATATCAACAAAATTATCCTTATAACAATAACAACTTTTCAATCATCTTGCAGTAAAATTAAGGTTAACACAATTAAAATAAAAATGTTGCCCTTAATATACTACGCACAATTTAATAATCCCAAAAATAATAAAAAGAAAAAATGGCAAAGGCAAACCCAATGGAGAGCTAAATTTTCACCTTTTCCCCGCTAGTGTGAAATGGGAGAGCATTAAAAAGTGAAACTGTTTTTTAGAGCTGAAACTGAAATCGTTTTAAATGGTCTGCTGCTCAAAAAATGAAGCACCGCCTTTATTTTAGCTCTTTAGGAATAAAATTTGTTGCATCATTCTTATTTTGATAAAATAATAAGAGTGATGAAATATTTCATAGTTTTTCTTTTTCTTATGTGAAAAAAAAGAAGTTTGTAGCGTACAGAAATACAGCCAAAAAAATCGAGACAATATTCATTTATAATTTTAATTAATTTCAAAAATTTTGCTTGCTTTTAAAAGTCTAAAGCGTGCTTAATAATTGATTTTAAGTGAAAATAACTTATTTTTGACCAAACAGATCATTTTTTGATTTTTCATTGTCGCTATCAATACAACTTCGATTTTCAAAAACGCAAAAAACATGATTTTTAAGAAAAAAGAGCTAAACTTTTAGTATATCCGCCTTGGAAAAAATTTTTATGAAAATGAAATTTGGAAAATTTTCACTATTTTTCTAAAAATTTTCTCATTTGTCCTTCACACAAATTTTTTAATTTACCGGTAAATTTACCACCGACCAACCCTAGCTGGCTTTCCAATTGGAATAATTCGGAATGGTAATTTTTATACTACTGTAATTGTATTATATGTTGGTGCAGCCTTTTGTATCACAAATGCCGAATCTTTAGCTGCAAAAATTTTAAGTCGTTATTTATTAGCATTTCCAACATCTTGGACAGAATGGTTTAAACATGGAATTCTTGCTTGTATTATTTTACTGTCAGTTTCCGTTAGTTTTGGCATATTTCTCTGCTTTCATGGATATAACGATGATCCTTTAATATATTATCACGAGGCAATCAAATATGATTCATGTTTCCAATTTTTTGTATCAACAGAACCAGGATTTATTTTTTTTACCACGTGCAAATACTGTTCAATTATTTTTTCCAATTCCTTCTATTGTACTTATTGATTGAACAGGTTTTTTTGATTACTTGGATTATCTTTCACATATTTTATACTCAAAAACATGCAAAATTGCAACATTCATTAATTAGCAGTGCCTTTGTACAATTATCAATTACCGCGATCTTCTTTTTATCACCCCTTACAATTACTGCGAATATACTATGGTTTCAAATTCCACACATGAAAAATATTGCTATTGGTCTTTGCTGCCTGCTTTCCTTTCATTCATTTATGGAATCTCTTGCAACACTTTATTTTGTTGCACCGTATCGAAAATCTGTTATTGAAATTCTTATGAAATATTTCCCATACTTTTTTAAAATTTATAAAACTGGTCAAATATCATCTGTTAGTCAGACAGAATTTACTTCAAATTATAATCGCGTTCGTCATTTTTAAAATTCCATTGACTCTGCTAAAAGTGTTAAATTTTATGTTTGGCTTCGAAAAATATTTGTGCAATAATAAATTTCAAAATTTTCAATTAGCAGTAAACTAACAGGTGCACAATATTAGACTATTTTAGCGCGAACCGGCGAAACATAATTCTAAAAAAAATATTTATTTTATTATTTTTTAACATATAAAAAAATTATCTTTAAGAAATTGAAGTAAATAAAAAATGAAGGAAGCAAGTATAAGCTGTCACTAAAGATCTTCATGCCAAAAAAATATATATAGAGGGAGAGCAATACTGCACTGCCAGATATAGATTTAAGCAATGCGTCACCTAAAAACATTGAAGTGGAAAGTAGCCATTGGCGGGGACGTTTTTAGAGAACTGAAGCTGCAGCCGCCGCCACTGCCGCCCAGGGACATTTCTTCTTCTTTTTTTGTTTGCTGCTTCTTTTCTTTCTTTACTTTTTTACGTAGCTAACGTCTTTCTTCGTCTTCTTATTTTTAGCCTCCAAAAAAAGCGCAAGCTAAAAGAAGACGACAAAAAAATATTTTTTTTCGCCATGCCATTGGGGAGGCTACTACTCCGACTACTTCTACTATATTGCTGCTTACTGGACATGCGTTTGCACTAAAACTAATTGTAAGCTTGAGGGAAAGCTAGCATTGAAAAAAAGCATTTTTTTCCGCACGTACGCTTTTGCCATTTAAAAAAGGAGAAGAAAGGAATGACATTGTGGTCAGTCACAGTCACTTTGTTTGAAGCAATGCTGCTGCTTCTTTTTTTGGCTTCTTCAACATAAAAACTACTCACTTAAATTGGCGTCTTACGGAATATCCTTTTTTGTAAAGAAGGAAAAAAAATAATTTTATTGCTTTTAAGTGTTTTTTCTTTCATTTTTAACTTGTTTACCTCATAATTAATTGCTTGTTTGACAGACATTTTAGTGCTGTTTTTTCTCTTTTCTTTTTTGTGTGCATTACTTTCTTTTGCTATTACTTTTTATGCAACAAACCTTATAAATAAATGAATTTTTTTTTCTGAAGCCAGTAGAATTTATAAACATCACTATTTTTTTGTTCCAAACAAAATATTTATTGATTCTCCATTTTTTTCCACATTTTTAAATATGCGTCTGATTGTTTAAAAAATGATTGTAAAAAAGTTTATTTAGGTTAAATATTAAAACGGAGAGCATTCGAAGAGCACATTAAAGAAGCGGCGGCATTGCCGTTTTTTATTGTGCATTTATCATCTTCGAAATGCTTCCATATAATTCAGGCGGGGCACGATTATATCAACAACAGCAGCCACCCCCACCACCATCGAATCAACAAAGAAATATAACAACTCATGAACAGCAGAAGCAAAGACAAGAAATGCTTCATCAAATGCGGTAATAATTTGAAAATTGCATAAAATATTGTTTATTTTTTAAAATATTTATTTTTTTTATAAAAAAAAGTAATAAAAATGCATTTTTTTTAGAAAGCATCGTTCGCTTGATGGAGCACAATTCATGCGTGAATTTGATCAAGCTACCCAGCATGCTGCAACACATTATCCAGAATATTATCAATATGATAATTATATTAATCAAATTTATGATCCACCACCACCTATGCAGCAGCAGCATCAGCAACTTCAACAACAACTACCAGCATTTTATAGTCCACAAGGGACAATTGCCATGGGACGAGGATACGATATGTTAGTAATATTTCATACAAAAAATTTTTTCAATTTACATTAATATTAATTTTCTTTTAAAGGAATGATCCCTTAACTGTGAATGTGCCTTCTTCATCTGCAACGGGTTATTATCAGCCACAGCAACAACAACAGCGTAGTGGTAGTGATATTGCAGCACTTCAAAGAGAATACAATGCCCTTAACAAAAAACTTAATTATGTTATGAATTCAATTCGTACATTTTGGAGTCCTGAACTTAAAAAGGAGCGCCAACTTCGTCAAGATGAAACATTACGTTTAAATTCATTACAAAATAAAATTTGTCAACAAGCGGTTCGTTTTTTTGATATCCTCTCATTTCTTTTACGGTTACCTTTTTTTCATTCTTTCTTGCAGTTATTTTTGGCAAAGAAAAACAATATTTTTAAAGGTTCCTTCTTTTTTAGGCTGAATTGCAAGTAATACAAAATGAACTTGAAAAAAGGGAAAAAGACATCAGTCAGCTTCTTTCAGAGTCTCAATATTTGGATTTGGAAGAAGAATTGCGACGCCTTCGTCGGCAATTACATGAACCCCGTAATTTTACAGAAAAATCTGTTAGTATTCATGAATTACAAACGCTAAAAACTAAAATGGAACGTTCTGAAATGACATTATCAGAAAAGATGAGAGAATTAGCATCTGCAGAAATGCGAGCAAAATGTGCTGAAGAACAAAATGCAGAATTAGAAAAAAGGGTTGAAATTTTAACTCGTTCAAATACTGCCCATGAAGCTCAACTTCAATTGCTACAAGATGATTTGGGAGTTCTTCGACAAAAATTAGAATCAAGAAATCAACAAATAGAAACAAAAGAAAAATTAATTAAAAAATTAGAGCAACAAATTGATTCAATGAGAACGCAGTTTACAGATTCAAGTCATGTTATACAAGTAAATTGTTTTTGAAAATTATTAAACTTTTAATTTTGCAATTTTATAGGATGGTGAACATAAAGTAGCACAATTAAAGCATCGATTAGACCAGCTTGAAACGCTATTGCGTGAAAAAGAAGCAGAAGTGGAACGGCTGAAACAACGACAACTTCAACAACCAAGTGTAAGAATGGAGGCAGAACTTAAAATGCAACTTGAAAATGCTGAACAAGAAAAATTAAAATTACAAGAAAATATTGATGTTTTACGAAAGAGTTCAGAAGTAGATAAACAGCAACAGGTTTATAATAAAAATTTTATTACAAAATAATAAAAAAGAAATTTTTAGCTTAAAACTTTTCAAGAAGAAAGTCGAAATCAATTAATGGCAATTGATTATTTACAAAAAGAATTATCCGATCGTGAAATATTGTTGGCATCACAAAATGAAAAAATTTCACAATTAGATAATCAATTAAAAATGACAAATGGAATATCATTTATGCATAAAAATAAATCTGAAACTCAACAAGAGCTGGAAGAAACACAAAAAGAAGTTGAAAAATTGTTAAGAATTGTACAAAGTTTAGAAAAAGAAAAATCAATTTTAACAACAAAAATGAATATTGCAAATACAGAAAAGCCAATGAATGATTATGATTACGGGACATTGGAAAGAGTACAAAGAGAAATTGGAATTGATCGAAATTCTGAAAGTTCAAATCTTAAAAGAAGGTAATTCTTTGGAATAAATTTTCTTCAGCAAATTTAAAAATTTTAGAATAGAAGAGCTGGAAGAAGCTTTACGAGAATCTGTTGGAATTACATCAGAAAGGGATAAACAAATAACAGAACAAAAAGCTCTCGTTCAACAACTTTCAAATCAATTAACTGACCTTTTTAAAGATGGCGGAAGGGAAAGAGTTTTAGCAATGAATAATGTTCTCATGAATAAAGATTTTAAAAATGAAATTCAAAAAGCAATGGATGAAGAAAGAATTCAATATCAAAGACAAATTACTGCAATTAGGTTAGAAAAAATGAAAAAAATTTAATCTTTATCTATAAAAATTTATTTAGGCGTGAAGCTTTAATGGCACAAATTCGTGAAAAAGATGCTGCAATACAATTGTTACAAATTTCACCTGAACAATTTTCTGAACAAATAACAATTCTTACTCGACAAAAAGAACAACTTCGGCATAAATTATTAACAAATGATAATGAAACGATTGGAAATGCCGGAGGAATGGTAGCAGCGGCAGCACTTCAAGGAGTTCCACATATTCCATATATGGGAAGTTTAGATGCTTATATACCCCCTATAAATACAGCAATTGCACAAGTAAAAGCTGGAGGTCCAATTACATCATCAAATAATATTTGGCTAAATTCTGCTCAACATGCATTTGATAGAGCATTGAATAGAGTTGACATGGCTTCAAGTTATGGACAACAACAGGTAATTAATATTCATCCAAATAAATAACCTCTTTACAATAATCAATTTTAAGGATGATAACGGTGATGATGATGGTGTATGGGCGTAAAAAATGCAGGATGCAAAAAAAAATTATGAAATTGCCAAAGCCTTGTAAAAATTTTGCTCACAAATTAGATAATTTCAAAAAATAAAAAATGTTATTAAAAGTTGAAACTATAAAAAAAAGTAAAAATGAATTCTTTCCCTCTAAATAGCATAAATATATATTACAACTCAATGAACTGTGGACAAAGGCCAAATATAGAGAAAGAGCAGCCGGACATTGAACACTCGAGAAATAAATCAGTGCATTTTTTGGAAGAAAAAAAATCAGACCATCTCGTAGAAAAGAGACGGGGTGGAGAGGACGTTGACAAAAAAGGGGGGATTGCGCAAAAAAGGGAAACTTTTGGTTTTCCATTGAAGGCAGACATTTTCATGTTGCTTCTCTTTTTTTTATGCAAGCGTTTTTAAAAAGCTTTGACACGTTTGAAAAGAAAAAAAAACGGAAAAAAAGTGGAATTCGGAAAGGCAGTTTGGTTGTCGTTTTTTTTATTTTTGCCTTTTTCTTCTTTTTACTTTGTGCTTATCATTTTAAAAAAAAAACAAAGTGGATGGAAAACCGCAGAAGGAGAAGAAAAAAAATGTGTTAAAAAATGAATGTAACCCTTTTCTTTTGCAAAGGCGACAATAAACAATGACACCTTTTTTTTCTAATTACGATACGCGTTTTTTCTTTTGCAACTTTTTTCTGAAAAAAAGAGTGTTCTTTGTTCCCAATCAAAAAGGGTACAATAATTTATTTTTTCTATTTTACTCTTAACCTGTCAATATAAATTTTTTTTTTGTGTTTATTCACATTTTTCTGCCAATCATCGTGCTTTCTAAATTTTATCACGTTATCACATATTCTTTCTTTGATTCTTCTAAACTTAAACATATAAAAAAAATATGGTTAAGCCGAACAAAAAAGGGTTAAAATGCATAGTTCATCAGCTGAGTTTCTTGTGAATTTCAAATGTCTGCATCATTTTTTTTTTGCATTTCTTTTTCGTTTTTAAAAATTGCTTTTTTTCTTTTTTTTGTCGGAACCGCTTTTCCGTTTATGGTATTTCCCTATGGTTTCCAACCATAATTTTTCCAAAAAAAATTGAAAACACTGGTTTTTTGTCTACAAATTTTATTCTTTTTTTTAAGATTGGGTAACAAAATATGGTTCTTCGTGAAACGGATCACAAAGATTTTCATATAAAAGTTGAAGGAAAATGGATGTTAATTACAAAAGAAATTTTACATTCCCATCCTGGTGGAGTTGCAATTTCAGCATATGAAGGTCGAGATGCAACTACCGTATTTCATACATTTCATGCTGGTTCTTCTCGTGCATATAAAATGCTTCAAAATGTTTGGAAAGAACAAAAAGACATGACTTTTAATATTCCTGTTGAAAAGGTTTGTTTGTTTTTTAGAAAAAGAAAATTTAAAACAATAAAAAATATATTTTACGAAATCATTTGTTTTTTTTATAGGAAGAAGTTCCTATTCTTGGTCTTGATGACATCAATATGGGAAAATTTGATAAAAGTGAAGAAGAATCAAAAAAGATTACAGAAAATTTTGATAAATTGCGACATAAAGTTCGTAAAATGGGACTTTTAAAAGGAAATACAACATTTTTTATTGGAAAATTTTTTCAATGCATTGGAATAATTTCGTTAGCAATTTTTTTACAATTACAAGGAATTTATATTCCATCGGCTCTTTTAATGGGTTTAGCTTGGCAGCAATTGGGTTGGATGATACATGAATATTGTCATCATCAGCATTTTGAAAATCATTATGCAAATGATCTTGCATCGTATATTGTTGGAAATCTTTTACAAGGTTTTTCATCGGGCGGTTGGAAGGAACAACATAATGTTCATCATGCTGCAACAAATGGTTTGCCAAATATCCCCCTTATTTAAATTTTTTTTTATTTTTTAGTCGTTGGAAGAGATGGCGATCTTGATTTAATGCCATTTTGGGCAACAGTTGCATCAGATTTAAAATTTGCTCAGCATGCTAGCTCATTTTTACTTCAAATTCTTCCATACCAACATATTTATTGGACATTTGGGCTTCCATTTTTACGATTATCTTGGCTATTGCAATCAATTATTTTTGTTTCTAAAATGGATAGAAGTGAATTTGAAATTCATAAAACTCGAGCTCGTTATGAACAGATTACATTGTTTATTCATTGGGCTCTTGTTGGCCTTCAATTATACTATCTCCCAGATAATAATACACGATTAACTTATTTCCTTGTTTCACAATTGGTTGGAGGATTTTTACTTGCCCATGTTGTAACATATAATCATTATTCAACAGACAAATTCCCAAGTGAGAAAAAAAGGCTTAACTCCCGCTCTTTTTATAAACCACAAAATACACAATATTTCTATTTTTAGATAAATCTCGAATTCTTGAAAATTATCCATGCCTTCAATTATATACAACAAGAAATATGAGGCCTGGACCATTTATTGATTGGTTATGGGGTGGCCTAAATTATCAAATTGAACATCATCTTTTTCCAACAATGCCAAGAAATAATTTGGGAAAAGTTATGCCACTTGTAAAAGAATTTTGCATTGAAAATAATCTTCCCTATATGGTTGATGACTATTTTACAGGATGGAAAAAAGGAATTGAACAATTTCAAAATGTTGCAGATGTTGCATATAAATTAAAAATGAAACTTATGTAAAATAATGAAATAATAAAAAATTTTGCGATGTAACCATTGATTTTGATTTTTCTGTTGTATTTTTTTTAAAAAAAAGGTTTTGCGAAAAACAAACAATAAAATAATGAAAAAGTGATAAATGACCTCGCATTCATAAAAACAAAATAATAGGGAAGAAAGTCTCAAGCAGAAAAAAATAAAAAAACTTTAGAGGGAAAAAATTCTAAGTGAGGTTCCAGTTCTCATTTTTTTATTGAATTTTTTTTCTTTTAATATTTATATTACTTTATTGTTATTTAATAATGAATAATTCAATTCCTTCTGTTCGTCCTGTCCGTCCAAGAGATCCACGAGATCCCAGACGAGCTTCCCAGGGAATTATACAATCACCTTCTGTAGTACCACAGAAGCGAAAAGCTTCTGAAGAATTAAACTCATCAAGTTCGGATGATTCTAAACCAAAATCTATATTACGTCTTTCAATAAAAGATCCTCGAGAACATCATTCTTCACGAATTTTAAATGAAAGAAAAACTTCTATCATAGAAGAATCCGGAACCGATGATATTGAAACAATTATATCAAAAGTTGCATTAAAGTTACAAAGTTCTTCATCAACAAGTGTTAGCATTGGATTATTATCAAATTTTTTTCTTAATTATTATAGAATTCATGAAGAAAATGTTATGTTTGCATGGCATCATGTAATTTAATATTATTATTTTGGGATTAAAATATTGTACTACTTTTTAGGCATTTTTGGAGTTGGAACGAACTTCACAAGAAATGTATAATACAAATTTACAAGATAAAATTTTGACTGCATTTTATTGTATTAATGATGCATTTGCAAATGCATATGAATTATTTGATCGTATGGCAATCGACTTTATCGTATTTGGTCCATCAGCATTTTTGTAAGCTTAAATTATATTTAAATGTTTGTATATAATTAAATATATAATTATAGTTATGCTGGGATGATTGCAAATAATGATACAATTACAAGACTCCAAAAAGTTTTATATATTTGGACTGAAAGGCATTGGTTCTCAGATCAATTTATAAAGCTATTTTGCAATTCAATGGATGAAGGAAAATATTTTGGAAAATTAATTACAAGAGATAATACATTTAATGAAGCTTTATTATGGACGTTACCAGAATTTGTTAAATATTTTGAAAGTAGACTTGAATATCTTCAATCACATCAAAATACATTTACCGATAAAGCTCTTCAACGTCCAATTGTTTAGTAAGTTTTATTTTAAAACTCTTAAATAAATACACAAGTTTTTTTAGTGAACAATTTAACAGTATTTATGAAGATATAAAACCTTTACTTGCATCTGATCCAATTACATTATCAAAAAAAATGCCACATTTAAATCAATTGACTGAACAAGTTGATAGATTATATTCAGAATTAAAAACATTTCGAAATGAAGAATTAATGCTTCGCTCTGTAATTGTAATTATAACAACTTTGATTAAATTGATGCAAAAAACTATAAAACCTTTAAATAAGGCTTTATTGTTAAACGAATAAAAAATTTTTTCTTCTAAAAAATGTTTATTTATTCAATTACAAATTCAAGTATACTGTATACAAAAAACTCTATTTTTTGTTCATTTCCCGTTCTTCCAATTTTTTCTAAGTTTAATTAATTTTTATATCTCTGCTGGTAAGGGCGTTGAAGTTCGTTCATTTGATTTTTCTGCAATATTCATATGTGTGCTCATCACTACCGTATCATTGATAAGACTTTGAGCTCGATCAAGTAAATTCTTTTCAGCTTGTTCAAGATCTTCTGGTAAAAACAATAAAAATGAAACGGTTGCAATTGGAAGGAATGTATGATAAGCTTTTTTTACATGTTCCAATGTTATTTCTTCCAATGCAGAACCATAATATTTCAATAAATTAAAATGATAATATTCCAAAAGTCTCAACAAATTTTCATGCCTTTCATCAGCACCTAAATTCCAACAAATTGCTTTTGCAACATCTTCACCATAACAGCCTGGATGGGATTCTAAAAAAGTTTTGAAGTTGTATAGACACCATTTTAAAATTTAGACATACGAGTCCAATCTAATATTGCAGTAACCTTTTCTTTATTAACAAGAAAAACACTATTTGCAACTGGATTTCCATGAATTAAACATTGTGAAATTTTCATATCCTCACATGATTCAGAAACAACATTTGACATATATGTTGGAGATAAAAAGCGATTAAGCATCTACATATAATTTTTTTATATTCATTTTTTAAAACTTTTGTTTACCTGTAATTTGCTTTCATCAAAATATTCTATATTTTTTAAAACATTTGCTGCAAATTCTGCAGTTTGCCGATAAAAAAATGGAGAATTTTCTGCAATCATTGTTGTCCAATCTGTACTTTTAAGGGATAATGCATGAATTTGTGCCAAATTTTTTAGAAGATCCCTCACAGCTTCAACATTTAAACCAATTGCCAAATCTCCAACTATCGCCTTTTCACTCAAATCTTCCATTATAATTACGCCATTTCCAGCTTCGGTTGCTTGTTTCTAAACAAATTATTTGTTGCTTTTTTATTTGCAGAATCAAAATTTTGACTTACTTTTAGCACAAAAATTTTAGGTGCAGGAATTTTTTTATGCTTCGATAACCATTCATAAACGCTGCATTCTCTAAAAATAGACATCATAAGTTTTTTCTTTGTAAAATCGTTGACCTATGATAAATCACTTCTTTTATTGCTTTCTTTCTTCTCACCTTCGAAACATTCGAGATGCTAATTTTTGTTCATCTGTTGCATCATCCTGTTGTTGAACGCAAATTTTTAATACAACGCTTTTTGGCAAATTTTCATTTTCCCAACCAAATGTTACCCGAAGTACGGTTGTTTGGTCCAAATCTAAACGACAAAAAAAATTTTACGTCACAAAATATAGTTCCGTTTTTTTGTTGATAATAATTCTTTTTCTTCCCTATTTTTTCATCAAAAAAAGCTGTTATTGTTTGAACGGTGTTTTTCAAAAAAAAGCAGCAGGAAATCGAAAAAGCAAAACAAAATGTGCATACCTTTGTCACCAATGGCATTTAGCCTTTCGGCAATCCATTGTGGTTCAGGTTCTTCTGTGCATTTGAATTTTTCCGTTAATCTTTGATAAAGCCATTCTAGTGATACATCTGTATCACAAATATATTGAAGTTGTTGATCATCATTTGCAGAAAAATCTGTTGCAATACTTGCTCTTTGACTTAAACTTGCAATATCAGCGACCGATAAACGTGGCTGTAAATCACCATTTGCATTTCGATTCATTGGAACATTCAACTGTGCTTTTGATGGATTTAAAATTGTCACAGGTGTTGATTCCATTACAGCTTCTTTTGAACTTGATGAAGATCCGCATCCCATTTTTATATAGTTCCAGAAAAGGGAAAAAAATATTTAAAAGGCAACAAGTCAAAGCAAAAAAGCGACTACCAAAAAACTGACTAAATCTTTTTTTGGGAGAAAAATGGCAAAAAAAGAAAATGCTAAAATTGCCGCCCTTCATTTCCTTTTTTTAAATAGTTAAAAAAGGTGAACAATAAAATGAAGTGAAGAAAAAAAGTAAAAAATTTTAATGCAAACAAAAAAGTATATTTATTTTAAGCAATTAAAAATGGTATACAAATATATAATTTTAAAATCCAAAACAAAACGTTTTTTAAAAATCTTCATCAGAGCCATTTTGTTTTTCTTCAGGATACTGAAAAAGTATACTTTTAAATGCTAACAAAATTTTTAAAACTTACCATTTCGGGCTGTGCTTCAGGATTAAAATTTTCAATTTCTTCTTCTTCTTCTCGATTTTCGAAAGCATTATTTAAGCCATTTGTAAGCTCTAATTCATCTTCACCATTTTCAGATGGAATATCAAGGATGTCATCATCGTCATCATCATCATCAAGATCCTCATCATCTTCTTCGTCATCGGTTAATCCTGCACCAATCATATTTCCATATACTCTCATATGTGGAGCTTTTTGTTGATCATCGTCGTCAACTTTAATGTCAACCCTTAAAAAAATATTTTTTGAGCTTCAAATCTATAGAAACGTTTTTTTCTTACGGTGGAATTCCGGTATTTTCCATTTTCATTTTTTCAACTGCAATTCTCATATTTCTTTCGGCATCAATACTTTTTTCTTGTTCAACAATTTCAATTTCATTCATCTGTTGTTTCATGTATCCAAGATTTCGATAAACAAGAACATATTCTTGATATAATATTTTTAGCCGATCTTCAAATCTTTCAAATTCATCACGATTTGGTGGCCGATATGATTGTAATTTTGAAAGACGCTTTTGTAATTGTTCACATTCAAGTTTACGCCTTTCTATTTTTGTATCCAAATTTTGTTCATCTTGTCCAATATTATTTAATTTGTGCTCAATTTCTGCTTCTTCTCTCGTTGCCTTTTCAATCATTTGTCGAACAAGTTTTTCAACTTCGCTCACGTTTAATTGCTGGGATAATGCTCGCATTCGGGCTTCCTAAAATTTATATGTTTCGTACTTTGGAAAAAAATGACTGATAAAAACCTTTGCAAAAATTTCTTTTGACAATAAGTCATGAATTGCTGCACCACCAACAGGAATTTCTGCAGCAATCTGTGATGCCATTCGAATTTCTAGTTTCTAAAGTATCATTTTTTCTTTCATAAATAACTTTTTAAAGCATACTTTTGCATTAATTTGATTTCGAAGAACTGAAACTTGCAAATTTTCTTTGTCATTTGAAACATCATTGCGAGTTGTTTGATATAATAATTTCAAAACCGGCATAAGCTCTCGAACAGAATGACCATCAGACTTAAAAAAACAAGCAGCATTTAATTAATGCGAGTATAAAAGAAATCATACCATATACAAATTTCTTGGATTTAATTTAAGTCGAGCTCGTTGCATTAAAGCTAAAACACATGTTTTTACAAAAAATATTCTATCGCCTTCTGTTTCCTTGTTTTTTGGAATTCTTGTATTCGGATCAAATCTGTAAATGATTTAATTAGATTCAAATTAAAAATATATTTGAAACAAACTTTTTAACAACCCATTCTAAAATTTCAGACATAAGCTCAAAATTTGGAATACGAAAATTTTCAATTGAAACCAATCTGGGATAATCCAAAGCTCGTAAAATTTCTGTCGCATCTAAAAAAATTACAATCACATTTTTCGTAAAATTATTTTAAACAAACCTCTCAATTCTCTATATGACATGTTTGATAAACTTTTAAATATTTTTACAATTTTTGAATAAGCAAGCGAAAGTAAGAAGTTGTCATAGCAACATTGGTTTTTGTGTGTGTGTATTTTTTAAAAAGAAAATGAAAATCGTCTGAAATGTTGGAAAAAAAACGAATTTATTAATTTGTAATAAAATTGTTTTTTATAAACAAAAAATGCATAGATGAACTCAAACAATTTCAATTAGAAAATTTTTTAATGGATTTTAAAAAGATGTTAATATTTTTTTCAAATTTTTTTGATTTGCAATATTGTTTTTAAACACTATTAAAATAGTATAAACGTGTTTAGGATTAAGGCAATTGTAATTGTATTTCTTGTAATTGATAATATAGCATATTATAAAACCATAAACAATGAAAATCCATAAATTAATTTATTTGTATTATTAATGTTGCTTTATTAAATCTGATTTTTTTTATGTTTTGTTACTCAAAAATTACCATACAAAATACAAAAAAAACAAACATTGTCACTTTTTTCTAATTATAACTTTACTAATAACAATAACGTCAATAATGTTGCCATGGATACTGTATTTAAAAAATATTACTTGAATCTTTAAATTGAGTTATCATGAGGTTTTATACCTTTCAAAAAAAGTAAAAAAATCTTTTTAACAGTTTCAAAAGTTTTGTGTTTGGCATGACGTTCTAAACCAAAATTTAAAAAAATGGCTTTAGAAAAGCTGTGACTTTAGTAAAAAAAAACAACAAATAACTAATGCAGTATTTTTGCATAATTATATTCAAATTCAAATAAGTTAAATTATGAGAATACGTAAATTATTAAAACAATCACCAAGAAATTTGCTACTTATTTTTTTATTATTTATTATAATATGGAATGAATATTTAGCATTAAAGATAAAAAGTTTATTTTGGATTACTCCAATTGAATCGGGTAAACATTATTCAATATTAATTGTATCAGATCCACAATTAGTTGGATATAGAAATGAGGAATATGGTGGAATTGCTAGATGGGATTCTGATAGGTATGTTTTTATAATACAAACTTTGAGATAACACTGTATATTTTTAGATATCTTAAAAATGGTTTTGATGCTGCAGTTGCGTCTGCTCGACCACAAATGATATTATTTTTGGGTGATTTATTTGATGAAGGTGTAATAATGAGCTCACAAGAATTTAATTGGACTTTAGAAAGATTTGAAAATATTTTTTCACATATCAAAAATATTCCTGTAGGTTTTCCTTTAATTTTCCCAGTATATCATTGTAATAATATTTTTTAGACTATTTATGTACCGGGTGATAATGATATTGGTGGTGAATTTGAACCAATTTATCAGAGATTAGTTTCAAGGTTTAATAGAATTTTTGTAAATTCATTAAAAAATCTTGATCATTTTTCTCAGAATCACGTTGATTTTGCTGCTGTATGTAACTTTTATCACTTTGCAATTATCCATTAATGTTTATTTTTAGACTATCCCATTAGAAGATGGAAAATTCCAATCAATTATTAAAGCAAATAATCCAAGAGTGAAAATTTTGTTGAGCCATATTCCACTTCTTCGGAGCCTTCGTCGAGATGATTATGAAGTATGAATTTTTTTGTTGCTTTAATATATTTTAAATTGATTTTTTAGACTGTAGAAAGCTATTCACCAGATTTAATTTTAACTGGTCATGATCATACTGCTGAACTATATCTTCGAAATCGAACAACACCAAATTTTGAACGATATGCATTTCATAAACGACTTGATTTTTTAATTTCATCGAAACATCCAATTATTGAAATTCAAAATCCTACTGTCAGCTATCGAATGGGCGTTGGAAATATGGGTTATGGACTTTTAACATTTTATGATGAATCTCCACTTGCAGCTGTATATACTGTATATTGGTTACCTGGACGTTTTCCACAATTTTTTCTCTACATTTTTGCCATAATTATTACTGTATCTTTTATTATTTTTCGATGGATTATTTCTTCATCACAAAGGCTAGTGGAATTTATAAATTCCAAAAAAAGAATGTCAATGAAAAAAGAAATTGCATAAATAAATTTACTTTGTAAATGTATAAAACGGGTGTTGATATTTTTCTTTTTTTTTTTTGAAAATAAAATTTATTATATTACGTTTAAAAAAGTGTGACAAAAGAAACATTGTTTTTTCCTTAACGATCATCTGTCACTTATATCGACACCTCCTTCTTCTTCTTCGAGAGAGGGACAGGATTTATTCAAAAAACCCATTTAAGCAAAAAATCTGTCAAAAACTTTTTTCGTTTTTTTTACATTTCAAAAAAACCTAATACCTTTTTGATCTTTAATTTGCAACTAATTTAACGACCCAAAAAAAGTTGCTTATTTTTTTTTTTGTTTCAATTCCGAAACATTATTCCTCGAAAGAAATAATCTGTCTTTCTCTCATCCTAAAAAAATGCAAGCAAAAATTTTTATTTTCGTTAAAAAAATCTTTAACAAATCAGCACACGTCTGCTTTTTTGAGCTTTTCCTCCCTTTTATTTTGCCGTTTTGATCATCATTTAGCATTGTTCTTTTTTGAGCTCTCTTTTCTCTCTCATTTGTTCAGTTTTACTCATTTTTCCGTGAAATAAAAAAAAAGATGAGAAAAGGGAGAAAACGTTATAGGAACAAAAATTTAAACTAGCTTTTTTATTTTTGGGAATTTTTATTTTTTTTCCTCTTCTGACCGGAGGTGGTAGTTTGTGGAGGCTTCATCCCTTTTTTGCGCGACAGCTAATCGCCTTCACCGGATGACAACCTTGTCCTGGAATGACATCTGTTTATATTTTTTTTCAAAAAAAAACCTTTTTTTCTTTCATGATTTTTTTCTTTTTAAATTTCAGTTTTATACATATTTTTATTCTGAACGGTTTTGCACATTTTAATCCAATTTTAGTGATTTTGCAAAACAACGACTATGTCCGTTGAAATGGTAACGGTCAGAATGTCAAGGGGTGACATTCGAACTCCTTGGGGCTTTGAAATTATTCCACCATGTACTGTAACAAAGGTATGAATATTTTATTTTCTGTCATGTGAAACATGATTTTAACAACTTTTTCTTTTGTCCTTTGTGACAACATTAACAATGAAAAATCCCAGCTGCAAAACATTTTGAAATGCATCCGTTCTCTTTTCTTTTTTTGCTTGAAAATATCGGCCACCTACACTCATTTTTCAACGTTTTTGCGGGCAAATGTGTAAAGTCATTAGATTTTGCACCTTTGCTTCTTCATAAAAAAATTGACTAATAGCAAAATATTCTCAAAATAGTTTTATGTAGAATAATAAGCATGTAAAAAAATCATTAAAAATTTTAAACTTTAGATTATTGGAAGCAGTTTAGCTGATCGAGCTGGCCTACAAAATGGTGATCATATTGATGAATTACAAGGCTTACAAGGATTAAGCTATGAAAAAGCCTTAAATTTATTACATTCAGCATCACATGAAATTGAGCTTGTAGTTTTACGGTAGGTTTTCAAAAAAATTTTTATCTCAAAACGTTTTTAAAAAATCATACAATAAAACTGTAACTATTATGAAAAAAATCATTTATCAAAAATGACCCGAATTTAAATTTTTTTAAAAAATTTAAGTGAAAAAAGAATTTTTATGCATTTACATGCGATATTATGGATGTGCGCATATTTCTTTTTTATTGCTGGCCTGGATATCACAGAAGTGCGAAAATAAAACCCTTCACTCTTTTAATAAAAATAATTTTTTTTCACTATCCTAATTCTGCGAAAAAATTTTCCTTATTAAAATCTATTTTTCAAAAAATAATTTAAATTTTTTTTTGTATAAAACTACAGTAATTTTCCTTTCAGTGATCCAACAATTGCTGCAAGATTTTGGAAGCCTCAAGTAACAGTTGATAATATGCCAATAAATAATTTTCAAGGATATCCAACAATTTCACCTCGTTCAAATGTAAACCCACAACCATCATCATTTTCTTCAACATATAAAGCAGATTATGCTACATCACTTTCACCCACAATTAAAGTATCCCTTGAACATCAACCAGTGGTTAGTTTGCCTATAGAAAGAAAGATTTATGGATTATCCCCTCTTCTCTCTAAAATATCCGTAAACAACTCATCATTTTTTTCATCATTTAAAAAAAACATTGCGAATTTACAAGTGTGCACAAAAATAATACAAAATCAAAAACATGCAACAAGGAAAAAAAAGAAGAAGAATATCGCCAGCACGCGTCTTATATTATACTCTTTTTTTTCTGCTAGGTGCAAGTTTATCTGTTTCAAGAAAAAATGCTGCTAAAAGATTTACTTTTTTTGATCTCCCCCAACGTACAAAAAATGAAGAGTGTGCGCAAAAAAAATTTGTCTTTGTCAAGTGGCTTTGTGAGAGAGATTCCTTAAAGCATGGAAAATCCGCCTGCGCATTTACTTGTCTTGAACGAGCTTTTTATCTAACATCAAAAAAAAACTTTTAAGCTTACTTTTTTTAATAACTTTTTTTCTGTTTTACATGAAACATTAAAAAAAGCGGCATACACTTTTAACTTCAAACTATTAATTTTTTGATAACGTTCGTTTCACATTTTTTTTCGACTGTATCATTTTTTATCACACTTTTTTTCTGATTTTACATTCCTTTCCTTTAAAAAGATCAATTAATTTAAATTCCTTTTTTCAGCAAGAACCAAACGTTCCTGGTTTTAATCGTTCCCCACAACCTTATCAATCAGCAGAACTTAATAATAATCAAGTAAACTATTCAAAACCTCTTGATTTTTCATCTTATTCAAATCGAGCTGAACAATACCTTCTTGAAAAGGGTGGATTATTTGGAACAGAGTAAAAAAAATAAAAACAATTTTTTTCTTACAATTGTTTTTTAGTCCTGTTGTAATGAAAGCCCGTGAACAGCCATCTTATTTACAATCAGAAACTCTTAAACTTATTCAAGAAGAAGAAAAGAATGGCAAACAACGGTCACGTTCAACAATGAAAAGTATTTTTATTTTTTTTAATTTCAATAAAATGGGCATTTTTTATAGCTCGTGAAGTCAATGGAAATCAAAAACTTCCATCATGCTTTATTTGTGGACGAAGTATTATGTAAGTAATTAAATTTAAAAAAAGAAAATCTTTTTTATCCAAGTAAAATTGCACCTCCAGTTCTCTGAAAATTTTGTCGAAGTTTATGAGGAGTTCTTGAAGTTCGTTGAAAATTTGTTGACAAAATTGCCATTAAAAGATTGGATAAATTCATTCGATGCGGGGTTGATAACTGTGAAGGAGATCTAGAATCAATTAAAAATAAATTTGGTTATTGAAAAAAAGCTTACCTAAAAACTCTGCCAAAAGTAGATTCATCAACACCAGATTCTGGTGAATCAAAAATATCTAAAAAAGATTTTTTTGAAATTTGATGAACTTTAACATAATGGGGTTTGTAACTATATGAATAACCCTAAAAAGGTTTATTTAAATTTCGATATTTACACAAATCAACTTACATTTAGAGGTATAACAAAAATAACTAAAAACAAAACAAAGAGTAAAAAAATTTTCATGCTAATAATAATAATTTTTTTGTAGAGGTTTAACGTGCCGGATTAAAGATGCCCTTGTTCACCCGGAATGTTTTCAATGTTCAACTTGTGGAAATTCGTTACGAAATGTTGGACACCACTTTATTAATGAAAAATTTTACTGCGATATTCACGGACCCCAGCGTCAGCAACAACTTGGAGGAGGAAACATTAAAGGAACCCATTTTGTTTCAAACACCCATTTTAATCCCGACCTTGCTGTGTAAGCCTTCTTAAAAAAAATTTTTCCATTATATTTTTTTCACTTCCTTTTTTGACAAAACTTAATTTTTTTATTTTAATGAAAAATATATGACATTACAGAAAAATTCCGCCAACTGCAGCTCAACCAACTCGAGTACAAGAACCACCGCGTGGCTTTTATCAACCTGAAATACTTTCAGCCGGTCCATTATCCCCTCCACAGCCTCCAATGTAAGAAGATCTTTTGACATTTTATTCACTAAGCAAGCTTAACATTTTGAAATAAAATTAATTAACATTTTTATAAAAAAGCATGTTTGAATTCGAAATTTTTTAGTCGCCCCCCATTAGATAGTTACAGTCGCACAACTGTTTACAGTAATCAACAAGAAAGTAATAGTGGTAAGTTTTAATATTTATAAACTTTTATATTTGTTTGCTTATGCTTTTACGTCCTTTTCTTTTTTGTTGCTTGTCCCGTCCATGCTTTTTTTTAATAATTTTTAGATGATTTAATTATTATTGGAAAGCAATCAACTTCGGCGACATTAGAAGCGAGACAGATGTCACGAAATTTTGCTCCATTTATTCGTTCAAGAAGTGTTAGAGGAATTCAATGGCCGCCGCCAACAGAAAAGGCTCAAAGAAATGCTGATGCAATTAGATATTGGAAATTTCATGCAGAACCCGCAGATCGAGAAAAAAAATCTTTGCAACAGTTAATTTCGGAAGATTCTGAAGTGCATAAAAAGCCATCTATGATTTCACCAGAAAGAGTAAAAATGCATTCAAAAAGAGTTGTATCAACTCCGCATCGATTATTACAACCAATGAGAAATCCGTTGGATGCATATAACGAAAAAGTTCGATCACAAATTGATTTAAGTCAAGAAAGTCCACAAACAAAATCTGCAACAAGTTTATTAAGTTTGGGACAGCCACCGGCAGTAAATATTTCCTGGTCAGATTTAGTTAAAGCCCAATCAATGACAAAATCTCCAAGTCAAAAATCTGATGCAATAAGTCATGAAAAATCAGTTGAATGTTTACAAATTCCTGAAAAATCTCCTCGAAATGAAGAAAGTTCTCCAGAACCAAATAGTGAAAGTCAATTCAATGAGGATTGGCATGTCAAATCTGAAATTCTTGAAGAAAAAGATATTTTAACAGGTAATTTAAATTTTTTTAAATATTTCAAAATGCATAAAAAACTCTTCAGATGCCTCATCAATTCGACATAGCGATGATGAAGATATTGAAGAAGAAAGTTTTAATTTGCCAAGATTTGATGAACGTACAAGTCAATTTCTTAGTGAACATCGTTTATCAGTTTATGATGATTCTGTTTCGCTTTCTCCATCAATGGAAGATTTAGAACGAAAATCTATTGCTTCTACAATTAAAGAAGGTGATGATGAAGATGCTGTTTCAATTGCAGAAAGAGAAAGATGGATGAGAGAAGAAGTTGAACAAGCGAGAAAAGAAGAAGCTGAAAAACAAAAACGTTTAAATAATCCTGAAGATTATCCAGAAATTAGTGAAAGTGTTGAAAAGATAATTTTGGAAGAACTTGCTCAAACTCCAATCCCAACAGAACAAAATGAAACGCTAGAAATTACTGATAGAAATTTAGCAATTGATGTTATAAAAGAACATCAAGAAAATCTTCAACAACAACAAAATCAACTTTCTGAATTACTTGATAATGCCCTTAAATATCTCAAAGATACAGATTATCAAAAGCCAACAGAAAATTTAAATATTTCCGAAACAAATAACAACAAAAATGTTTCACCGTTAGTTTTAAAACAAAAGAGCAGGGATTATTTTATCAAATTTTTTAGACAACCTTTCAATTGTGAAGATAACACTCCAGCTGCAAAAATAATTCGAAGTTTAAATGCTTTGGACGAAGATGGTTTGCTTATTTTTTTGCATGCTTTTTGTGTTGCTTTTTGTTTTTATGTGCTATCAATGTTTTATCACTTTCGCTTTTTTCTTATGTTTTAAATAATACCCTTTAAAATATTTTAGGACAACGAAAATCTACCACAATTTATGAACAACAAAGAATGCCAACAGGTAAAAGTCTTAGCCAACCTCCAACAAATGATTCCAATCATGGATATACTGATGGAATTCGGCAACATGGCACATTAGTTAGCCAAACAAATATGATACCATATTGTGAACAATGTAAACAACAAATTCGTGGAGCATATGTTCTTGCAACGGGACTTTGTTGGTGTCCAGAACATTTTACATGCGCAAATGCAGCCTGTAATCGACGGCTACTTGATACAGGATTTGTTGAAGAAAAAGGAAAAAAATATTGTGAAAAATGTTTTGAAACTTTAATTGCGCCAATTTGTAACAAATGTGGTATGCCAATTACTGCTGATTGTTTAACAGCCTTACAGAAACAATGGCATCCTGAATGTTTTGTTTGTCATCATTGTTCACAGCCATTTGGAAATGCCGCATTTTATCTTGAAAATGGAAGACCGTATTGCGAACAAGGTAAATTTAATAAAAAATATTTAAATTATTTTAATATTATTTTTCAATAGATTGGAATATGCTTTTTACGACAAAATGTATTGCATGCAAATATCCAATTGAAGCTGGTGATAGATGGGTTGAAGCAATTGGATCAGCATTTCATTCAAATTGTTTTAGCTGTACCGTATGCCATACAAATCTTGAAGGGCAATCTTTTTATGCTAAAAATGGTTTACCTTTTTGCCGAATTCATGCTTAATCACCTCCCCCATGATTCATATTTTCCCCCCAAAAATTGTTATTATCATTATAAAAAAACTCCAGAAATCCACAATTTTGTCTTTTTATTTTTTTTCAAATTTTTTATATAATTTTAAGTATAGTTTAATAAATAAAAATAAATACAGTTTAATCGAAAATTTATTTTTGATTTTATAAAAAGTGAAGATTGATTATTTTTTCTTAAATGGTATGCTTTAACAATTCTACGAAACGATCCACGAAAAAAAAAACAGATAAAAAACATTAAAGAAATTTGGTTCAAGACCCGCACCAGCTGTTAACATTCCAAACAACCAGTCTTCAAATCCATCTATTGTAATAAAATTTCCTTTTTCAATATTGTTTCCTAAACGTTCCGCAACTTTTTGAGCAGAAAATAAGCCTGCTGAATTTGCAATAAGTCGAATTTCTTCTGGCATTGTCTTTAATTTTTCTTTAAAACCTTCAGTATCAGTGGAAAAAGAATTGAAACTTCAATATTAAATGGCATTAATTCCATATGTAAAGCTTCAGCTAAACTCCGAACTGCAAATTTTGATGGTGAATAAGAGCTGTAACCCCAAATTTCACATGGTCCAGCGGCAGAACTAAGAAATGCAATATGTCCAGTTCCATTTGCTTTCATATTTCCAATAACAGCTCATGAACCATGGGCAGCACTCAAATAATTCATAGACATTTGCTTTACAAAGGCTTGGAACTACAGCACCAACATTATTGATAATTAATTGAGCCAGATTCTTCTGTTGCTAAATCTAATACTTCTTTAACCTTAAAAATAACGATTCTTATGGGTATAAAAAATGTTCCCCCTTTTTCATAACCTCTAGTTGCATCCATTTGATTATATTTTACAGTTTGTTCAGGTTGGCATAAAGTTTTGATTTCATTGACAGCACTTTCAAGAGCTCCAATACTTCGGGATGCATTTAATAGTTGCAGCACCTCTATGTATCACTTCAAAAACATTTTTTTTCCAACACTTTTTGAACCGCCTATTAAAGTTTTGTAGATACTGTAAACTCTATTAGATAAAAATTACCGGTAATAAAAACATGTTTCCCTTTCAAACTCAATGTAATTCTTTTAGGTAGTAAAATCCAAACAGCAAGAATAAAACAAATTACCGCAATTAAAACTACAGCTAAAATAATATACAGTATCCAAAGTTCCACCAATATCTGAATCAACCATACAAAAAATGTACTGTAACCTGGAAAAAAAGAAAAAGTGCAAAATCAAATAAAATCTTGAATCATTGAAAGTTTATTTTTCAAATTAATCAGCTAAAATAAATATACAAATAAATACAAAAAGCAAATGAAAATAACGAAAAAATATTATGAGTGTTTTCGAATCAAAATAACCCCACGTCCCCGTTTTATAATTGACATCTTTTTGTTTCTTATGAATCTTTCAATCTAAAATTATTAATTAATATATATTTATACCCTTAAAAGTAAAAGCTTACTGGATGAATGTGTAAAACTTGTGTTAATAATAATTCTCTTTGATTACTATAATAAAATCGTTCAATTTTTCGTTGCACATTTGGATTTATTCCAGTTCGAACTTTTCGAGAATGCATCCCTTCAGGCCTTGGACCACGTTCTACACATGAATCTGGAAAATCGGATTGTTCATCATCTGCATCAATATAACTCCATGAATCATCAGAATTCATTCCAGGATCAGATTCCCATTCCATATTTGCAGTTGAAGAAGATTCAGCTGGTTTTAAAAATGCAGAACCTTTTGAATTTTTATTATTATCAATTTCCATATTCGCATTTTCACGTTTCGCATTTCGACGCTTTCGCTTTTTACGAGATGGAATTACATCAGTTTCACTATCAGAATTTGTATCAATTTTAACTTTTGAAACTGACCGCGCTGCAACTTCACCTTCACTTTCTTCATAAACGGTACATGTGGGTTTACATTCCATTTAAAAAATATATTGTTTACATCAATAATAATATTTACAAAAAATAAGAAAATTTTCAATTATTTTTTTCTTAGCAACTGCAAAATTGACTTGAACATAAAATATTTGTGTTGGTAAAATGTGACTGAGTGCTCTTGCTTCAAAAATGTCTAGACTGGCGACAATCGTCTGTCAAAAAAGATCAATTTCATGAAATAAAAGCAAATACATAAAAAAAAGAAAATCAAATTTTCAAACATCACTGAAATGCGTTTTTCCAATCTTTTTTGGATAAATGTTAATTATTACAAATTGATTCTAATCTACTAAAAGCTTTATAAAATTTTTTAATATCTATCATAAATTTTCCTTTCAATTAAATATCGCAAATTACTTATTACTGTAAAAAAATTAAAATGTTGCAATAAATTGTTTGCCTTCCATTAATACTGCACTTTTAAAGAATAATAAAACAATGAAGGATTATTTGGTGTTTTTAAGTCAATTTTACCACTTTAAAAAATCATTTATTACTGAGAAAAGATGTTTATTTTTTAGAAACATACTTAAAAGTAATAAAATAAAATCCAAAAAATTTTAAGTTTTATAGTTATCAATTTTAACGACTTATATCAAATTATTTGGTGACTTAATTTCTATTTTTTTTTTCTGGTCGCTAAATTTTGCCATTCATTGTACCTTTCTTGTAACATAATTAAATAAAAATTTGATTTCTTTGACACCAATAAAAAATACTAAAGAAAGATTATATGAAATTTGAACTTTAATAGATGAACCAAATGAAAACGAGACAGACTTCTTTTAATTTCGATGAAATATACTGTTTTTGCACTGCCATTTTTAGCCTATTGTAAATAGCCCAGTTAATTGCAATCAAAATTTTTATCTTAAAAAAGCACCGTACATATAATTCATAAAACAAAAAATATTAATGACAATATTAATTTTGACATAGCTTTCTATATTTTTCGACAGCAACAGTAATATAGACAAAGTTTTTTATATTTTTGGATATCAAGTCCAGTAAAATTAATGAGAGGAGTTATGTATTCATATTCTTTTGTTTCGAGAATTTCATCAACAATTGTTTCTAGTCGATTCTTAAAAGCATCAGAAATTTTTTCATCAAAGGTGAGAGAGAATGCTGTACGGGTATTTGTCTAAATATAATTTTTACATAAAAAATTGATAAAACTGTCAAATGGAAATCTCCCGGGAGATCTGCCAATTTTTGCGGGAGAATCTCTAAAAAAAACTTTTTTTGCTACAACGAATTTTTTGAATTTCGCGCGCTTTTCCCTGATAAAACCTGGCAGCTTTTTTTATTCTATTGCACCACATTCCTTTAAATACTTTTGAAAGCGATTAAAACCAGTAAATATTAGCCTTGTTTTTTTGCAATTTCACTATTACGTTTATTGTTTTTAATAAATTTTCCCTTTAAAATATTAACATTTTTTAGATTGCAACAAAAGATTATTCTTCACCACTTAAAATCTAAACATGATTTTGTTTTTGCTGATAATAATGGCTAATACAAAAATTTCAATTTGAAGCAAAAAAATTCTTCAAATGCATTTTCTGCAAGCTCTTTTTTTGATTTTCATCTGAAAATCAAAAAGTCTTGAATTATGGTAAAACAAAAAATGCTGCAGTCTTGCTTTAAAAAATCCTTTTACTGATAAAAACAAGTTGTAAGCGAATAACTGTTTTCCTATTTTTGATTCACTTTAATTACAAAAACGGACTGCATCGTCAACAAAATTGTTAGAATTTGCAAACAGTTATTATTCAAAAACTCAAAAACAATCCCATTCATGGAATAAAGCAAAAAATGGTGATTCAACAAGTAATAATGGTGATTTTGATAATGCCGCATCATCTGAAAGTGAAGATGAAATAGGTGAATTTAAACAAATTATTACTTATAAATAAAAAATACATGTTGATTGATTTTTTCGTTTTTATTAGATACAATTTTTAATACTCTTTCGATTGTATATTTTTTATATTTCAGTTACTCCAAAGGTAAAGAAACAGGTGAAGAAATTAAAAAGCTTTTAATGTCATTGTTTGATTTGTTTGCTTAATAAAAAAGGGGTAAATATTGTTAATCTTGTAGAAAATTTGATTCTTTTAGGTCGATTTGTTAATTACTGTACTTTTTGTGCAATATTTGAATCATTTGTTTTTATTCTTTTATTAAAAAAAAACAAAATATATAGTTCTAAAAAAATAAAGTTACAAAATTGTTTGAAAAAGTTGTTACACAATAAACAACTATTTTTTCGATTATATCTGAAGGTATTTGTAGGCTATAAAACTAACAAAATTTTAGTTTTTATATTTCTATTGATTGTTTTATGATTTTTTTGAAACTGTCGATTCTGTTAGAATGAGTTTATTTTCATTCATTTAAAGACCTCCGAAATTTCGATATTATGCTTTAAATTAAAACTGTCTTAAAAAAAGGGAACAAAAAAGACTAAACTGTTTTTTCAAACTTATAAATTAATTCATTTGCAAATTAATTAGTTTATGTGATTCTTTGTTTTTTATGCTTAATTTTCTATTCTTTTTGAGTAATTTATTTCATGATTTTTTTCTTTTTTTTAAATGACTCATTTATTATGAAATCTTATTTTTGCAGACATCAACGGCAAAAACCACAAAATAAAAATTCATGTTTCAAATGTACTCTAATAAATTTTTTTCTCGAAATACATGAAAAAAATGAATGTCAGTCTCATGTTTTTCTCCCTCAGAAATTTTAAACTTATGAGTAAAACCAAAATTTATGAGTATCAAAATAAAAGTGAGTCGATAAAAATCTATTTTGACAGCAAAAAAAAAGTGGTTCGGTTTTTAAAAAGCATGAGATGTTTTTGTAATTTTTTTGTGAAACATAGTCTGAGACTGAGAGAAAAGAATGCTAGACATTCATTTTTTTACTCAATCATGAGTGAATTCAAAAACACCAATAATCAAATAGCATCCAAACAAACATATTTTTGTAAGCATTTGGAAGAAAAAAGTGGGAAAAACGAACGGAAGGAGGAGTCAATTTTTAACCGTATAAAAAAGGGAAGAATTAAACGGTTGTCAAAAATGAGATTGCGTGTATAGTTTCTTTGCTGCACCTGAAAAATTCGGGAGAAAAAACTAAGAAGACGTTGAATTTCTTTTTTTGTTTGATAATTATATGAGTTTTACATATACTGTAATTTTAGGTACACACTTTTTTGCGCCTATTAAAATGAGAGCAATTAAATGCGTTGTCGTTGGTGATGGTGAAGTCGGTAAAACGTGTTCATTAATCAGTTATACAACAAATGCTTTCCCTCGGGAATATGTTCCAACTGTGATTGATAATTATTCTGCCAATGTTATGGTTGATGGTCATCCAGTTAATCTTGGATTATGGGATACTGCTGGTCAAGAAGATTACGAAAATTTAAGAAAATTAAGTTATCCCCTAACTGATTGTTTCTTATTATGTTTTTCACTTGTAAATCCGGCATCATTTGAGAATGTACGTGCAAAATGGTATCCAGAAGTTTCACATCATTGCCCTAATACTCCTATCATTCTTGTCGGTATGTTTCTTTGAAATTTTAATAAAATTTTCTTATTTCTTTATTTTTAAGGGACCAAATTGGATTTGCGTGGTGATCAAATTACTGTAGATAAACTTCGTGAACGTGGACTTGCACCGATTACAACTGCACAAGGCCTTCAAATGGCTCGAGAAATTAAAGCAGTCAAGTATTTGGAATGTTCTGCACTTAGTCAAGTTGGTTTAAAACAAGTTTTTGATGAAGCCATTCGAGCCGTCCTTTATCCTCCACAAGTTAAAACTAAAAAAAGTTGTTCCATTCTTTAAATGTTTTTTTTAATTTTTTTTACTTTGATATATTTTTATAATTTTTATGATTTTTGTATTATACTGATGCTCTTTCTTTAAAGAGCCCAAATTTTTATGCATACTATATCTTTTTCCGTCCATTTTTTTTATGAATATATTTTTTTCCTTTTAAAACTATTTATTATTGATTGGTTTTTTTAAATAAAAAAATTCAGTTTAATTTCGTTTCATTAACAAAAAAACTGTATACATAATCCTAAGAATTTTTGTAAAGTTTATGACTCATAAATTATGAGTTGTTACATTTTTTCGTTTGTAAAATTTTTTGTTACTGAAAGATGAGTTCGAAAAAAGCAATGTTGTGTTAGCTTTTAAAATTTTTTTTGAAATTTTAAACGCTATGAATCATTTTTCAAAAAGTGGCTTTTTTGTAGCTATCTCAAAAGTTTCAAAAAATTTTTGGTTTTTGATATTATGACAATGAAAAATTTAGAGAACAGATCATCTTATTTCTTTAAAATTTTAATGGCATGTCAAGAAAAAAGGGATTTTAAAATTAATTCTCTTACAAATTACTCAAAAAGCGTCACCCAAAAACGAAAAAAATGATGTTTTTTGAACTTTTTTCACAATAAATTAACAAATTTAAATATTTCATTAACTTTTAAAAATGTTAATTAAATCTTTTACTATTCATAATTTTTTCTATCTTCAAATATAATTACTTCTGCACTTAACATATTGTTGCATCATTCTTATTACTTCACCACAAAATATTTCCCTACTAGCCAAAACCCTTTCCATTATGGCCATAACACCTTGTTGCAATAACATGATGTCTCGGTTCACATTTCAAAATATTCGATATGTTAAATATTGATCCGAGCCGTCCGCACCCTATGAAAAATTAACAGTGATAGCTCATGCCCTTAAATCTTTAAACATCTTGTTGCAATAATTTGTTTGCCTTCCATTAATACTGCACTTTTAAAGAATAATTAAACAATGAAGGATTGTTTGGTGTTTTTAAGCCAATTTTACCACTTTAAAAAAATCATTTATTACCAGGGTTGCCGAAACCGATATTTTCACAGTACAAAGGAAATAAGTTTCCATAACACCTTGTTGCAATAAATTGTTTGTCTTCCATTAACGAGACAGACTTCTTTTACTTTTGATGAAATATACTGTTTTTGCACTGCCATTTTTAGCCTAAAGTTCCATACGAAATAAAAATGTTTTATTAAAAAATTTATGTTTCACACATATATTGAACATAAAATTATTTTCTGCAAAGTTTTTTTTCATGTCTTGAAGACAATGAATCTAACATTTTGGAAAAGCCATAATAGTTAAAACTTGAGAAATATACTGATAAAAATTTTATGAGTTTTTCTTGCCTTTTCAGAAAAAAATATGATTGAAAATGAAGCGGAACTTTTAACACAATGTTAGGAGATTTTTTTGTGATTGATCAAAAGCTCATTATTTCTTTCTTCGTCTTTTCAACATAATTTTAAAAGAGAATGGGAAATTCAGTAAAATGGATGTTTCATATCCATCATTTATGTGTTTTTTGTTTGTATATTGTATTTTTATTGTGTATTTTTTTAAATTTTTATTCACTTTTAAGTAGAAATGATACAATATATTATTTACGTATATATCATTGTGTAAGTATTTATCATAATAAAACAGTTTTATTGAACAAGTTCAGATTGTTGGGGGATTAATGATTGCATGCTGTGTTGTAATGATAGAATTTATGTGGAGAACGCGATCCCTTCCAAAATTGGATGCTCCACATGAAATGCCTCTTCCAGCATTTATTGGTGCAATTGTTCTTACAATTGGAATTGTGCTTGGTTATGCATATTTTATTATTTATAATTATGCATTTTCTGATTGTGATTATCTTGTTGATTCAATTTATGGTGAAGAGCTTTGGCTTGATGCCGTATATTCTTCATTAATGATCTTTTACTGTTCAACTTCATTGGGATATGTCATTCATCGATCATATTATGGTGCAATAAATACACATTTGGATAAAGTTGCAAGACTTTGGGTTAATTTAACGATTACTGTAGTATGGATCAAAGTTGTAATCTATAAAGGATATTTAAGTCATCAGGTAAGATCAACTTACAATTTTACAATGCCCGAAAACACAATAGTTTTCATTTTTTCGGTAGCTTTTTTTTATTTTAGTTTGTTCAAATTTTACCGATGATCTCTTATCAGACAGTAATAAAAAAAATCGTTAAAATTTATTTTATGTTAGAATCAGATTCATTGCTTGTAAAAACATTTCACGTGCAAATAAAAAAAAAAGATGATGACGATTTCCTTCCTTTTTTAGCAATTATGTCAAAGAAAAGAACTTGAAGGATATTGGTGTCCGGTTGTAAAGCGATATTATTCATGTGATCCGCATGATGAATTACGTGGAATGAAATTAATTTGGTATTATTTGAATAAAGGATTATTAAATACTGCAACAATTTCATGCGCTTCGGAATTTTTTCCAGTTTTATTAGTTGCACATTGGCTTGCATGTGGTGGTGCAGAAGAAAAAGCTGAAGATTTACTTAAACGAAAACAAGTAAATTTATAAATTTTTCAAATATTTTTTTGAAATATAAAATTTTAGCAACAAAAAGGTTTTCGAGGTCTACTTCAAGAATTTATGAAAGATATTTCTCGAGTTTATGCAGAACGGCCATTGCTTAAAGCTCCACGCTTACGTCCATCATTA
Organism: Panagrolaimus sp. PS1159; assembly: GCA_963922195.1. NCBI lineage: Eukaryota > Metazoa > Nematoda > Chromadorea > Rhabditida > Panagrolaimidae > Panagrolaimus > Panagrolaimus sp. PS1159. The sequence goes on from CAWUHW010000002.1 coordinate 4,700,565, forward strand.
TTATTTAAATGTTTTGTAAATATTTTATTTATTTTTGGTGTTATTGCATCTGTTGTTAAATGGTTTACAATTTTTTATTATACAATTGATTTTGATCAATTAGTTGCAAGTCAATGGATGCAAGGTGTTTATACTTCAATGATTGCAAACTTTTTACAAGTTGTTATGTTTTTAACAGTAAATAAATTTTTTAAAAATTTTCCTAAAAATGGCATTTAGATTTATATTTGGGCAAAAAAATTAGGAAATGATCGATTGGATGCTCATCATAAAGCTGAGGCAAGGGGGGATATTATTATCCTTTTTGGATGTGTATTAATTCTTTCAATAAAATTTCTTCTTCAACTTGTTGAACTTCAATATCAACATAAAGATAATTTTATTACAATGGAACAAGCTGTTATTCATTCAGCATCTCTTGCATTTGTTGAAGTATGTTTTTTATGTGCAGCAATTTGAAAGTTGTTTTTTTTTAGATTTCTCAATGGTTACAGTATCTTTCTGTTCGACGTTTGCTAGCATTAAGTGATCGAGATTGTCGAGCTGTTGTACATTTTCTTCCATTTGTTTCAATATGTGGATTTATATCTGGATGGGTACATTTTGGTGTAACCTTCCTTGATACGAGTACAATAAAATATCAATTAACAGATGAAAAATTTCAATTTAGTCAAGTTTCATTAGTTTGTATGATTTTTACACAAACTCTATTTCCTGCTGATTATCTTTATGGTTTTACAATTGCTGGATGTTGGATGGATTTAATTATTCGATATATTGAAATGGGAACATTTCAATTAGGTGTTCCACGTTTAATGTCGGGTGAACTTGCGCATGAATTATTAGAAAGGAATGAATCTCCAACATTTATTCATAAAGCAATTTATTATGCTCGAAGAAGGGCAAGGACAGCCATTTCAACTGATTCATCCGAAGATAAAGCAGATGATTCAAATGAAATTGAAGAAATACAAGATGATCATAAAAATGGTAATATTCCAAATGGACATGAAAAACTTTAAAATTTAAAAAAAAATTACATTAAAAATTTTTTGTTAAAAAGACTGTTTTTTTGAAAGAAAACAAATAAAATTATATTGGTTTAAAAATAACCTTTGTGATATCATTTACGACAATCAAAAAAAGGGGAGTAAAGGAATCTTTGACCTTCATACACAAACTTGAGCTCTCTGTAATTTCAAATTGATTGCAGACAAAAAAATTTGTGAGAGAAAAAAATAGAGGGAAAAAATGTGTGATTATCGTGGAAAAATTGTTGAGCCAAAGCTTATTTGGATAAATGATAAATTTGAAAGTGGAATTAAACTTAAAATATCTCAAAATGGAACAATTGAAGAAATTGGGGGTGACATTAATGGAGATTCTGTTGAATTATTGAATTTTGCATTAATCCCTGGATTTATTAATGCCCATTCACACTCATTTCATCGATATTTACGAGGTCAAAGTGGTATTGGCTGTCAAGAATCTGATACATTTTGGAAATGGCGAGATGCAATGTATAAATTAGTTGAAAATATTTCTTATGATAGCTTTAAACAAGTATAAAAAATATCTTACTTTTCATAAAACAATACAATTTTTTGTTTAGCTTTGTAAAGGTACTTTTGAAGAAATGTTAAATGCTGGAATTACAACAGTTGGAGAATTTCATTATGTTCATCATGAAAATGATCGATTTGACTTAGATAAAGCTGTGATTGAAGCCGCACAAGAAGTTGGAATTCGACTTGTTCTTATTGAAACACTTTATTCTCGCTCTGGTTTTAATGCAGATACGGTAAATAAAGAACAAAAACGATTTGAATCAAAAGCTGATGAATTTATAACGCATTTAAAAGTTCTTGAAAAATATACAAATTCAACGACAACAATTGCAGTTGCAGGTAAATTTGATTAGATAATAAAATAATCAATTGTTTTAGCACATTCGACTCGAGCTGTTGGAACTGAAGGAATACAAAATTTATGGAAATATGCATCAGAAAATAATAAACCTTTTCATATACATTTGGAAGAGCAACCAAAAGAAATTGAAGATTGTATAAATTCTTTTCATCGCCTTCGACCAAGTGAACTTCTTTTGGATAAAATTTATCCAATAACATCAAAAATAACTGTTGTTCATTGCACTTATACCCTTCGTGAACATCTTAATGTATTCTCAAAAAAATCTGTTAATATTTGTATTTGTCCTTTGACAGAAGGTATGAAAAATAAAGTTTTACAAATTTTAAAGCAAATATTACAGGTTTTTTGGGTGATGGAATTCCTGATATCAATGATAGCGATCAACTTTGTTTAGGAACTGATTGCAATAATCGAATAAATTTTCTTGAAGAAATGCGATGGTTAACTTATTGTCAAAATGTAAAAAAGAGCCTTATAAAATTATAAATAATATTTTTTTAGATGAGACATAATCGTCGAAATTGCTGTAAATTAGATGCAACAAAATTACTTCAAATTGCAACTGTTAATGGAGCAAAATCTCTTGGACTCGAAAAAGTTGTTGGAAAATTTGAAGTTGGACAACAATTTGACTATATTGGATTTAATTTAGAAAGTAAAAGATTAAATGAATTTAAAGCTCCAAACATGTTACTTGATGCCGTCGTTTTTGGTGCCGGAAATGAAGAAATTGCTGCAGTTGGTGTTGCAGGAATTGAAAGAAAACAAAAATAAAATAAACATACTTTTATTATTATTTACTATAATCTACATTCTATAATAAATCATTACTATATTAAATTTTATTCAAGTTTTTTAATTATAAGCTTTTTAGTTCTATCAAAATATCGTAATTTATCCAAATCTTTTTTTGCATTCTCTGATTTTCCTTTTTCAAAATGTAATGTCATTGTATGAACGATATCATTAATATGTTCTTCAATTTCTTTTAATTTTTCCTTTAATTCATCTCTATCATTACATTCTTCAATTTCTTCATTTAATTCCATCATTTGCATTGCTAATTCATGATCAGGAGAATTTTCACCTTAAACCTTTCATTCTATTATTGAACAAAAAAAAATTTTAAACATACCAACATCAGAATTTTCTAACATATATAAAGCTCTTTTTCGAGTATCACTTAATGTTTTATATGCATGATTAGCAAAACTTGAATGATCATCTGCCATTTTTTGTACCTTTTCATCATGAAGTCCATATTTATCAGGATGAACGGCAGTTTGAATTTCTCGAAATTTCTTTTTCAGCTCATTTTGATTAATAACAAAATCACGTTTTACATTAAAATAATCAAAATAACTAATGCCATGATGAATTGGTTGAATAATTTTACATGAACTACAAATAATTTCTGGCTTTCTTACAGTATCATTACCACATTTCCAACATACAAATTTAGGAATTGTGCTGCAATCTTTAAAAGCATAAAAATTAATGATATTTAAAAATATTTGAAAGCAAACTTACGTCGGATATGTTTTTGTGTTGCAGAAAAACTTGAATAATTTAATAAATTTCCTGCAGCAAAACGAGAAAAATTCAGTTGTCCAAATTTTTGAGAAATTTTACTTAACATAATAGTAAAATATAATACACGAATGCTCACAGTTCACTAAAGGGATAACTTTTCTAAGAAAAATACATACTGTTACAAAAGTTGAACAACCTTTGCTCCAAAAGTCATTGAGTGAATGATGACAATTGTCAATCAAGAACGTTTTGCAACAAAAAAAATAGTAATTAAAAATTTTTTAAAATTACTGTAATATTGCACAAGATTGCTGCAAATAATATTTTAATCCACTAGACCGAAAACAGGGATTGAAAATAAGGCCGGCCGGCCCGGCCCGGCCCCGGGCCGGGCGGGCCTTAATTATTCTGGCCCGCGGGCCGGCCGGGCCGCGTTAAGAAGCCCGCGGGCCGGCCCGGCATATTTTTCAAATTTTGTTTTTTGGTAGTTTATATGTTTGTGGTGTGCGCAGTACGCACTTTTTCTTTTCTCATCACTATGAATCATTGTTATATTAATTCATATTGATGAGAAAAGATGCAAAAAACTATTTTTTGCAAGCTCAGGTTTCGAAAAATATTCTAAAAAACTTTTAAAAAAACCTGAAATATTTCAGGGCCGGCCCGGGCCGGCCGCGGGCAGGCCGGGCCGAGAAAATTCCGACGACGGGCCGGGCCGGCCGTCAATTTTTAGGCCCCGGGCCGGGCCGGCCGACTTTTTCGGCCCGATTTTCAATCCCTGACCGAAAATGGAACTTGTGTAATTATGCACCATTTAATCGACTAAGTTTTGTCACCTATTTATAATCCTCATATTCCCATTAGTTTATATTTGTTTAATGAAAAACTAACTGCAGTACCAGCACCAAATGTCATTTGAGGTCGAACAATATGTCCATCATTATGTCCAATTTGTTGAGACGTTGACGGTCGATTTGAACCAATTAATTCTTGAGAAGCTGAAAACTGCATAATTTCTGGTTTATTTCTTTGATCTCCATTTTGTTGTCTTGGAAATTCAAAGGTATTCTGTAAAATATTAAATGAATTACAATTTGTGTGTTTTTTATATTACTCCAGATTTTAAACAATCTGTAAAACATCGTTTTTTAATTGATCCCAATTTTTCTTTTTTATATCCTGCAATATTTTCACCATCAAATAAATCTGATCCTTCAACTTCAAATGAATACTTATCAAAATGAAGATGAAGAGAAAGAGAAAGGAAGCTATTATTGGTGGTATTTATAATATTTTCATTTTTTCAACGGTTTTTTAAATCATTATTATCTTTATAAAGAATTGTAAAAGTAGAGCTTTTAGAAGATTTATTCCATAATTGTAATTTTTCATTTTCTTCATAATTATCTGATACTATAAAATCTATTGCTGCAGATTTTATTATTAAAGCCTTTTTTTGATGATCAAAGAAATAAACGAATCAACTTTTTCAATGCCATAACCTTTTTTTACAAATTAAAAAAAATGTGTTTTGTGAATGAAAAAAAATGAGGGGGCACAAACTAAAGAAGTACCAAAAAGTCTATTAATATAAAATAAAAGTCGGAGAAAAAATAGAATTTTCTGTTTTCTTTTTTGCAACAGTAGGGTTGTTTAATCCCCCGGGAAATCAAAAAAGTGGGAGATTCTGCCGGGAGATCTCCCGCATATCTATCTCCCAAAATCTCCCGATTTTTCAAAAAGGGTACTTTCATCCATTAACCATAAAAAATGTCATATATGACATTAATAAGCAATTTTTAAGGATTTCTACGTTTTCTAATTAAAAAACACAAAATAAACCAGAAAAATAAAAAAAATTATATCCTCGATAGAAAAATTTTTTGGGAGATTTTCCGCCAAAAAGTGGGAGCTATCCATTTCACAATCCTAAGCAACAGGCTATTAAGGACTTTTAAAGCCTGCTGCAAAAAGTGAAAATGAGCTGTCGAAAAAAAACAGAAATAAAAAAAGTAAGAATGTTACAACTTTATTGGTTATACACTCACACAAAAGCCAAAAAATTTGACAGAGAGGGGCAAAGCAAAAAATTTATGCATGACATTTTTACTATGGCTTATTTGTAGCAAAAAAACTTGTTCTTGCATATTTTTTTTTAATCAAAAGTTTTTTCGATTTTTTAATTAAAAATTTGGTTTATTAAAAAAATAAAAAATTAAAAAAAGGTTTGCAATATTTTGTAATATTTTTTTGTAAATTTTTGTATTCATAAATAAATCACGAAATAGAATCTTCTTTTTTCTTACAGATTTAGGTGAATTTTTCAAACAGTAGGACTGTTTAATCTCCCGGGAGATCAAAAAAGTGGGAGATTCTCAAAATATGTCTGATGATCTGCGATGAAATCAACTTAAAGCTTCAAAAACTTATCAGCCTTTTTTTAAAGGGATTGTTATACCAAGTAATGAATATGAGTGGCTAACAATTTGACAACTAAGGCATTTTTTATTTTGAAAATAAAACATTTACAAAATCAAAAACATTTTCAAAAAAATTTTTATTACATAAACGTAGCAACCACCATCTGCTACTCGGACAAGTACTCGAGGTGGCTGCGGGCGATTTTCCCTTCATTCTTTTATCCAGAAAAAAATGACTTTTTTGCAAAAAAATTTACATAAACGTTTGTAGTTTTCTAATAAAAACTTCTCCGCTTTCAACAAATACCTTCGAAGATCTTAAAAAATAATTTAACAGAAGCGAATTTTGTTGCAGGTAAAATCCGTAAAAACTTTAATTTTAATTTTTGTTACGGTAACATTTTTTTTCTTTGTTTTTTATTTTAAATTTATAAATAGATTTTTGAATTAAATACTGTTTTCCAAACGCTTGTTTTTTGTTGAAAATGGTTACATTTTTCGTTACTCATTTTACACACTAAAAAAACTTTATCGAAAAATGATTAAAACTGGTATTACAAAAGCTTCTCCTTTTCCATTTTTATTTTTATTTTGCAATTTAAATTGAGTCAAATTTGTTATTTTTCAACGTGGATTTATTTTAAAATTGCCTTGGATTAAAATTAGAATATATGTCAGTTTTTTTTAAAGTTAATTTTAAGATTTTGACTTTTGCGATTTCGAAATCATAAAAAAAGTCCAAAATAAAAAAACACTTTTTTTGCAAAAATTAATACTGAAATTAGTTTGATATTTTCTTTTTTGGCGCAAAAAATAAATCCATCACTTTTACAACACCAATTTTTATAAGTACTTTTCCTTGTGCAAAATTTTTGAAAATGTCAATGTTTTTGCGTTTTCTTTCTTTTCTTTATT